>CM046443.1:64420054-64793765 GCA_025506515.1 Flaveria trinervia
GATGGCTAAATGCCTCACAAGTACTGAAGTACTTTATCTGTTCCAAACTACTGATGTAGTTACAACTACTGATGTAGTTACAACTAATGAAATCAGTACAAACAGATAAGTACTGACGTCCTATGAAACACCTGAAAATCAGATGCAAAGTCTGATGAGTAAGTGTTGAGGACAGTATGAAACAGCTGAAAGGCTATGAATTGACGAAAACTACTGAAGAGAACTTTCTTTCAGTTGTTTCAACAACTGCTGTTCATTCTAACAACTGAAGCAAAACCATGTCTTCAGTAGTTTTATAACTACTGATGACTAACCAAGTCTTCAGCTGTTTACATAACTGATGACAAAACCACTGTCTTCAGTAGTTTCACAACTACTGATGACAAACACCAAGTCCTCAGTTGTTTCATCATCTGAAGTCAAACCACGGTCTTCAGTAGTTTTCTAACTACTGATGCCTAACACCACGACTTCAGTTGTTTCAACGTCTGAAGGATAATACCATGTCAACAGTCGTTTAAAACTACTGATGACTAACACCAATCCTTCAGTCGTTTTCTTAACCGTACCCTATAAATATCCTGACCTAATCCTTCAAAGCTTCATCTTCTTCAAACCTAACGTTCCTCTCCAAAACTTCTCTCTTCTAAATGGCGTCCATGCAAATCAAACCGCGACAAAACTGTGTAGCCTACCTTACTAAATCGCCTGTCTGGGCTAAGTTCGATACTGCTATCGATCTTATGGTTCAGTCACAATACAAAACGGCATTTCTTCTCAATCCCATACTACATGCTGAATCCCTCCAACAGTTTTGGATGAACGTCACCATTACCACTGGGGAGAACAACACACCATCTCTCCAGTCGGTCATCAACAACAAAGAAGTGGTCATCACTCCCGAAATACTTCGCCAAACTCTACATCTGGATGATGCCATTTCTCCTGCTGGATATCCCAAGGGCATAACTGATCTATCCTTTGCCCATCATGGATATGGGCAATCTTAGTGCCTCCACTATAATGAAGAAACATTTCCATGACGCTGAACGCCTAATTTTTCACATGGTGAATGTATGTTTGGCTCCTAAGACTTCGTCTTGGGATCAAATGTCGACAAAGTGGCAGCAGGTAATGTATTCTATTCTTGAGCAACAGCCGTTAAATTTTTCAGAAATAATATTTTCGGAGCTCAAGGATATGGCTCAAAAACTAACTGCTAACCGTTGGATATTATATCCGCAGTTCATAATGGCCATCATTACAAACCAGCTTCAAGCTGAGGGACTTGTTGGCCTGGGAGTCCCTGCTACGGCTGTTCTGCCTGAAGTATACTCCCGGCACAACTCTGACCACACACTCAAATTGGCTGCCAAGCTGCGCAAACCCACGTAGCTGGAACCCACAGCCACCACCTCCAAATCAAAAGTCCCCACCAAACCCACCAAAAAGAAACCCAAAACGGCTACTCAGGGAAATGAGTCCCCTGAGGATGCCCCTGCAACACAAACGCAGGATATATCCACTGGTTATAACCCCCTAGTGGATATCAGGACTCTTCCAGCCATAGCCGCTCAGGATTCCTCTCAACAGGAGCCTGCAGCAACCACACAAGGGGTACCCACACATCTGGGATCTTCCTCACTTGAGGGGATTGCCATTGAAGAGCACCTTCCCCCAGGTGCACACTGCTTCTATCCCTTCACCCCATGCAACCGCCCCCCAGAGCCCAACATTGATAGTTGCACAAGTGCTGACTCAATTGCACTCCTCACCCCCCCCCAGATACCACTTACTACTGGGAACACCTCTACCATTGAGGGGGAGGACCAAAGTGCAATTGAGAACCCACAGCATAAGGGTTACCACTTCTATCTCCTGGTGTAGATAGGGAGCTTAGAATATCTAGTGAGGCTGCCACCTCTCTCTGCTCATCACATGATCAGAATGAGGCTGGTAACATTGCTAAGACCTCACTAGAGGCAACAGCTGATGATGGACATAGTCCTGAGGCTAGAAGTCCCCAGTACCAAGACAAAGGGGCACATGCTACAACTGGTCTACACCCAGTGCATGTACATCCTGCTCCAAGCAGGAGGTCAGGTGATTCAGCTTCTGCTGATGATGACCTGGGCTTTTTCTACGATGTCTTGCCCAGAACACAATCCTTGAGAAGGAAGTCAGTAGGCTGCAAAACCTACTTGACCAACTCTCACAAGGAGAAAGACCATCTGCCTCCACCAACCCACAGATGGCACCTTCAGTTGAAGTTCCCTAAACACTGAGCCACTCCCAACAACTCAGCCACCTGCCTCTGCTTCTGGCACTATTTCTCAGGAACAGAACCCTCCTGAGCAAATAGTTGCTGTCCTTCAAAATTCCCTCCCTCTCATCACACCCATAATCACTGACATTGTGACTAAAGCCATTGATGAGAGGCTTTCCTCAACTTTACAACCATTGCTTGATGCTGTTGTGCAAAAGACACTTTCTGCGGTACCAACCCCTACCACCAATGCATCCAAAAAGGGGGAGAGTACTGCAGTGAAAGAAAAGAAGAGGAAAAGAACAGAGGATGAGAAGGCCCAAGAGCAAGCCCAGGAGTTGGAAAAGAAAAGCAACAACTGATCACCTATAAACGAAAGAAAAGTGCTGATGATCAACCTACTGCTGAAGAAAATCCTTGGAAGAGCCAGTAAAAGATGCTGATGATACACACAGCCGATCCATGGATAAAATCATTGAGCAACTCTTCAGGCAAGGTTTTGATACAGCCACATTGGATAGTGAAATTAGGAGGTTGGAAGTGCAGAGATTCAAACCCGATGGGCTGGGTATGATGCACTTGAAAGGAGAGATTGGAGATCATGATCCGTTTTATTGCCAAATACTTAGGAAGATCTTTGATGGAGATTCGCGCGTGGACCAGAGACAGTATTCTGGCTATAGCCACCAGAATCTGTCTGTCTGAGCAATTCCACAAGGGGATTATCATTGAAGCCCTTGATGAGGCTGGGGCTGGTAAAAGGTTTGAAATGGAAAACTTACAAAGGCTAAACTCACAACAAAGATGCTGGAACAACCTTCCCTTCCACCCACTCAAACACAGCCTACCCCTCAAATCTCCAAACCAATCTCAAAGCCCAAATCCAAACAACCACAATCACACCCGACAAAACAACTCCCTCACCATCTAAACCAACAGCCGATGATGCACCTAAGAAGAAGAAGAGAAGGGTGTTGAGGCTAGAAGAAGAAGAAGAAGAGGATGATGTGGAAGAAGATAGGATGCCTCTGTCTGCAGTCCTAACACTAGGCGAAAGCCAAACCTATGCCCATCACTCCCACCTCACAGATGGATGTTGTGAGAGTAAAAATTGAAGAAGAGGAGCAGCAAAAGCTTCATGATGATGAAATGCTGAAAAGCATTGACAAAACCTATGCTGCCTCCTCATCAATTATCAGCATGAAGAAAGACTCTGAGATTGTACACTCTCGCCAACACATTTCAATATCAGAAGAAAGGGTGAGAGTATGGCCTGATCCGAGGGTGGCTCACAGGATTGTAAAGAAAGACATTCCTTCGAGATACAAGGGTCAAGTCAAGAGGATCGTAGATGAAGAGATCACAGTGGCCCTTGTAGTATCACCCTGGGAGATTGTCGAAGATTTCAAGAAGGCCTACGAGACTAAACAACCACCCCAGAAGATGCTAGAGAACAGAATTATCAAAAAGGGGTTAGTCTACAAGAGGCTTGAGAACTTCAAACAGAATGAGCTCAGTCTGCTACTCGAAGGGAATCATCCTGATGAGTTTGCATATAGACAAATTACAACAGTTGAGCTCAAAAACGGCAAACAGGCCAAGTACATCTCAGAGCTGTATGGGCGAGAAGGATTGTTTGATGGTGAAGCCCGAACCTGACCATGGAAGAACAAATCATGTTTCTCAGGCCTACACCAGAGAATCCTACAGGCTCATACACGGGAAGTAGATCTCATGAATGGGATAACAACTCTGTGTCTAGTTCCCCAAAACAGAGTTCCCATTCATATCTTGCCAAACAAATATCAGAGACTTCTTCCCAGGCCGGAGCTTACTTGGGTCATCTTCTCTACTGATCAAGAAGGAAAAAGACCAACCTTTTGCCAACAATAAGTGGGATAATAAATAAATTAGTGGTTTTGGCTGCATTGGTTCAAGGGGAGTTTGTTGGACCAAAAGAACCAATGAGCCAAGATCAGAAAACCTCTAAGTCCCACATGGTATCACAACAATGCTGAAAGCTTCATCAACAGTTTGACAATGCTGAAGACTTCAACAGCTGAAGATCAAGTGCTGAAGACTTCAACAGCTGAAGATCAAGTGCTGAAGACTTCAACAGCTAAAGACTAAAGTGCTGAAGTACACAGCTGAAGAACATAAGTACTGAAGCTGAACAGCTGAAGAACACAAGTACTGAAGCAGAACAGCTGAAGAACACAATACTAAGCTGAAAACTGAAGACCCAAGTACTGAAGCTGAACAGCTGAAGAACACAAGTGCTGAAGCTGAAAGACCAAAGTACTAAATACAACAGCTGAAGAGTTTACAAGTGCTGAAGATCAACAACTGATGTACAAAGTCTGAAGACAAAGACTGAAGACATCAGCTGATGATATCTACTGAAGTCATCAGCTGATGAAACATCTGAAGTTCAAGTCTGAGACCAACTACTGAAGTTTCAGTAGTTTGTCACAACAGCTGAAGAGTACTTCTTCAGTAGTTGTGATATCAGTAGTTTTATATTTTTATTTTAGTAGTTTTGTAAAACGACTGAAGAGCTTGTTCTTCAGTCATTGTAGTTTCAGTAGTTTTATGTTTTTCAGTAGTTATAACAACTGATAACACTTAGCATTTTTGTAAGAGATGTCAGCTGTTTTGACATCTTCAGTAGTTGTGTTTCAGTTGTAATAAATCTGTTAGATGTCACTATCAAGTGACATCAGCAGACGTCACATCTCTTATATAGAGGTGTCGACCTAATTGTAAGTGTGACATTCTGTTACCACGAAAGCGAATATTGAATGAAATATATTTGCAGAAATTCTCTCTCTATAACCGTCTTTGTTCTTCATTGAATATCGTTTTGTTCTTGTGAATCGACTAATTCATTGTTTGAATTCCGCTGCTATACTCTTCAATCAATCAAACATAGATCACTGATCCTAACAGGGTCCTCTTTAATAATCTCATCTCGGATGGATGGTTGATCAATACATCAGAAAATTGAGGTAATAGTGTCCGCGTTGAATTCGAATACCAAGGAATTCCAAGTATTAATTGACGAAAGATGAAAAGATGTCAACTGTAATAATGAAAGCATTGTTCAATAAACTATAAACCTCATGATATTTCAGCATGACTTCGTCATTTATACAAGGGAGTGTTTTGTCGAAGTACTATCATCCGTTGGAGCACATCTAATTTGAATACCATTTGAATTACGTTTTCCATCGGCTCTGCATGTATCATAGCATGCTTCATCTCGAGCCTTTCATTTTTCAGTCGAACTACATGACACATTCTGTTTTCGCATTTGTGTTATTTGACTACTATTAGTTTTCAAGATTCTTAATGGCGTCCTTTCCATTATTGAATCACTTTGGGGAACATGGCTTGCACCAATCTTCGATAGCTTTTTATTTTCTTTGCAAGAAGCATAATATCGTCTATTATACTCTTTTCTTTTTTCAGCTGACGTAGATGCACGTGACGTAGAAACATCATTACAATCTTTTGATTGTCCATTCTCTTTACGTGAAGCATAATATTGCGCGTTGTACTCTTTTTGTTTTTCAACTGACGTAGATGCACGCGAGGTAGAAACATCAATATGCTCTTTTCGTTGCCCATTACTCATTGTAAATTGATAAATACCTTGTAAATTAAATAAAAGAGACTTATCATAGACAATCAATTTATGAAAACATCATTACAATAACAGTAGACTACATGTGTTCCGAGCATCATAACTGAAAAACATTAAGTCAAAAGTTAAACTAAAGAGCTCGTGAAACGAAGGTCTCCACAAAAACTACACCCTTGGAACCACGAAACGAAGTAACAAGATAAAAACATTCCAACGGCTCTACATCCATTTTATTTCATAAAGCTTTCCCAATTGGTCATCACAAACCAGTTACCATTTGTCATAAAATGTGTTATGTCACACCATATTGACAGCGGGATAGGAGGGATCGGAGAACATGACCGACCTTAATCCAGTGCTCCCCTTGTAGCAACCATAACTCAACTGACATCTCGCGTATGCCGTACTAACAAACATGTGAAGTTCATTTTTTACATTAACTAAATCTCCAAAATAAATTCCTGCAGAAGGAACCGGTGGAAAGCTTATCTCCTTAAGCTGCTCTAAATTAACATCAAAACAAATCACCACATTTTTACCTCCAACCCAGCATTCGCAAACAGTGAAATATAAGTATTAGCACATAACGTAGCAGTTGACCAAGAAATGCGGGCATAACGTACTCCGGTCTTGTTACGAAAGGTATTTTCTCCAAGAGGATGATTTCCTAGAATAAATAGATGCACAAAGTACACCACGCCTACGCTTTACATGAAAGACCTTGTAATCATAGTAAGCATCAATGTACAAACCAATAGCGTCAGCATTATGTTCAAAGTAGCCATGGCAATGACAATGAGGTGTTGACAAATACTTGTAAGCACCGGTGACTGGATTCCAAAGAAGCAACTCAGATGTATGATTCAAGCGAACACACAACAATCCATCCAAATGTGAACGAATTGAGACATCATGAAATGGAAATGGGACAATGGTTCTTGGCCCATAATCACCGGTTTGAAAGTCAATTGGACGAACAGAGCATATTTGGTCTCCGATTAAGAGGATTCTCTGATTAGATGAATTTAATGAGCGGGAGCAATGTACCCTTGCAAAGTCTTCTGTTGATAGGAATGCATACCATTCCTTACAAACAGACTTAAAACGACATACAACCTTTGCTGGCAGCCTCGTTAATATCTCAAATATGATTATTTCAACCAGTAGGGCAACCATGGTGACACCTTCGTTTACAAATATTGACTAATTATCTGTATAGTATAATCCTCCTATGAATTAGTATTTAGGTGAAGAAAAGTTTGGTTACATTACATATATAGCATACTACACAATATACTAATATAAATGAATATTATGCAAAGCAAAATATAGTTCTACTAATTAATGCTTAAAATAATATTGTCTACACACATTGTTAGGTTGATATTTTGTGTGGTGATTAGTTCACACTTTATATCTTTTTTTGATTAGGGTTGTTGGTTTCAAGCACACTTGTTGTAATAATTAGTGTTTAAGTATAATGTCTGTGTTTATGATTTGATTACATTTGTCTTTCTTCTATTGTTTTACAAAATTTATAATACGAATATGAGATTGTGTTTTTTATAGTTAATGAATGAGATAGGAATATAAGTTGTTTGTAACTTCGTTACATCAAATTAAAATTAGAGCGCAAGAAAAGCCAAAACATTAAAAATAGTCGTCTAACCATAGAAGTTAATTAAAGAGTTCATTGTAAACATATTAAAATGAACATCGACTCTAAGGATGACCAATCCTTTCAATTTCACGTGCCTCGGGCATGTTTGGTTCATAGGCAATTGTTATTAAATCTGTAGAAATCAAAATATTTTCTGAAAATAAAAGAAAACGTATAAGTTTAGGTAATGTATAGAGGTTTTGAAATAGTATTCTTTTAAAAATTATATATTTATAAGATAATACATACCCTCTGGTAAATGAACCAACTTCACTCGAGATGCATACACTATAGAATTTCTTGCGATTGCTAGATAAGTTCTAAACATATTTGTCTGCTTCGAGTCATATAAAAGCATCTGGATTATGTGACCACTGATACATGTGTTTAACTTTAGAATCACAAACAAATTTATTATATTTTTATATACGGAGAAACAATAAAAATAATTTATATTTTATATAATTATTGACTTACGTCGCATCTTGAAGAACCAAAACAAAATGGTATCGTCCTTTTTTTCGTTTACCCATGACAATTCGTCCAACAACATCTACAATGACCGTAAGTGTTCTTATTGAGGAAATTTACGATATATATCTAAGAAAATAGATAAATCGAGAAACTTATAACGTACCAATTATTAACTTTTGATGTCTTCTATCATGCTTAAGAATTTGAATAGAAGGAACCAATGGATACAGACAAAAACCTCTCAGAAATGGACTTTCAAAAGTAATAAGTTTAGTGTATTCGCTGATGACAATCTTGATCTCACCACATACCAAGATGTACTTTTCATATGTCGGATACTCTTGATATTTCAATTTCTCAATTTGGAAACGACTAAGTACAAATACATTGGCCACCAAATCCATATTATTATAAAAGTCCATTAAATGTTCCGGGACAAACGCGGCTATTTTTTGTCTCTAAAAAACAAAAAGAGTGTTCATAATGTAAAATATAAAAAAATAATTTTATATTTTGAAAATGAGAAAAGAAAATCACTTACGTTTTGATCAAGAAATATAACCAATAATTTGTTCTCAACAACGACTTCTGAGATGAACTCAACCCAAACAAAAGGAATAGTATACCAACTTCCATAATTTGTGAGTGATGAAAAAGAGTCAACAACGGAATGAACATCCATGCTTAAATTAGACCTTCACTTTTTTAGTTAGTCTGTAAAAATATTGAATGATTTAATTTTAACACAAAGAAAGGTATATGTTATTTTTTGTTGAAAAAGTAATGTAACTTTTTTACCCATTTGTAATTTCAAAACATATTTCACATTTATTATTTTTGTATATGTTTATTTTACTTTTTTATAAACTTATAAATATAAACACTTATTGAAGTATTATTATGAGTGATGTGTTATGTTAATAAGATTAAGAATTATGATACTTGGAACATGTATAGATTTGGTTGAACTTGAGCAATTACTTATCTTTATGTTTGTATGTAAATTTTGACCAAGTAGTTTTAAATAAACCTTATATAAATAATAAAACTTATTGAAACATTAAATATTATAATTAATTAATTAATATTTCTCGAAGATGTGTGATATTGATGGAGATTAAGACTGTGATAATTAAGTCTAATTATGACAATTAGAAACTAAACGATTAAAATTATTACTTAGGGCATGTACATGTTTAGTTGAGCTTGATCAATTAGTTATCTTTAAGTTTGTATATAGATTATAACCAAGTACAGTAATCAGAAACTAATTCATGAATTGATTTTTTTTGTAAAGTCAATTGACATTGATACTACATTAGTAGATATAAAAGTGTAACTTTGAGTATTAGCTTTTAGATGGTTACAATTATTATATATCGATTATATTTGGGGGTATCTATCAATCAAAAATCATGATTTGTAAAGCTTACACCTAAAATGTCAACACTGAATGGATGTAGGCAATATGTTTAATTAACGAAAAAGGAGTCCTATACCTACTTTTCTATAAATTCTTAAAAGAACATGGTACAACATGCAAGTAGTAGGAGCTCTTTCAATTAAAATTATTAACGAAATACCAGCAACAAAATGTAATATATACTAATTATTTACCTGCACAAGCTCTTCCCAAATACAATAGCAATGAGCTTGCACTGTCAATACAAATAAGAAAATAGAATTATAAATACAATCTCATCTAATAACATTGTATTGGATTATGTGTTTGTTCAACTGGTAAAAACAAGAAATAAGACTATAGATTTTAGCTCTTTTTATCTACTTTCAAAAATCAAGCTTTCATATAAGTCTGATTGTAAATATGAATTGATGGTAATACTTCTCTTAATGTGTTTTGATTAAAATTCATTACCTAAAAAGGTTAATATGAAATATATGGAAACTGACCCTTAATTGTAAAGCCAAATTGATATTATAAAGCAGACTTTTTTTCTTTCTACACATCTATTATATCACAGTTGAGTAACAAGTTATTTTGCTCATACTTTCAGTTTGTTTCTGTAAATTATTCGAACGAAGCAGTTTTAGTAAGCCAAATTTAAACAGTTCATTCCAAAGATAAAGCTTTTCTATTTAAGGACATATGGGACTTTGTGCTAATGATAGCTTGATTCCCATCACAAAATTGGTACCAATTCCAGAAAGTCAAACAATGTACCATCAAGTAAAACTAAAGAACTATCTATACTATATTAATATTCATTTGACAAGGGCAAGTAGGTACACAACTGCAGGCAACAACATCTTATCTACCTAAACTCAACTTGACAAATAGTTTTTGTTAAAGTTTTGGGAGTAGGATTCTAAGATGATGATAAAAGCATGTTCATCCATATTTGACCATTTTTTATCCATTTGTTACATAATTCATTAAGTCTCTTTCATACTGTATGCTATTTCTTTTCATAAAATGCTTAAATGAATCCACATACATATACTAATGCAAAAGAGTCATTGATTAGATGGTAATACAATCTACATTTGATTGTATTAGATGATGTGTCAATGGTTAAAGATTTTCATTAAATTATCTATAAAGCCAACTACTACATATTTTGGGACAAATGTGTATATGATTGTACCTGTTGATTGAAACTGAGCAAGACTGGAATTTTTTTTAGTATAATTAGCTTTCAGAATGAACGAATTCAACAATTTCACAGAGCCTGCAATGACCAGATCATAATATTGTCAGTAGTGTATCAGATCAAAAGACACTTTAACCGAACTTACTTTATTATGATCTTAAAGATACACACTTCAATTGGGTCAAAGTAACCTAGAATATACTTCAAATGATCTTTGCGATCAAAACCCACTTTAATGGGTCAAAACAACCCAAACAAAATTTAAAATGTTCTTTGTGATCAAAACATACTTTAAGCGGTTTAAAACAACCCAAGCACACTTTAAATGATCGAAACACATTTTAAATGAGTCAAGACAACCCAAGCACACTTTAAATGATCTAAGTGATCAAACCACACTCTAAACAGGTCAAAACAATCCAAACACACGTTAGATAATCATAAAATTTAAACGGGTCAAAACAACCAAAACTCACTTTTTTCACAGTGACATAACAAACTGCCTCCTGCTTCGGTTCGTATATTTCCCAATTTAGTGCACCCTGCCACAAATATAAGAACACATTAGATTCATTCTCTATATATAACTTTGAGCGAATAAACAAAGCAGCTATTCTAAATTTTATGTCATCAAGTATTCAAGTACCACATCATATTATGACGTATACTTTGTGAATACAATTAGCTTCTAAAGGTAAGTTGCAAAACTTAGATGGCTAACAAAATTCAAATAAAAAGATTAAGCTAATATATAAAAGCTGTAGTGTTCTAAAAGCAACAAACTATGCATACAGGCTTCACAAAATTATAAGCATCAGAGTGCATAAATCTACATTGTTTTGGCAGCTAATATTATGTATAAAAACATGTAAAAATAGGCAGCAACAACTTCATAAATATGCAATGTTTTGGCGGGTATATAGTGCATAAAAACTGCACTAATTGATAGCAATAAACTTCACAGTCTGCATTGTTTTAAAAATTACCCAGTTGACCACACCAATTTATCAGCTTAAAAATTACCCAGTTGACCCGTTTAATAAAATTAGCTATCTGACATGTTTAAAACAATAAAAATCAGTTGTTCATTATACTCGTGCGATGCAACGGCTTCTGATGGAAACTTGTATAACCAAGCAAGGCACTAACAGAAACAAGAAACTTGTATAACCAAACACATAACAATCCCTAACTACACCTGAAAAAAGTTACTTGTAATTCTAACAAACAAAAGGCTTAATATCCCACGTAATTGATTACAACCATCTAAAAATCCTAAACCCTTCTAAGAACTAACTGAACATAAAAATTCCGATCACAATAGCCTAAGTAAAATGAAGTTTGAACAACCATACTACAAATCAAGAAGCAATGCAAACAAAAGACCAAATCAATATATATAACTAATAAGAATAGTTGTTTTTTCACATAAAAAGCAGGCACACATCTAAATATGAGGAATATGGCCAACAACTACAAATGATAACATTAAGTCGAATAGTAACATAGCCATAACTACGAGGACAAAGAATAAGTCAAAGGCACTTATCCCAACTAAATGAATGATGATAGGATACCTAAAGCACATCCACTTTATACGATTTTAACAGGACACATCAAAACATATAGGTAATCATAACAATAAGTTTTCAATATGAATGTAACCATAACATCTAATCGGCAAAACTATACTATAAATCAAGCAACACACATTAATGGACTAAACACCAATGCTAAAAATCAAAATATATAATTAATCACAACAGTATAGATTCCACAGGATACACCTGCTTACACTTCCAAAGACAAAACTCAAACAAATAAAAGCAAAATGAGCTACTAAGAAGCATAATAATGATATTAATACACAGGAGCAAGAAACAAAAGTGCAATTTTAATGAAGACCCACTCAAACACTAAACACCACTGGCTCACAGTCCCCTCAAGATGCCCTGTTGTCACAAACACCAGAAACAAACCAAGATTAGCAACCAGAGACTATAGTCAACACAAAAAACTTAGAACATTAAACTAATCAAGATTAGCAAACAACCAAATCCAAAGTGTGAACAAAGGACAAGAACAAAAAAGATTCCATAAATTACAGCACCAGATTCCCACATAAAACTTCACACAAACACCAAATCAAACAGACCCATATTCATAAACACTTGGTATGCATTCAACAACCAAAGATCACACTAAAAAAAAGTGAACAAACTCACAAACACATGAACCACAATCATACCAATCGCATCAGGGGCAAAAAGAACTGATCTTTAACAACTTAAGCTCAAGCACAACCCTCAAGAATCCACCCTTTTGGGTTATCTTGAACTGTTGCAAGTGGGATTACGAAAAAGTAGATCTGCTAAGAAGTTACCTTCGATGGATGCCTAAAAGCAGCCACTGAGATGAAATAGGAAGAGAAGAGCAGTCAGTGGATGCCTCAACCTTTGAAGTGTATAAATCGATCGACATGTGTGCACATTTGAAAACGCCCGCCCATTTGAGTAGCACCAATGCCCGCCCATTTGAAAATCGATCGAGAAGTGGAAATGAAGATGAGTTCAGATCCGCAGAAGAAAAGAAGGTCGTAGACCTTCTTCTTTCGTCTTGGCGGTTCTCCGATCTGTTGTTTCAGAACTGCGAAAGTTGTACATATACGCTACTTTTTGAGATGAAGATGAAGATGAGTTGTAAGGTGTGCAATATAAGTTGTACATCTCTTAAATTTGGGTGAAAAGACAATTTTAACCTTCTCATTTGCTTATTATAGTTGTATTAGATTTGTGAATACATTCTAGAGTACATTATCTTGCAAGCAATCTAAACCTCCCTTAACATGTATATCGCTATAGGACTAGCACATTCGCCCTAATATGATGGGCCTATTGTAACACCCGAATATTTACTACTTTGAAGCCGGTGGCAAAAGAAAAGAAAATAGAGTCCAAAAGTCGAGGGACCAAACTCGCCAACGAAGAAAGTTGGAAATGTGGTGATATATGTAGGGAGAGGGCAGCCCACTCTCCCCACACCCACATTTCAGTTTCATAAAGAGAAGAAGAGAGAAAGAAGAGAAAAAGAAAAGTGCCGGTTCGGGTCGCCAAAATTGTCGTGAAGCAAGCCAATCGAAGCTCTTGTCGTAGTGCTCGTTTAGGTGAGTTCTAGGACCCCTCTTTTACATGTTTTTGAATGATTTTGGGGCTGGAACACATCTGAAAACCCTTTTTCGTGTTTTTGGGTGAAAACCCGTATGTATGCGTGTATGTATGTGTAGGACCCGTTTGGGGCTTGATTTCTTGCGTGGGTGTGCTTGTATAATGTTATGGTATGCATCCCTAAGGTTTAGGATGGTCGATTTAGGCTTAAAATGGGTTTAGATGAGTTTGGAGGCCGAAAACCCTTGGCTGCAGTCGGGATGAACTGCATTCTGCATCAGTTAGGGCTAGGCGACCGACTGGAGGCCGAATGGAGGCCATACGGCCGATTAGGGTGCGACTGAAGGTCCATTCGCACGACTGAAGGTCCATTCGCACGACTGAAGGACCATTCGCACGACTAAAGGTCCAGTCGCATAGATGTTCAACCGCATTGTCTATTCGCACGACTGGATGTTCATTCGCATAGGTGTTCATCCGTATTAGTTCAATCGCATGATGTTCAGTCGCATAGAGGCCATGCGACTGAAGGGTGTCCATACGCTCGAATAGGGCTGTTGAACCCGAGAAAGGTGTAGATTGACTTCTGACTTTCGGGGAAATGTGCAGATGTAAGTTTTGACGTAAAGGTTCCCATAAGAGTTTTAAGACGACAAACGAGGTCTTAGAAAGCATGTTGGGCATGATGAGGGTGATGATGTTGTATGTTATGTATGTATGATGTTGCCCTGTATGATGTGATGTTGATGCATGTTAATGTTCCTTAGTGTGATGTATAATATCTTCCTATGGCTCTATCTATTATGATGAATGAACGAAGTATTATGTAACGTAAAGAGAAAGATAAAGAAAGAGGAACATGATGAATGAATGCATGTATTAATGAACGAATGAAACGTCTTGCACACATCGGATAACGGGTCCTTCTTGGTGATTGACCCTGAATGTAGAACCTCTACCGCTCACCCCTAGTACTGTGGCATACGTTTAGCTGTTCATTTGTGACTTCGGCCCAGTAGCAAGACTGATGGTTACTCCTAGTACCGTGGCATACGTTTAGCTGTTCATTTGTTGACTTCGGCCCGGTAGCTACGACTAACCGGGGTGTAGCACATGGTATTGGTATGGATGATGTCCGATGCGCAAGTAAGGTAATGAAAGAACGAATGAACGAATGATGAAGATAATAATGATATTATCTATGTGTACGTATGATGTGTGATCATGTAAAAGTAATGAACGGTTTTATATGAAAGTAAAGTATGTTTTATTTATAAAACTAGAACTCACTCAGCAACGCTGACTTTGATGTGTTTCCAGTTGGCAGGTAATGGTTGCTGAGGATGGCACGGGCGACTACTCAGCTCTTTTGGGATGGCATTCTTTTGATTAATGTTTTTGCATTGTAATGCGAACAAACTATTTTGTAATGAATGTTGTATTAGTTTGCAAAAGCATTTACATGGAAATGAAAGTTTGTTTTAGTTTTCCGCTGCGATTTATTAAATACAAATGTAATTATATGTTTTACGTGCGATGAGAACCCAGCTGTAAGCGTCCCGGGAACGGGGCCTTACAAGTTGGTATCAGAGCCAGGTTTAAGTGAAATGGGTAAATTTTCAAAATAAACCTGATCTTATACTGAGGATGGGACGAAATGGCAATGGGATGCCAAACTGAGTAGCTGCGTGCCATCAGGTATTTTCGAAAAGTTAACCGGTTTTATGTGCGCATGGTATGTGGTTATGTGTTGTATGTAGATTTAAATACTGATGTAGTCAGGACAGGTAATGCTTGGGGTGTGAAGAGTAAAGTAAGTGGCTAATCACAACTGGCCACTGTAATTAGGGACTTACTATACTTGACATAAACTAAGCTGTTCCTTGAATGACTGTGTTGGTGTTTGAATCTTTCAGTGTGCGTGTGATGGCCGGAGGTAGATCTTCGAAAGCTTCTAGGGGTGGAGGTCATGGTGCTGAATCGCGACCTAAGAGAGGGAGACCCAGAGTTGAGAGGGTGGTTCATGAAGAACCAGAGACCCCCCATCCGGAGGGTGGCGACGAAAGCGCCAATCTGAGAGCCTCAGTAAAGGAGGCTGTTGTAGAAGAAGTCCATCAGGTCATGCAGACAATCTTACCGTCTGTGGTGACTGAAGTTATTAAGGCTGTACGAGAAGGGGAAAGAAAAGAAAGAAACAGATCCTCTGGAGGACGGGAACAACCAGAGCCGGAAACGGTTCTGTCTGATGATGAAGAGGAAGAAGAAGAGCCTGTGCCAGAGGAAGTGCGAGGATGTAACTACGGGGCATTTATGAGATGCAAGCCCCCTACTTTTGATGGAAACGGCACCGCTGCAGCCGCTCACCGGTGGGTGAGGGAAATGGAAGCTGTTCTCGATATCAGCGAGTGCCGAGAGGACCAAAAGGTGAAGTTTGCTACCCACTCTTTTGTGGACTCAGCTCTGTGCTAGTAGGACAATATTGTCCAAGCTGAGGGTAGTAGGGCCATTGGGAAAATGAAATGGCCTGAGCTGAGGAGGTTGGTGATTGAGGAATTTTGTCCTCATCGGGAAATGGATAAGTTGGAAAGGGAGTTTTTACAGTTGGAGGCTGGAACCATGACACACCAGCAGTATACCACCAAGTTTAATGAAATGGCACGGCTTGTGCCTGATCAGGTGACGCCTCTATCTCGGAAAATCAAGAGGTACATTCAGGGTTTACCGGTGGATGTTCGCCGGCATATGATCGCCGCCCAGCCAAGCACGTTTAGGTCGACGGTTGATTTGGTAGGGAGGCTGTATGATGAGCGGGAGGTGGTGGTGACTGAAGCAAGTAAGAAGGGTGGTGGTGATCGGAACTGGAACGGGAAACGGTTCGGTCGGGGATGCCCCGATGGGTAACAAAAAGGCACGGGTGGATGAACACCGTGTGGTCACATCAAGTGCGGGGTCGAAAAGGTGTGGCAAGTGTGGAAGGGAGCACAACGGGGAATGTAGGTTTGGGTCAAACTTGTGCTTCAAGTGTGGGAAGACAGGGCATATGGCGAAGGATTGCCTATCGGGCAAATGTTTTAACTGTGGGGAAACTGGTCATATGAGCAGAGATTGTAAGAAGTCGAGGACTGAGGGTTCAGGGGTGAAGAAGACGGGAAGTGATGGACCGAGGGCGAGCGCCAGGGCGTTCACCATGACACTGGAGGAGGCTAGGACGGACCCTGACGTTGTGTCCGTACGTTTCTAGTGAACCAGACTTTAGCTTCTGTGTTATTTGATTCTGGTGCTAGTAGGAGTTTTATTTCTGCTGCTTTCTGTGCTAAGCTGCCTGTTAGTAGTAGACGTGTTGATGCGCCCTTTGATGTAGAAACTGCCATAGGTAAGTCTACCAGGATTTCTGAGGCGATAGAGAATTGTGATGTGGAACTTGAGGGTCATAAGTTTCCTGTTAGACCGTTTGTGATGACCTTGGGTGGTTTCGATTTGGTTCTTGGGATGGATTGGTTGGCGGACTTCGAGGCGAACATTGTGTGTCGCAAGAAAATGGTTCGGTTGACAGCGCCTGACGAAGTTCGGTAACGGTTTATGGTGATCGGGTTACTACAATCCGAAGATGATCTCAATGGCGGTGGCAGGAAAGTGTATGAGGCGTGGATGTAGTGCTTACTTGGCCTATGTAAAAGATGTGGATACACCAACACCACAGCTAGCCGATGTACCGTTGTGTGTGACTTTCCAGACGTGTTCCCAGAAGACTTATCAGGAGTGCCACCTGACAGAGAGATTGAATTTCAGATTGATCTGATACCGGGTGCCCAACCTGTTGCCAAGGCACCGTATCGGTTGGCTCCAACCGAGATGAAAGAGTTGATGGAGCAGTTGCGAGAGCTACTTGATAAGGGGTTCATTAGACCGAGTATCTCTCCTTGGGGTGCTCCGGTCCTATTTGTAAAGAAGAAGGATGGTAGTATGAGGATGTGCATTGACTACCGCGAACTGAACAAGTTGACAGTGAAGAACCGCTACCCCTTACCGAGGATAGATGATTTGTTCGATCAGCTTCAGGGTGCTAGTTGGTTCTCGAGGATAGATCTTCGATCTGGTTATCATCAGTTGAAGGTGAAGGAGCAAGATATCCCTAAAACAGCTTTTCATACGCGTTATGGCCATTACGAGTTTCTTGTCATGTCCTTTGGTTTGACCAACGCGCCAGCTGCTTTTATGGATCTGATGAACCGTGTGTGTCAGCCTATGTTGGATAAATCAGTGATTGTGTTTATTGATGATATCTTGATTTATTCGAAGAGCGAGATTGAGCATGCCGGTCACATTCGGGAGGTTCTAGAGGCGTTGAGAAGGGAGAAATTGTATGCTAAATTCTCCAAGTGCGCATTCTGGTTGCGCGAAGTTCAGTTTTTGGGTCATGTGGTGAATCCTGACGGGATTATGGTTGACCCGGCGAAGGTGGAGGTGGTTATGCAATGGAAGTCACCAAAGACGCCATCCGAGATCCGTAGTTTTTGGGCTTGGCGGGCTACTATAGAAGATTCATCCAAGACTTCTCTAAGATTGCTTCTCCACTAACTAAGTTGACCCAAAAGGATGTGAAATTTGTATGGGGTCAAGCTCAAGAGAAGGCATTCGAAGAGCTGAAGGCAAGACTGACTCAAGCTCATGTTCTGTCATTACCCGATGGAAGTGAAGATCTAGTGGTTTATTCTGATGCTTCCTACTCGGGGTTGGGGTGTGTGTTAATGCAGAGAGGGAAGGTTATAGCCTATGCATCTCGACAGTTAAAGGTCATGAGGTCAATTATCCTACTCATGACTTGGAGCTAGCAGCCGTGGTCTTTGCGTTGAAGATCTGGAGGCACTATCTCTACGGGACGAAGTGCACCATATTCACCGATCATAAGAGCTTGAAGTACTTCTTCGAGCAAAAGGATCTGAACATGAGGCAGAGGAGATGGTTGGAACTTATAAAGGATTATGATTGTGAGATCCATTACCATCCAGGCAAAGCTAATGTGGTGGCGGATGCCCTTAGCCGGAAGAAAGGCCCGAACCGATTCGGGTGAAAGCTTATCAATTAATCATGACCTCCGATGTGATGAAGCAAGTTAAGGAGTTGCAAGATGAGGCATTGAAGGAGGATCACCTTAACTCCGAAAGAATGAGAGGTCTGGTTGGGGAATTGGGTGAAAACACACTCGGTGTTAGAACTCGATTCGGTCGTGTGTGGATTCCTCGTTTTGGGGATCTACGGGTGAAGATAATGGATGAAGCCCACAAGACTCGATACTCCATTCATCCTGGTGCCACGAAAATGTACCATGACATGAAGAAAGATTATTGGTGGCCGGGTATGAAGCGTGACGTGGTGGAGTATGTGAGTAAGTGCCTTACTTGCTTACAGGTGAAGGCAGAGCATCAAAAGCCGTATGGGAAGATACAACCTTTGGATATACCAGAATGGAAATGGAAGCACATCACCATGAACTTCATTACGAAGTTGCCACGTACTCCAAAAGGGTACGATGCCATATGGGTGATAGTTGATCATTTGACGAAGAGTGCTCACTTTCTACCGATCCGCGAGACGTATTCATCTGAGAGGTTGGCCAAACTGTTCATCAAGGAAATTGTAACTTGTCATGGTGTGCCGGTGTCTATTGTGTCTGATCGTGACACTCGGTTTACATCTAAATTTTGGAAGAAATTCCACGACGCTATGGGGACGAGGTTACACATTAGCACGGCTTATCATCCCCAAACTGATGGTCAGTCAGAAAGGACCATTCAGACACTGGAAGACATGCTCCGGGCGTGTGTGATCGATTTTGGTGGAAGTTGGGATGACCACTTACCGTTAGCCGAATTCTCATACAACAACAGCTATCATGCTAGTATTGGTATGCCACCATATGAGATGCTATATGGTAGGAGATGCAGAACACCCGTTTGTTGGGGTGATATTGGTCAGAAGGAATTGGGGAGCGTCGAGGTAATGAGGCTACGACAGAGAAGCTTGAAAAGATTAAAGCCTTTATGAAGGCAGCAAAGATAGACAGAAGTCGTATGCCGATAAGCGACGTAGGCCAATTGAGTTCCAGGTGGGTGACCGGGTTATGTTGAAGGTCTCACCTTGGAAGGGTATTATCAGATTCAGAAAGCGGGGCAAGTTGAGCCCAAGATATATAGGCCCTTTCCGAATCATTGCTCGAGTAGGGGAGGTGGCCTATAGATTGGATTTGCCAGATGAGTTAAGTGGGATTCACCCGACATTCCACGTATCTCATCTGAGAAAGTGTATAGCTGATGAAGACATGATTGTTCCACTGGAGGACATTGAAATAGATGAAAGGCTCAATTATGTGGAGCAACAAGTGGCAATCATCGACCGAAAGGAGAAAAGGCTAAGGAATAAAGTGGTTCCTTTTGTGCGTGTACAGTGGAAGCACAGGAAGGGATCCGAGTCAACGTGGGAGACTGAAGAAGAAATGAGACAGCATTATCCACGTTTGTTCGACGAATAACAGGTTTCGGGGACGAAACCTATTTAAGGGGATGGACTTGTAACACCCGAATATTTACTATTTTGAAGCCGGTGTGAAAGAAAAGAAAATAGAGTCCAAAAGTCGAGGGACCAAACTCGCCAACGAAGAAAAGTTGGAAATGTGGTGATATATGTAGGGAGAGGGCAGCCCACTCTCCCCACACCCACATTTCAGTTTCATAAAGAGAAGAAGAGAGAAAGAAGAGAAAAAGAGGAAAAGTGCCGGTTCGGGTCGGTTCGGGTCGCCAAAATTGTCGTGAAGCAAGCCAAATCGAAGCTCTTTTCGTAGTGCTCGTTTAGGTGAGTTCTAGGACCCCTCTTTTACATGTTTTTGAATGATTTTGGGGCTGGAACACATCTGAAAACCCTTTTTCGTGTTTTTGGGTGAAAACCCGTATGTATGCGTGTATGTATGTGTAAGACCCATTTGGGGCTTGATTTTTTGCGTGGGTGTGCTTGTATAATGTTATGGTATGCATCCCTAAGGTTTAGGATGGTCGATTTAGGCTTAAAATGGGTTTAGATGAGTTTGGAGGCCGAAAACCCTCGGCTGCAGTCGGGATGAACTGCATTCTGCATCAGTTAGGGCTAGGCGACCGACTGGAGGCCGAATGGAGGCCATACGGCCGATTAGGGTGCGACTGAAGGTCCATTCGCATGACTGAAGGTCCATTCGCACGACTAAAGGACCATTCGCACGACTGAAGGTCCAGTCGCATAGATGTTCAACCGCATTGTCTATTCGCACGACTGGATGTTCATTCGCATAGGTGTTCATCCGTATTAGTTCAATCGCATGATGTTCAGTCGCATGGAAGCCATGCGACTGAAGGGTGTCCATACGCCCGAATAGGGTTGTTGAACCCGAGGAAGGTGTAGATTGACTTCTGACTTTCGGGGGAATGTGCAGATGTAAGTTTTGACGTAAAGGTTCCCATAAGAGTTTTAAGACGACAAACGAGGTCTTAGAAAGCATGTTGGGCATGATGAGGGTGATGATGTTGTATGTTATGTATGTATGATGTTGCCCTGTATGATGTGATGTTGATGCATGTTAATGTTCCTTAGTGTGATGTATAATATCTTTCCTATGGCTCTATCTATTATGATGAATGAACGAAGTATTATGTAACGTAAAAAGAAAGATAAAGAAAGAGGAACATGATGAATGAATGCATGTATTAATGAATGAATGAAACGTCTTGCACACATCGGATAACGGGTCCTTCTTGGTGATTGACCCTGAATGTAGAACCTCTACCGCTCACCCCTAGTACTGTGGCATACATTTAGCTGTTCATTTGTGACTTCGGCCCAGTAGCTAAGACTGATGGTTACTCCTAGTACCGTGGCATACGTTTAGCTGTTCATTTGTTGACTTCGGCCCGGTAGCTACGACTAACCGGGGTGTAGCACATGGTATTGGTATGGATGATGTCCGATGCGCAAGTAAGGTAATGAAAGAACGAATGAACGAATGATGAAGATAATAATGATATTATCTATGTGTACGTATGATGTGTAATCATGTAAAAGTGACGAACGGTTTTATATGAAAGTAAAGTATGTTTTATTTATAAAACTAGAACTCACTCAGCAACGCTGACTTTAATGTGTTTCCAGTTGGCAGGTAATGGTTGCTGAGGATGGCACGGGCGACTACTCAGCTCTTTGGGATGGCATTCTTTTGATTAATGTTTTTGCATTGTAATGCGAACAAACTATTGTTGTAATGAATGTTGTATTAGTTTGCAAAAGCATTTACATGGAAATGAAAGTTTGTTTTAGTTTTCCGCTGCGATTTATTAAATACAAATGTAATTATATGTTTTACGTGCGATGAGAACCCAGCTTTAAGCGTCCCGGGAACGGGGCCTTACACCTATGTTTAGTTATTCAATCTTTATGGTCTTGGTCATTTTTAGTGCTAAGATTACGCTAGTGGACACTTTGGTTTGATTATTGGCTTTGCATGCTAGCAATATACAAACTTTAGTATACTTTACTCATGTTGAATTGAGATTTATTCACTATTATGCTATGTATTCAAACTTGTATGCTCACCAACATATTCATATGTTGACCAATATTTATATATGTTTAGGATATACGTGAAGCTTTATCAAGAAATTCAATTGGTGGACTTAGAAACACACAAAATCTATCATTTAGTTATGTTGTCTTAGACTTGTATTTCTCAAAATTATTGTATGTTTATTTGAAGCATTGTAATATTATGTTGATTAAATGGAAAGGAAATTTAATCTTAAATTATTGTCACTTTAGTTCTACGATGTCATTGAACAATCAATCACTTCTCGCACCCCGACGTTTCCGTCACCGGTTAGGTTGTCAGCGAAACTGTCAGTGAAACTGTCAGCGAAACTGTCAGTGAAACTGTCAGCGAAACTGACAGCGAAACCAACAGCGAAACTATCAGCGAAACTGCTTATCAGGCAGCAAAATTAGCAGCGAATTTAGGCAGAAATTAACCCATTTAAGTGTTAACTTATCTCCAGGCTGTGTAGTGTGGTCCTAGTGTAGAAGGCTTAGTTTAGAGGTTACTCACGATATTCAGGTGAGTTCTAGATCCCCTCATTTGTAAGTTCTCATGTTTTAGGGTTATTATGCATACTAAATATACGTTTTTAAATGACCGAGATTTTACGAGGTTTTATCTAGAAGATCGATTTTTCTGTAAGTTCCCAGCCAGAGACGTTGCCCCTTGGACCCCACAACGGGCTGTTGCCCCTAGGACCTCGCTGTCAGGGACTGCCGCCCCCGAACCCCCACTGTCCCGTAGAGGGTCGGTTATGTTTTTTTGATGGCTAGGACTTGGCATGTTATGTACTTAATAAGTTAAGTATTATATATTAAAGTGAAAGCTGATATTAATGAAAACTGAAACTTAATTAATGTTACCCTCAGGCCTGTTTGATGATGAAAAGTCTTGCAAACACTATGATAGAATTCACTTACGTGAGTCTGATGTATGATGATTGATCTGTATTCATGAGCAGGCTATGTGCCTTGCAGTGTGGATCAACTATTGGGGGTTTGCTACCATGATGATGTGTACCGACAGGGATCGACATTCGTTGTCGATCAACATGGAGCTCTTGCTTTGTGCAATCTCGTTGATGATGAAGTCAAAGATAATGAAAGATAATGAACATGTTTTTAAGACGCAAATGTTATGTATTATGATGTATGCATGGTCATTATATGAAAGTTAAAGTTTATATTTTCTTATAGTAACTAAAACTAGAATTCACTCAGCATAGCTGACTTTTATGCATACTAGTTGGCAGGTAAATGCTGATGCCGGGGATGGCACCAGGGAGCTACTTGGGGAAACAATGGATGGCATCCTGTCTATGAAATCTTTTATTGTAATTTAAGAAAAAGTACTATGTTTTATTTACAACTGGAGGACAAATGTATTAGTACAATATGATTTCTAGGTTTTAAATGAATGTCTAATTATATCCGTTGTGTTGTTATGTTATTAAAATGATTTTATGCTATGATTAACCAACTGTGAAGCTTCCCGGGAACGGGGCCTTACAAATCAAGAGTTTTTTATGCAATTTACTAAAAAAATAAGTTGGGGGGTTGAAATTAAAACTTTGAATTTTCCCTCCACTCATCTCCCCAACTACATTCTTTAAATGCCCAATCATAATTTTCATTTATAGATAATAACTTAAATCCCTTCCTAATCACTTTTATCACTCTAAACTCTCTCTAAACTCTCTCAATCTATCCAAGAACTCCATTCTTTTTAGAAGAAATATTCAAGAACAACTTGTAAGTTTTATTTATTTATTATACTTTCTTTCTTACTTTCTTCTTCATTTTCTTTACCACTTGGAACAACCTCCAAGACATAACCACTTAGTCAACAAGGTGACACAAGTACGGTAAACCCCTATTTTGAGGTCCAAGTTGGAAATATTATAGTTGACTCTTTCATACATGTTTTCTTGTCTTGTTTTTAGCCTTTTACATACTAAACCAAGTAACCGACAACTTCAATGTTGGAAAGCTTGTGTTGAAGTTAATTTTAGAAATTTTAAGGCTTTTACACCATATTCTTTCATCTTTACAAAACACTAAGTGATCTAAAAATAAAAAAATGGATGAAACCAAACCGATCCTCCAACCTATGTTGAAAGGCTTGTGTTATGGTATGAAATGGTGATGTTGGACCTTGGTTTTACAACTAATCTATCCACCATACCCCACTTGAACACTTAGTCTAACTAGTTGGTTTACTTTAGTACTTTCATTTATGTACTCATGACCATCCGAATCACCCTTAAATTGAGATTTTGTGAAATGGTGACAATCTTGAGGTTTGTGGATATCCCTACCTCTAATACATGACATATTAATATAACACTTGAGGTTTGTGGATTACCCTACCTCTAATGCATGACTTATATTTGTATCTACATAATACTTAGTCAAAACCAAACCATAACATCAATCAAGCCATGGTGAATATTATGTGTTAAGGTAGACATTATACTAATCTTATGATTCCTTATTTTGGACTTCTAATGAGTGACTAGCACTCATTAAGAACAAATACAATACATGGTGTCCAAATAAGTGTCTAAGTAGTATATACTTTCATGTACTCTCATATTTATAATTTTCATATACCTTCCAATTGCTAAAATCTCAAATTCGAATCCTAAAGTTACACACCTTTGTTACCTTTAGGGTGACTTTGGTGACTCAATCCTTTGAGCTCATTCATCTATTCTCGTGGATTCTAACCGCCAAACTGTGAGTCTTACTTCACCCCTTTTGTTTTAACACTATTTGGGTTGCAACATGTATCAATTATCAAATACACTCAATTATTCATTCAATCAAAATCATTCTAAAACTCATTCCTATGAACATGCTTACTTGTTATACTATTTGTGAATACATTCTAAAACACATTATCTTGCAAGCAATCTAAACCTCTCTTAACATGTATATCATTATAGGACTAGCACATTCGCCCTAATATGATGCGCCTATGTTAGGTTATTCAATCTTTACGGTCTTGGTCATTTTTTATGCTAAGATTACGCTAGTGGAAACTTTGATTCTATTATTGGCTTTGCATGCTAGCAATGTACAAACTTTAGTATACTTTTATCATGTTGAATTAAGATTTATTCACTATTATGCTATGTATTCAAACTTGTATTCTCACTAACATATTCATATGTTGACCAGTATTTTATACATGTTGCAAGAAATACGTGAAGCTTTATCAAGAAATTCAATTGGTGGACTTAGAAGCCCACCAAATCTATCATTTTGTTATGTTTGTCTTAGACTTGTATTTCTCAAAATTATTGTATGTTTATTTAAAGCATTGTAATATTATGTTGATTAATGGAAATGAAATTTAATCTTAAATTATTGTCACTTTAGTTCTATGATGTCTTTGAACAATCTATCACTTCTCGGACCTTGATGTTTCCGCCATCAGTTGGGTGTGACATCAAGCTTGTACATATCCCCTTTCATGGGAGATCTAAGAAGCACAAATTCCTGAGGAATTTTCATCTCAGGTTTGAGGATAATGCACTCATGTTCTGTGAAAAGCATTTGGTGCTTTTGATCACAAAACTAAGAAACACTTAGTAGATTGCGTTCAAGTTGTTTGACAAAGTGTACTTTGTCGACTGTTAACGTGCCATTGAATACACTTCCTCTGCCAGAAATGTATCATCCAGCCTCACCTCCAAATTGAATAGGACCTCCATCAAAATTTTGAAATTGTTAAACAAGAGATCTGTTCCCAGTCATGTGCCTAGAGCATCCACTATCTACAATACATACAATGTTATTATTGTCATATGAATGTCCCTTGTAAGGCCCAGTTCCCGAGAAGCCTCATAGTTGGTTAATCCTAGCATAAAATCAGTTTAATAACAAAAACATTATAGTGGAAATAATTAGGCATTCATTTAAAACTTAGAAACCATATTGTACTAATACATTTGTCCTTTAATTATAAACAAAACATCGCACTGGTTCTTAAATTACAATAAAAGATTTCATAAACAGGAATGCCATCCATAGCTCCCCAAGTAGCTCCATGGTGCCATCCTCAGCATCAGTATTACCTGCCAACTATTATGCATAAAAATCAGCTTTGCTGAGTGAGTTCTAGTTTTAAGTAAATAAGAAAATATAACGTTATCCATCATATAATGACCACACATACATAATACATAAAATTTCCATCTTAATAAGCATGTTCATTATCTTTCATTCTTTCATATCTTTCACTTCATCATAAACAAGATTGCACAAAGCAAGAGCTCCATGTTGATCGACAACGAATGTCGATCCCTATCGGTACACATCATCATGGTAGCTAACCCCCGATAGTTGATCCACACTGCATGGCATATAGCCCGCTCATGAATACGGATCAATCATCATACATCAGACTCACATAAGTCAAGTCTATCATATTGCTTGCAAGACTTTTCATCATCAAACAGGCCCGGGGGTAACATTCATTAAGTTTCACTTTTCATTAATATCATCTTCCACTTTAATATATATATTACTTAACTTATTATTTACACAACATGCCAAGTAATAGTCCTCAAAAAACATAACCGACCCTCCACGGGACAGCGGGGGTTCGCGGGTGGCAACCCTTCACAGCGGGGTCCTAGGGGCGGCAGCCCCTAGTGGGGTCCAAGGAGCAATGCCCCTGGCTTGGGCCGAGCTGCCAGGTCAGCGCGAAATATTTTTATTTTTAAGTATTTATATAACACATTTCCTTATAGAAAAATCGATCTTCCCGTTAAAACCTCATAAAAACTCGGTCATTTAAAAATGTATATTTAGTATGCATAACAACCCCAAAACATGGAAAAAATTACAAATAAGGGAATCTAGAACTCACCTGAATACCGTGAGTAACCTATAAACTAAGCTTTTTACATGTTTTCATACGTAAAAATGTGACCTTTATGTGATTCTTTACATCTTTTCAAAACCCAAAACCCTAGAATCCGGGTTTGATCTACAAAAGGGTTTAGAGGTTGATTCTTACCTGGATTTGTTGCTCCTTTCTTATGGTTTGATGCTTAACCGTTCAGATCTTCAATCACTTACCTTTGAAGCACCAAATCTTGAGTTTTCTTCACTTTCTCTCTCTACTTTCTCTCTCTATGAATTTTGGTGGCTAGGGTTGGAATGAGGAAGATGGTGGCTGATTATATGGGTTAAAGAGTTGATTATGGGCCCTAAATCACTTAGGCTCTTACCCATAAGCCTAATTAGCTCATAACCCATTTCCTTTCTTTATTAAATACCCACTAGTTAAGCC
The DNA here is from genome assembly GCA_025506515.1 of Flaveria trinervia. NCBI lineage: Eukaryota > Viridiplantae > Streptophyta > Magnoliopsida > Asterales > Asteraceae > Flaveria > Flaveria trinervia. The sequence goes on from CM046443.1 coordinate 64,447,789, forward strand.
CATTATCCTCGATGACTCGTTTTGACTTTTCGGGGTGTTACATCCCAAGGTGAAGAAAGTTAGTTGTTATTGGAAACCTAAGCCTTATTGCTATTGGGCTTTTCTAATGATGAGGATTTTATTGAATCAAAAGGTATGCATGGGGTTCAATAGATGTCGGTGAAGAAGAGGTTTGGGCTGCAACATCTTCTTTGATCTTCCATTCCATCCCTTGGCTGATTAGTGAAGATAAGCTTGTTGAAGCTTGAGTAGCATGGTATTCTTCTGAAGCTTCTCTCTTTTCGGAAGAATCCTTCACCACCTTTTCTTCTGAAACAGTCTTTTTCTCAAAAGGTTTCAAGGGAACTTTCTTGTTCTTTTGAACTTTCTTAGCTTGAACTTCCAAAAATATTTTCCCTTCGGAAGAATGAGTTTCTTCCGAAAGCAACTTTGCTTCGGAAACAAGCTTTCCCTTCTTTGTCACTTGAACCATATGGTAAGGTCCAAATGTGAAACCATCCTTGACTTCTTCTTTCTTAACATTATTTGCATAATTTGTACTTACAAGATTGTAGGAACAATCTTTAGCCATGTGGTTTTGCAAACCACACATTATGCATGCAATGTTAACTTTTTAGGAATTTGAGGACTGTAGTTTCTTGTTTTTCTTGTTTTTATCGGCAGTCTTTCCATTTAACTTCTGATCCTTTTGTAGGATAGGTGTGCTAGTATTACACATCCTTCCTGGATTAGAGTTTCCTGTTGATACACTTATGTACTTAGATCTTGATCTCAATGTATTATGTGTTAAATGTGTTGCACTTATGTAATAATGGGTACTTAATGAAATGATAATGTTTGGTTGTGATTTATAATGTTTAATATTTCATTAATGAGTTGGGTAACACATATTGACTAGATTATATAGGTTTGTGATTGTTTGAATTGATATACATAATGTTATAATAATGAATACATTCAAACTTTGGTTAAGCGAAGTTCTCATGCGTCCGACTGGACCATGCACCCAAACAGTGGTCATGCGTCCGAATGGCCATGCGACTGAGTGTCCATGCGCCTAAATAGTCCATACGCCTGAACAGCTTCATGCGTCTGACTCGGTCGCACGACTAAACATTCAGTCGTGCGAATGGATCAACCGCATGGCTCAATCGCACGAATGAACCAAGCTCATGGTTCAGTCGCCCGAATGAGCAACCCTAACCTATAAATACCACCTAATTTGTGGAAAAACATAAGCATCGAATACACTTCGAATCCAGACGTACCCTCGCCGTCCAGAAGCCTCTAAGTTCGTACTCCTAGTTGATAGAACGCTGTAGGTCGATTCCTAATCGATTCTTGTTGTTAGATTCAATTCATTATTGTGTTTATGTGCATTCTCACTAATTGGATCGCCAATCAAATAGGATTCCACACTATTTGGTTTGGTTTACCATGTTAATCAGTTGGTGTTTTGTTCAAATACCAGATTCTAACAAGTGGTATCAGAGCTTTGGCTCTTGATTACGTGTTGATTCAATATTTTTGATACAAAAGTTGTGTTTCTTTATCAAAAATGCAATCTTTTTGTGTCTAACGGAGTCTTAGACGTTTCTTGACCTAAAAGTTTAGTTTTTCTGGCATATGACGATTAGGGTTTGGTAAAATTCGAGTTTTTACGGCCAAAACACGTTTAACCTACGAATTATCAAACTTTAGCAAGTTCAGTTGCACGATTGGCACAATCGCACGACTGAGTTCATTCACATTCTCCAACCGCACGATTGGACTCATTCGTACGCTCATTCATACGATTGAGAATCTCATTCGGACTGTTCAACCGCATTAGTTCATTCGGCCGACTAACTCATCCGCATTTGTTCAGTCGCACGATTGAACCATCCGAATTTGTTCAATCACCTGAATAAGTCCAATCGCATACCTTCATTCGTATACATCAACAGTTTGTTAAATAGTAAAGTTAAGTGAAATGGAAGACTAGTTTTCAGCATACACGGCAAGTAGAGATACTTGTATCCAGAATCTACTATTGTTGGAGAATGAAGTGGGAATTCACAATAAACCCCTGAAGCATATAACGTTAGACGACTACCCATAATGGAAGCAAAGTTTTGAAATCTACTTAAATGGAGTAGATACAAATCTGTGCGAGGCAATAGAGTCGGGGTACAGCATGCCCGTAGGAGCAGATGGAGTTAAGCTTACTCTAACTGGAATGTCAGATGCTCAAAGGTCAAATACAACGCTGAGAGGAAAGTATACGCTTTGCTCACTCAATCCATTCCGAAGGATATCTTCCATCAGTATTCGGAGCATACTCAAGCAAAGAAACTATGGGATGCGTTGGAGAAGAGGTATGAAGGAAATGCCTCACTCAGGCCATTAAGGCCAAAGCCTTGAAGAAGGAGTTTGACAACTTCTCTTCAATGGGAAAGGAAGGTCTGGATGATGTGATTGACAGATTCTACCACTTGATGAGTGATGTGACATTCGTCATTTTCGACTAGCTTTATATTTGTTATCCTGTATTGTAAACCCGACTCGTTTTTGTCTTCGGATCTTTGAATATTAATAAAATGATGGATTTTATGTTGTAATCATGTTTCATACTTATCGTGGCGTGACCCACAGTTCGTTTCAGCAAAATCAGATTTTTTAACGTTTTCGGTTCGTTTAAGGTCCGGACTTGTATTTTAACCATCCAAACCAACCAATACCTAACCCATAACTATTCTAGAACCATCAAAACATGTAGATACCTGGTCATAATTTATATAAATAAAAATTTATTTTAAATAAAATAATCAAAGTGCACCCTTTTACCCACCGGACAAACGCATTACCCATTTCCTTAAACCCTAATCTTTCCCTATAAATACCACTCATTCTCAACCATTTCACCTGCACATTTTCATCTTCTTCTCTCAAAAGTTTTGATCTTGTAAGTTGTTCTAGCTAGTTTTGCTTAAGTTTGACTTTAAAAAGTCAACGGAACCGAATTTTGCATTTCAAATCATTTTGGGTCTGTAATTTTGGTTATTTTCAGTTTTTCTAAGTTATTTTATATTCACAAAACCATTTCCATCTTTATTTAAGTCTTGTGGGCATTCAAACTCATATTTATGCATTTTAGACCCGTTTGGGTCGTTTTCGGGAAGTTTACTCGCTTAACTTTCTTGTTTGAGTTTCGATCTGGAAGTTCTACCTTATTTTTAGTTCAATGGTTTTGTACATGTGGTAACCATCCTCGGGTTCATAACGAGTCAAAGATCGAACCAAACCGTATGCTCGTTTAAGCGGTTTAAATAACTTTTAAGTGACCATGTTACATCAAACACTTTAGATCAGAGTTTTTCTTGATATTTTAGTTATTATATGGTTGATATGGAGGTGTAGAACAAATCTTGGCTTTAACCCAAGTTTCAGGTAAAAACCGAGTAAAACCGAACATCCGTTTTGGCGAGTTAGTAATATTCAAACCACCAAAAGTTCAACCTATATTTTTAGTAATGATTTATTTTATATTACTCATATTCCTTAAGATTTTGGAAGTGTTAGAACAAATATTAGCTCAAACCAAGTTTCGGGTAAAAATAAACCCGAGTAAAAGTCGAACTTATCGTCTTAATGAGCTAGTCACCGTTCAAAACGCTAAAAGAAAAATCTTTCCTAACTTTTTTTTAACTTATGTTTCACTTTATGTTATTTGTATTAATAATATTATGGCATGACAGAACCAAACTTGGTTTTATACTAAGATCGGGTTTAAGCAAATTTCTTTATTAATTAAGTCTCAAACTCGGGTTTAAGAGAGTGTAAGTTGGACCTTGATGCTTGCATTAATGTGATCATGCATACTAGCACTAAACCAACTCCCATATGTAAAACTTAACAATGGTTGAGTAAAACTAAACATCAAGGACCTGTTTTCTTGTAAAACTCATTTTATACTTACGTTATTTAAACACAATTTGTAAAATATAACTAAAACTACCATTTGTATTTCATCTTCAAGACTCAATACTTACTCAAGATCTTTCAATCTATGACACGCACATTAAAACCGTCGGACACGCTTACTTGAGGATTTTATTCAAAATTTATTCATCAACGTCATTTTATTCCAAGTGAGTAATTTCATCCCTGTTTTCTCTTCTATACTTTGGGGGTAGCAAGCATACTTACTCAACCAAAAAAATGATTTAACATCTAGATCCTCAACCCACAACCTCTAGGTTATGTGTTGCTTAGAATAATTGTCCAATTGTATGTTATATACCTCATATGACTAATTGCTACATGTTTATTGCTTTTGATCATTTAGCCTCATCCTCATCCTCAATAAGTATGATCATATGCTCCTCCTTGTAATATGGTAGTTTTATCAATTATAAAGGAGCCTCATTTATTTATGATTGATATACCTCAATTGTCACTTTTATTTACGGCTTCACATATTTGAGTTGTGGATTTTTGCCTTATATTATATTTATAAAGTCATGGAATTGCTCACCAACATACATGTTGACAAAACATATTTTATGCAATGCTACAAGTTTGATTATCGGTTGATTAAAGATTTAAAAACGTTACTTTATTTTGGACCGTTAGTTTATTAGTTAAGAACTATTTATTTTCTTGTATTTGTAAGAACGTGTTATGAAATGAATGATTTGATTAAATATTGTCATTTTAATAGTGTCGTGTGCATTTGAACAATCTTAGTTGCGCCCCGACATGTTCCGCCGCTTTGGTCGGGGTGTGACAGATTGGTATAATAGCCATGACTATAGCATAGGTGGTTAGACGTAACGACCTATTATAGTTTATGCTTTAGGGTCCCAAAACGTGTTGTCTATACGTGTTACCCTACTTGATTGTTTATTTCCTCTTATTTACTTATTTATTTCATTTACCCTCATGTACACACACACACTACCTTTATAGAAATCCAAGGTATCCTTACCTTACCTTAAAGAAATAAATAAATAAATAAATTTAAAAAAAATCAAATTATGGATCTCAAAATTTGAGTTTGGGTCCCAATTTTTTCGATATTTCTCATCTCCTTAAAGCGTGACATTATAACGGGTTCGTACTAACTAGAAGAGGGAAAATACCTAGATGTGAACCTTTGGCAAAATGATTCCGAGAGTCAAAGGTGATTTACTTACCTGGAAGGTTCAAATCAAGGTGTTTGACCTTATAGGCCAAAGCGAATGCGCGTTATATGGGTTGCTAACTTTAAGCAGTCACCGTAACGTTCCGGTTACCTCCATTAATATTGTTGATTGAAATATGAAAGCCACGGTGATACGTGGACTAGTGTTTTGATCCCTCCCTCGATTTTGATTTTTTGAGTTGAATCATGAAAGCCACGGTGATACGTGAACTAGTGGTCTTGACTTCTCGGTTTATCCCATTTTATGATCTTGGTTGAAACATGAAAGAAGTGATGATTCGCGCAACGTTTCGACTCCCCGCATTACCTCGTATTTCCTTAAGATTACTGCCGGGACAACAAGTCATGGTGATTCATGTATGTATTTCCCGCCTCAAATCTTAACGTTTCAAATTTCAAATATATATATATATATATATATATATAATATATATATATATATATATATATATATATATATATATATATATATTATGTATGTATGTGTATATATATATATATTCATGTGTTAATGGTTTTTTATAAGGTTCACAAAACATTTCACTACAATCTCATATTTACATTAATCACCATCATATTTGGACTAGTTACCCAAAATCTCATATTGTCTCACTTTTATTATTTTTAGAATGCCTCTTCTTCATCGTCAAGCTCGTCAAGCACGTCGAACTCTTCGCCCCAAGAACTCCGACCTTAAGATAGCCGAATTGGTTACAACTCAAATAGCTGATGTACTCCCCACCCTTGTTGCTCAAATTCAAGTTATCCAACCACAACCTGTTGCTACTCAATTCACACCCTCTCATGCTACCTTACTTATAACAGTTTATGGGCACCAATCCACCGAAATTTGTGGGTGAGGATTGTGCTACCATGCTCCTTCAATGGTTTGAACGCATGGAAAGTGTGTTCTTGCATTGTGAATGCCTGGAGGCCAAGCGAACCACTTTCGCATCAAGTGTGTTGAGCTAACCGCCCTAACGTGGTGGAATAGCATCATGAATGCCAAAGGAGCAGAAGTCGCTATGAGTCTCCCTAGGAATGAACTGAAGGATATCATGCTCAAAAAATTTTGCCCTAAGCATGAAATTCAAAAATTGGAGGCCAAATTTTGGGATCTTAAACAAGATAGTGGTAATAACTCCGCTTACTCAAACCGCTTCCACAAGCTTAGCCTTCTAGTGCCCTATTTGGTTACCCCACTTGAGAGGGCAATCGACAAGTACGTTTCAGGTTTGCCAATGCAAATCCGAGATTCCGTCATGAGTAGCAAGCCACAAACGCTTAATGATGCGATCACTCTTGCCGCCGCCCTTTCGGAGAACCATGTCAAAGCGGGGACTCTATCCGAAAGGATTCCAAGAAACCAAATGTCAAGGCCATCACCGATCCATCTCCAAGCTCCAAAGTTAAAGCCCAACCCCAATCCATCAATTACTCCAACTCATCTCACCACTCTAAAAGAAGCATAAACCGAACCATCAAAACTTTGCTGTCACTCACCAACTCAACCCCAATCTCAATCTCAAGCTGCCCAAAATCGAAAACCTTACATCGGTCCCCATCCCTTTTGCAACACTTGTCAACGCCACCACCCATCTTACTCCGCTTGTCGCCAATGCTCAAATTGCAATCGTTATGTCCACCTTAGCAATGTGTGTCATGAAGCCTCCCGTGGACAAACCACTCTACCAAGGTTTGTTCCGCATAATCCTCAAACCGACCCATGCCATTTGCTCAAACTCCTCCCAACCGAGAGCTTGTTTCAATTGTGGAGACCTAAATCATTTCCGCAATGCTTGTCCCCGACTCACTTTTGCAAATCAAGCCCAAATCATGCCCGCACCATACTACACAACTCAAGCGTACCAATTGCAAACTTACCAACCTTAAGTCCCATACTCATGGCTCCTCCGGTTCAACCGCTCCAATCTATTCAAGCTCCTCCTCCCCCGCCTTCGCAAGCTCCACAAGTCACCCATGGCAACCAAGGGCGTGCTTTTATGATGAATGTCAACCAAGCCCAAGTTGCCAACGATGTGGTGAACGACATGTTTTTAATTAATGAGCATTTTGCTTTAATTTTATTCGATACCGGAGCTGATAGGAGTTTTATTTCATTTAAATTTGAATCAACCCTTGCCGTACCCCGTACTAAACTTTCTCGACCTTTTTCTGTCAAAGTCGACAATGGTAGCTCAATCATTATCGATTCGGTCATCCGTGATTGCATACTCACTCTTTGTAAGCGTAAATTCTCAATTGACCTCATCCCGATGCAAATGGGAATTTTGACATCATAGTAGGCATGGATTGGTTAGCCTTGCATCATTCCAAATTGTTTGCTAGTGGTTAAACTCTCAAAATCTTTGGCAAAACTTCTCCCAAAAAGCTCAACCTCATGTCGTGTTCTCAATCTCAAAAGTACATACGCCAAAAGTACGTTCTGTTCCTAGCTCAAGCGGTGGCAAAAGACCCCGGAAAAGGAAAATTCAAGACATTCACGTTGTTTGTGATTTTCCTGATGTTTTTCTCGACGACGTCTCCGGTCTTCCACCCATCCGTCCTGTCAAATTTCGAATCGACCTTGTTCCCGGAACAACTCCCGTAGCTAAGGCTCCCTATCGTTTAGCTCCTTCTGAACTGCAAGAACCGTCAAACCAACTCCAAGGACTCTCAAATAAGGGTTTTATCCATCCAAGCTTATCTCCTTGGGGTGCACCCGTTCTCTTCGTGAAAAAGAAAGATGGCTCGTTTCGCATGTGTATCGACTACCGTGAGCTCAATAAACTCACCATAAAAAATAGTTACCATTTGCCTTGAATCGATGACCTCTTCGATCAACTCCAAGGTGCAACTTGCTTTTCCAAAATCGATCTTCGATCGGGTTATCATCAATTGCATGTTCACGAAGATGACATTCCCAAAACTGCTTTTCGTACGCGGTATGGACATTATGAGTTCATGGTTGTGCCATTTGGATTAACCAATGCACCCGCGGTATTCATGGACCTCATGAACCGCGTTTGCAAACCCCCTTTTTGGATAAATTCGTAATTGTATTTATTGACAACATCCTCATCTTTTCTAAATCCGAAGCCGAGCATGAGCATCATTTATGTTCCATGCTCGATCTCCTAAGAAAAGAACAACTTTATGCCAAATTTTTGAAATGTGAATTTTGGCTAAAAGAAGTTCAAGTTTTGGGTCACATCGTTAACGATAAAGGTATTCATGTTGATCCCACTAAAACTGAGGTCGTAAAAGATTGGAAGACTCCATCCACACCTACCGAAGTTCGATCCTTCCTCGGTTTGGCCGGGTATTATCGGCGTTTTATTCTAAACTTCTCCAAAATCGTGCTACCCCTCACCGTATTAACTCATAAGGGAAAATCTTACGAATGGGAACCAAAACAAGAAGAAGCTTTTCAAACTCTAAAGCATATGCTTTGCAATGCTCCTATCTTAGCCCTCCCTGAAGGAAACAATGATTTTGTGGTATTTTGTGATGCATCCAACCAAGGTCTCAGTTGCGTTCTCATGCAACGAGGTCAAGTTATCGCTTATGCCTCAAGACAACTCAAAGTTCACGAGAAAATTTACACAACTCACGATCTCGAACTTGGTGCCGTCATTTTCGGTTTAAAAATCTGGAGACACTATCTTTATGGTACAAAATGTGTAGATTCACCGATCATAAAAGTCTTCAACACATTTTCAACCAAAAAGATCTGAACATGAGACAACGGTGATGGGCTGAACTACATAGTGACTACGATTGCGAAATTCGCTACCTTCCCGGTAAAGCGAATGTCGTGGCCGATGCCCTTAGTCGAAAAGTTAATGTTAAATCTATTTTGCTCCATAGAATTATCATCCAAACTGATATTCAAAACCACATCTATCGAGCCCAGTGCACCTCCGTTGATGAAGGTAACATGTATGAAGAATGTCATGTGGAGCCGAACTTCAACTCGAAACTAAACCCCATGGCTTACTTTACTTTCTCAATCATTTATGGGTTCCCGATCGTGACGAACTTCATACTTTCATTCTCGACGAGGCTCATAAGTCACGTATTCTGTGCATCCCGATGCGGATAAAATGTACTTCGATCTTCGTCCCATTTATTGGTGGCCCGGTATGAAAAAGGATGTGGCACTTTACGTTTCAAAATGTCTTACATGCTCAAAGGTTAAAGCCGAGCATCAAGGACCTTTCGGTTTACTCGAGCAACCCCTGATACCTGTTTGGAAATGGGAAGACATTGTCATGGATTTCATCACTAAGTTCCCAAATACCCGAAACCAAAATGATAGTATTTGGGTAATCATCAATTGATTGACCAAATCAGCTCACTTCATTCCGATCCGAGAAAAGTATTCCTTGGAACAAGTAGCTCAAATCTATGTCCAAGAAATCATGTGCCGCCATGGTATACCAATGACCATCATCTCCGATCGTGATGCTCATTTCACGTCTCATTTTTGGAAATCGCTTCAAAATGCTCTAGGTACTCGCCTTGACCTTAGTACCGCTTACCACGCTCAAACAGATGGCCAATCCGAGCGTACAATCAAAACCCTTGAGGATATGCTTCGATCATTCGTACTAGACTTTGGTCGAAATTGGGACTCTCATATTCCGCTTATTGAGTTCTCCAACAACAATAGTTTCCATTCTAGCATTGGTATGGCTCCGTTTGAAGCTCTCTATGGTCGCAAGTGTCATTCTCCGATTTGTTGGAACGAGATTGGTGAAACTAAAATCACCGGTCCTGAGATGGTTCAAGACACTACCGATCGTATTGATCAAATTCACAAGAATCTACTCGCCGCTAGAAGCCGTCAAAAGAGTTATGCCGATAAAAGACGAAAGCCTCTAGAATTTCACGTCGACGACCTTGACCTCCTCAAAGTATCTCCTTTGAAGGGGGTAGTCCATTTTGGAAAGAAAGGAAAACTAGCTCCTTGTTTTGTAGGCCTATTCAAGATCCTCGAGAGTATTGGAAAAGTGGCTTATAGACTCGATTTACCGAAAGGACTTTCCGGTGTTCATCCTACCTTTCATGTCTCAAATCTTAAGAAATTCTTAGCCAAGGGTAATCTCCACATACCACTCGATGAAGTACATATCGATGAGACAATGCAATTTGTTGAAAGACCCGTAGAAATTATGGATCGCAACGAGAAACGAACCAAACAAAGCCGTATTCGGTTAGTGAAAGTTCGTCGGGAATCAAGACGTGGTGCCGAATTTACTTGGGAAAGAGAAGACGTCATGAAGGAAAAGTACCCACATCTCTTCATCGTAGCTTCTTCCTAATTTCGGGATGAAATTTCCAAAAGTAGGGAATACTGTGACATTCGTCATTTTCGACTACCTTTGTATTTGTTATCCTGTATTGTAAACCCGACTCGTTTTGGTCTTAGGATCTTTGAATATTAATAAAATGAAAATTTTATGTTGTAATCATGTTTCATACTTATCGTGGCGTGACCCACAGTTCGTTTCAGCAAAATCATTTTTTTTAATGTTTTCGGTTCGTTTAAGGTCCGAACTTGTATTTTAACCATCCAAACCAACCAAGACCTAACCCATAACTATTCTAGAACCCTCCAAAGATCTAGATACTTGATCATAATTTATTAAAATTTATTTTAAATAAAAGAATCAAAGTACACCCTTTTACCCACCGAACAAACGCATTACCCATTTCCTCAAACCCTAATCTTTCCCTGTAAATACCACTCATTCTCAACTATTTCACCTACACATTTTCATCTTCTTCTCCTAAAAGTTTTGATCTTGTAAGTTGTTCTAGCTAGTTTTGCTTAAGTTTGACTTTAAAAAGTCAACGGAACCGAATCTTGCATTTCAAGTCATTTCGGGTATGTAATTTTGGTTATTTTCAGTTTTTCTAAGTTATTTTATGTTCACGAAACCATTTTCATCTTTATTTAAGTCTTGTGAGCATTTAAACTCATATTTATGCATTTTAGACCCGTTTGGGTTGTTTTCAGGAAGTTTACTTGCTTAACATTCTTGTTTGAGTTTAGATCTGGAAGTTTTACCTTATTTTTAGTTCAATGGTTTTGGACATGTGGTAACCATCCTCGGGTTCATACCGAGTCAAAGACCGAACCAAACCGAATGCTCGTTTAAGCACTTTAAATAACTTTTAAGTGACCATGTTATATCAAACACTTTAGATCTTAGTTTTTCTTAATATTTTAGTTATTATATGGTTGATATAGAGGTGTAGAACAAATATGGCTTGAACCCAAGTTTCGGGTAAAAACCGAGTAAAACCGAACACCCGTTTTAACAAGTTAGTCAATGTTTGAACCACCAAAAGTTCAATCTATCTTTTTAGTTATGTTTTACTTTATATTACTCATATTACTTAAGATTTTGGAAGTGTTAGAACAATTATTAGCTCAAACCAAGTTTCGGGTAAAAATAAACCCGAGTAAAAGTCGAACTTATCGTCTTAACGAGCTAGTCACCGTTCAAAACACTAAAAGAAAAATATTTCCTAACTTTTTTTAACTTATTTTTCACTTTATGTTATTTGTATTAATAATATTATGGTATGACAGAACCAAACTTGGTTTTATACTAAGATCGGGTATAAGCGAATTTCTTTATTAATTAAAGTCTCAAACTCGGGTTTAAGGGAGTGTAAGTCGGACCTTGATGCTTACGTTAATGGGATTGTGCATACTAGCACTAAACCAACTCCCATATGTAAAACTTAACAATGGTTGAGTAAAACTAAACATCAAGGACCCGTTTTCTTGTAAAACTCATTTTATACTTACGTTATTTAAACACACTTTGTAAAATATAACTAAAACTCCCGAAAACCCAAGCCTTATTTTTATGAACTTTTATACCAATTATATTTCATCTTCAAGATTCAATACTTACTCAAGATCTTTCAATCTAGGACACGCACGTTAAAACCGTCGGACTCGCTTACTTGAGGATTTTATTCAAAATTTATTCATCAATGTCATTTTATTCCAAGTGAGTAATTTCATCCCCATTTTCTCTTCTATACTTTCGGGGTAGCAAGCATACTTACTCAACCAAAAAAATGATTTAACATCTAGATCCGCAACCCACAACCTCTAGGTTATGTGTTGCTTAGAATAATTGTCCAATTGTATGTTATATACCTCATATGATTAATTGCTACATGTTTATTGCTTTTGATCGTTTAGCCTCATCCTCATCCTTAATAAGTATCATCATACGCTCCTCCTTGTAATATGGTAGTTTTATCAATTAGAAAGGAGCCTCATTTATTTATGATTGATATACCTCAATTGTCACTTTTATTTACGGCTTCACATATTTGAGTTGTGGTTTTTTTCCTTATATTATATTTATAAATTCATGGAATTGCTGACCAACATACATGTTGACAAAACATATTTTATGCAATGCTACAGGTTTGATTATCGGTGATTGAAGATTTAAAGACATTACATTATTTTGGACCGTTAGTTTATTAGTTAAGAACTATTTATTTTCTTGTATTTGTAAGAACATGTTATGAAATGAATGAGTTGATTAAATATTGTCACTTTAATAGTGTCGTGTGTATTTGAACAATCTTAGTTGTGCCCCAGCATGTTCTGCCGCTTTGGTCGGGGTGTGACAAGTGAGATGCACACTCATGGTGTAACTATGTCGATGGAGGATAAGGTATCCAATTTTGCAGATGGTCTACCAAAGAAATGGGTTTCCTTCGTTTCAAACCTCAGACAGAATGGGATTCTCTCGAAGTTAGACATAAATGACTTCATTCTTACATTGAGGGAAGAGGAGCTAAGGATGAAGTACAGAGCCCAAAAGGACAACTATGATCAGAATCCTGCACTCTACAATGCAACTCCTCCGATCAAGACATCTGGAGCACCATTGCAAACCGCCTTCATCTCAAGCGCAACAATTCCAGCACAACCGTCAACTTCAGGGTCCGAAATGTCAGGTTCGTCTAGCACCCAGTATATGATACCCGAAGAAAATGCAGCAAAACTAAAAACCGACAACTTCAGGAATGTGACTATTGAGGTGGACAAAGAACACATGGACCTCTTAGCTGATGTAGTCCACTCCTATGAGGTACCAGTTGCTGGAAAGATAGGAAATTGTCACCTGGCAGATGAAGATTGTGAACAGGTGGACGAGATGGAGTTGGAATGTATATGGGCTTTGGCAAGTGCTGTCCGACGAGCTAAAAAGTTTGTCAAAAAGACCGGACAGAACTTGGTTGCGACGAAAGACACAACCTTTGGCTTCGACAAGTCAAAGGTTACTTGTTTCAACTGTGGTGAGAAGGGACACTTCAAGCGGGAGTGTGTAAAGCCAAAGAAGACAGGGAACGGTAATCCCTTCTCGTCATTCAGTCGTCAGGACAAAGGCACATCTAGCAATTCTACCTCATCCAGTAAGGACCCCAAAGCCTTGACTGCTAATGAGGATGAAGGACAGGACTGGAGTTTTCGGTTCGTGTCACCGGGAGAGTCCAACATAGCTAATGTGGAGAACATTGATGACGATTCAGCTAGTGAGGGAGACATAGCAGTAGAGCTCGCAATGTCAAAATCTAAAGACATAGGACCCGTGGTCAACCACCTGCCTGAAGAAGGAAAGCCTGCATCAACGTCAGAATCACTAGAACTAGAATCAACAGATTCTGTACTCATGGCTGATTCATCTTCAACATCTCAGGTAAGTACTACTGACCGGTTATTTAATAATCATGCTTGTTTAGATTGTAATAAATTTAGAGAAAGTATAGATTTAAAATTTGCTAGGTTATTAGATCATAATAATAACTTAGTAAAGGGCCTGGAACTGTGCACTGAGGCAAATAGAGTGTTAAAACAAAACGAGCACAGTTATAAAGAAAAGATAGACCTATTGAATAAACAGCTTAGGGAAACAGAGGTAGTCGCCTTTAACCAAGAAAATGACATTAGGTACTATCTGAACTCCCTAGAGGACACTAAGAAGAAAAAGGTTGTTTTAGAAGTAGAAGTCAACTCTTTAAAACAGAAACTGCATAGTTAGAGAAGCTCATCACACATTGTCCAACACTTAGTGAGAGAGAGAAATAATGGGGAGGGGCTGGGATACAAAGTGGTTCCACCACCACCTGAGACCTTGATGAACACCAAAAGTAAACCTATTAACAATAACCCCATCAAGGATCATGTGGTGTCCACTCCTCTTGTTAGTGATCCAGATTCCGTAAGTAAATCAGATGAATCTGACTCTAAACAAAAGGAGGCCACTTCAAAGGAAAAAGGGAAGATGCCTTGTGTTAACCTGGAAACTGAATTTGAAAAGGTTAACTTAAAGTATGGGTCAAACCAAGTCAAACAAGAACCCAAAAAGACTATAAAACCTAATCAATCACGAGCTTCATGTCATAGTCCAAGTAAACAAGAGATAAAAGATGTAAAACCAGGTAAGGCAATTAAATTTGTAAAACCAAATTATACATCTAATAAGAAGTGTCTCAATCCAAACATAATAAGGCCAACTACATGACTTTTACATCTCCACCAAAACAAATAAACCGTAAAGTTGAAAGCAAATCCTGCTATAATTGTGGAGAGTATGGTCACATAGCATCTCAGTGTCCTGATTATCAGACATCGAGGAGGAAAGTAGAACTTTTAGTATCTACACCTAGATCTTTTAAGAGGAACTTAGTGACACCTCCAAAAAGGTCTAGTGAACCCAAAGTTCAATCCATAAGCTAGTCGTCTGTCTATCATAAACAGGCCTTACACAAATCTGGCCTATGGAAAGAAAAATCCGCCTCAGCATCTGAAAATGAGAACAAACATCAATTTGAGCTTCCCTCAACCTCAAATGGTCAATGCTGGCAGACTCGAAACTGCCTATTCAATTCTGGAATGAAGAAGTAGCAAATGCATGTTACACGCTTAATCGATTTCTGGTTGTGAAACGCCATGGAAAAACGTCCTAAGAGTTACTACAACGACGTAAACCTAACTTAGAGTATCTCGAGCCGTTTGGTGCTCCATGCACCCTATTGAAGAAGACTCAAGAAGGGAAATTTAGTGAGAAGGTTGATGAAGGGATTTTTCTAGGATACAACATACCGAACAAGAGAGCTTACAACAACTCAATAGGTCAAGTAGAGGTGTGGTGTAACGTTGATGTTCAGAGATACATCACACCGCCTGCTAGAAAAGGACCTGCTTACTTCTTTGACTATGATGGATTTTTCAAATCCTTCAATATTCCTTTTTCTGCTTTAGAAGATGAGTTGGCAAACAAGATGATGTATGATGTCTTGAACACACCATCTCAAGATTCAACTCCATCCAGTTCACAATGTACATCATCTACCAATTCAAGGGGAGCACTTGAGGTGAGTGACTCTTCCTCTGATGAAGAAAATATGGAAAATGATCAGAACAACCAGGATGCACAGGTTCCTCTTACCTCAAGTCCATAAGCATCTCATAATGATGCATGTGAGATGTCGGAACCTCAGACTCCTATTGCCTCTATGATGTCAGATCAGGGGTTCAGACTAGAAATCAGCTATACTCAGCTGATTATGCCTCTATGATGGAAAAGGGATATATTCATGATGGTGTCTACCGCTGCTTTGTGTCTCAGTTTGAGCCAAAGTATGTAAGTGAAGCACTAAATGATGAGGCTTGGGTGAGTGCCATGCAGGAAGAACTTCTTCAGTTTAAGAAGTTAGGTGTGTGGACTCTAGTAGATAGACCTAAAGGTGCTAAAGTCATCGGTACCAAATGGGTCTTGAAATGCAAGAAAGATAATCAGGGAGTGATCATCAGAAACAAAGCTCGGCTTGTCGTTCAGGGTTTTCGACAAGTTGAGGGTATCGACTACAATGAAGTGTTCGCACCAGTGGCACGGATGGAAGCAATCCGCATCTTCCTTGCCTATGCATCGTATATGAAAATCAAAGTTTATCAACTAGATTTGAAGAGTGTGTTCCTTCATGGTGAGATTCGAGAGACAGTGTATGTCAGTCAACCCGAGGGATTTGAGGATCCATATCATCGGGACAGAGTTTACAAACTCGACAAGGCACTATATGGGCTTCATCAAGCTCCAAGGGCCTGGTATGAGAAACTCTCGACTCATCTTGTGAAACACGGTTTTCATAGGGGAGTCATTGACTGTACATTGTTAATCAAAATAAAGGATGGAGATTTACTGTTGGTACAAATCTATGTCGATGACATAATCTTCAGTTCAAAGAACGAAGAATTATGCAAAGAGTTTGAAGCAGTAATGAAGGCTGAGTTTGAGATGAGTGCAATGGGGGAGATGAAGTTCTTTCTCGGGTTACAGGTGGATCAGACACCAAATGGGATCTTCCTACATCAGACCAAGTATGTAGGGGATATTCTCAGTCGGCTTGACATGGAGAATGCGTCTACGGCTGGCACTCCACTTGCTACAAACCATGATGTAGCACCCGATGAGAATGGTGATCTGGTAGATGCCACTATGTACCGAGGGATGATCGGATCTCTCATGTACCTCACTGCCTCCCGACCTGATATCATGTATGCTACATGCTTATGCTCACGATATCAGGCAAAGCCTAAGGTGAACCATCTAATTGGGGTCAAAAGGATTTTTTGTTATCTGAAGGGCACACCCACACAACCCTCATGATGATGACTTTGAGCTTACAGCGTATAGCGACTCAGATTACGGCGCCTGCAAGATGAACTACAAGTCTACATCAACAAGGTGTCAGTTCTTTGGAAGAAGATTAGTAACCTGGCAGTGTAAGAAGCAGACCTCGGTTGCATTGTCAATCTATGAAGCCGAATACGTTGCTGCTGCAAGCTGCTGTTCTCAAATCATATGGATTCAATAGCAAATGCGGGATTACGGTTTGAACTTCTCTACTACTCCTATCTTTGTTGATAACTCTGTTGCAATTGCAGTCACTAAGAACCCGGTCCAACATCCAAAGACTAAACACATCAGTATTAAAATCACTTTATACGTGATTGCTTTGAAAAGAACTTAATCGATGTGGTAAAAATAAATACAGATTATCAACGCGCTGACCTCTATACAAAGGCATTTGACAAACCATGTTTTTTATATTTGTTAGGGGTCAACGGAGTTAAAAAGAAAAGTGAGGTCATTCCTGAAGATGACCATGTATAGTCCGATGCGTCGTGTCTAGTTTCTTTTATTTTTTCAATTTTTAATTTTAATTTATTTTATTCTCTTGTCTTTGTTTAATTTTAATTAGTTTAATTACAATTGTTTTATTTCCTTGCCTATTAAAATCCTAAAACATTAATCCGTGATGGTTTTATAATTTTAGGGGGAGAATAGGTTTAGGCAGCATAAAAAAAAGACGAGGGAAAAGGAGAGGCAAGCTAATAAAATTAAGATCGTATGTGTGATACCGATTCAATTTTTGGAATATGATAGTACATAGGTACAAACCATTTGGGACTTTAAAAATCAAAATTGAAAAGGATGCAAAGCTCAAGTATAAGTCTGTGTAGTCTGAGCAATATAAAAGGAAATATGATAGATAAGCTAGCTACCACTAAGGTAACACAAAGAAAGTAGACCTAGAGGTTGCTAGATCACAAATGATATGTTGGTAGATTCAACACAATAGATGACTAGACCTTTTGGTGATCTCAAGATTAACTAAAATGTTTGACTAACTGTGGGTAACACCTTATCCCTGGTTAACACAATCAACAAGATTCCAATAAGGGGTGACGAGCAAAATAAACGCCACAAATGTGTGCGTAAGACCAAAGCATGAGCAAAAGCACATAAAACAATGCAATCAAACTGATAACTTATGTTGTCGGTGAGATCTGTGCAAAAAGAATGAAAATGCTCAAACAAGAAGATGGGTTATGTGCCTCTCTGCTGTGTGGTGGCACTGACCTGAGGATAAGCATAATCTATATATTCTAGAACTCATTGTTGTTTGCCGCCTCTCTGCTGTGCGGTGGCACTGACCTGAGGATTGGCTTCTCTTTGAAAGTTCTAAGAATAGTCTCTTCTTGAACACTACCCTTAGACCGCTCAAAAATCTCCTGAGGAATGTTGATTACTATATAAGTGTGGGATCCACAAATGCTGGTTGAAATAAACAAACCTTAACCATCACCAATTTGTGTTGAAAGTCTGTGTATAGATTTAAGAGGACAAATATACTGACAATCATTTGGCTACAATTCTTGAAAGTTCAAATCAGTGTGGGGACCTAATGGTAAGAGTATGATTTCCTAAATTTGCTAAATGACTCTAGATGAAAAACAAAAATAGAGCATCAAAGGTTTTAAATAACTTGTCCTGAATGATTTGAATCTCCTGTATGATTCCAACTTGAATTAGTCCATGTATGGTTTAAATGATTGAAGTTGCTTTCTTAGAAAAATTGTTCCTTAGAACTACATCTTAGGAGCTTACCCTCACAAAAACACAAAAACATGTCTTATTTTTAAGTTTTCTGTATTATTTCTTTTATTTCTATACAAAGTTTGTATCATACTATGTCATGGAAGTTGATAAGGGACCTTATCATCTAAAAGGTTACGACTGATGTGACCATTCGTGCTTTCAAATAAAATTGGGTCACGTCCTATGTGATAAAATGTTTTAAAAGGATCACGTCTGAGGTGATCAATGGTTTTTCAAGATTAAAATGATCATGTCTGAGATGATCAAGTGCACATAATGTTTATTCAAAAGTTAAAAGGCTGTAATTTGTAAAATGGTCATAAAGTCAAATTCATGAGTCTGACCCATTCACACAAATGGACCATGAGTATGGACCAATCATGCGAATGGACCATACTCATGCATTAAACAGTCGAATGGACATGAGTATGAACCGTTCACCCAAATGGCTAATCCGAATGACCCATTCGACCGAATGAGAGTGTGCGAATGAGTCAGTCGACCGACTGAGCTCCAGTCGGCCGACTGAAAGTGCACGACTAAGCCAATCCCCGATTGAGTTCCATTCACCCGAATGAACCGAGCGAATGAGTCCAGTCGGCCGAGTGAGCTCAGATTCAGTATAAATAGGGCCACAGTCGATCACATTCAGCTCATCACCTCCAATTGCCCTTATATCGCACATCCTACCGTTATGCTGCCAAAGTTTCTTTAGACCTCGATTATACTTTCCTATTGATCTTCTGACGTGTGTGTGCATTTATACAGGTATAATGTGTTGAAATCTCACAGAAATCAAAAGATATGGTGCCCTAATTAGTGATTCGAGACTGAAACAAGAACCGAACCACTCAATGGACTAATGACCTACTGAAACCATGTAAAATGTTAAAAATAATGTTATTAGGTTATTAGTTAAGTGATTGGGAGTCTAAAGAACCTATACACAACGTTTAATTTCATGAATTGGTCAAGATTCGAACCTAAGTCGACCGAACAGTAGGCCATACGACTGGTCGTCAGGATGAACTCCAATCGCACGATTGAGCTGGCCGAATAACTCAATCGGCCGAATGAATCATACGAATGAGCTCAGTCGGCCGACTGAACCAATCGCAAGATCAGTCAACCGATTGAACTCAGTCGCCTGTTCATTCACCCGAATGAGTCCAGTCGCATGACAGTACAACCGACTGAACACAGTCGCATGATTCATTCACATGAATGAAACAGAATGAATTATATCAAGTAACTTAGAACTGATTTGTGTTATGTGAGTATCTAACGTTTATGTATCTTGTGTAACAGATCGATGGCTGATAGATGGTCTATCAATCCCAAGCACAACATGTGTGCTCATTTATACCACACAACTTGGAATGGTGCCGAGTTTGCTGAGATCATTACTTTTCTCAAGCGTTCGAGGATACACAAAGCCATCTCTACTTCATGCACTCCCTTTAGGTCTATACACCAGGCCTTCTGGGAGAATGCATCAGTGGATAGATCACGATAGCCATACAGCATTCGGAGCTCCATCTTTGTTATGGACATAGAGATTACGGCTGAAGACATTTAGCGTGTACTTGGGCTGGGAGATGATGCTGGATACCCCACCAAGCTACACCCGCTGACAGTGCGAGGCTGCTTTCTGAGGATTAAGTACTCTAGGGACATCAACTCAGGTGTGCTCAACAAGAGCAAACTGTGCCCCAAGTATAAGTACTTGGCACATGTTATTCTAAAGTGCATAGCTTCTAGAAGGGGTGGGTTCGATGACCTATCAGACCAGATACAAAATGCCTATGTGGCACTGGTGCTGAACTACCCCTTCAGCTTCTCTAGCATGATCTTCTCTTACCTCGTGGAGAATTTAGAGGCCAAGGAAAAAGAGGGTTTCTGTATGTACCCCAGGTTCTTGCAGCTGATTTTTGATGAGAAGCTGCCCTTGCTTCCAAAGGAGCGTCACGATGCAGTGGCTTTGGAGATCATGGACGATACGACTCTGGGTTGTATGAGAGTCTACCGGGGTAAGCAGGTCAAGCCCCAGGTAAAGAGGCTTATCGACCATCTGGTCAAGGAGAACTACGTGGTGCCAGGCAGGCGTAAGTGGCATCACGTAGGCAGCAACTCAGATGATGAGCAGCTACAGCTCCCAGAGCACGACTCTGATGATGATGATAGCGGGGATGTTGGAGATGAAGGGCCCACTCAATCAAGGGGCCCCACTACTGCAAGTGTATCTCCAGCATCTGCCCCCACTTGAGATGTAGCAGAGACTGCGGGATTCCACCGGGAATTCATACCTGGTGAGGAGGAGGAGTCAGATGAGGAGCCACTGACCCGTACTGTGGGCAGCAAAGTAGTTTCCACAGAACGGGGGCTCAGGGCTGTTCGTGAACGCCCCAACGGGTTGGGAAAGGATGATACCTATCCCACGTATGCTCCCCCGACTAGCCGAGTAGTGCCCTAGGGGGAGCATCCTCCTCGACTGGTTTGAGGAAGAAGAGGATGGCTCAGCCCCATGGTATGAAGGAGAAGAAAAGAAGGTTTACTTTCATTACTACCTCCACCATCACTACTTCTACCACCACTACCACCACCACAGCTACCACCACTACCATACCACCCACTTTCTCCACTACACCTCCACTATTACAGCCTCACCTCCACCCGTGATTCCACCCCCAACCCACATCACATCCACCACCACTTCAACTTACCTATCACCACCCACTCACATACCACCTCCCATATTCACCACTGCCACCACTACCACCTCTAGCCACCAGGCAGGACCATCATATTCCCCATCCTTTCCCCCAGGATCATCTCTACCTCCAAGTGGGGTAGAGGAATAGCTTTTAGCACTAAATCGTATGGTGCTGAAACTGTTAGCAGCCGATGATGAGAAGACTTCTCAACTCAGACAGTTAGTGGAGCTTACAGCTACACAATCACAGCAGATCTCTCAACAGGCATGCCAGATTAAAGAGCAGGCTCAGCAAATGGCTACTCAGAGCCAAGAGATTTCCCAACTCAAGGAGCAAAATGTGTTATCTACTAGGAAGATTGAGGAGTTGGAGGACGCTAAGAGGACCATCCTGCTCAAACTTAAGGGCACAAAGGATGAGCCTCTAAAGATCAGAGAGGGAGACGGTGATGATGATGATGATAGTGATGATGATGAGAGTGATGATGAAGATGATGATGGTGAGGTGATGATGAGGATGGAGGAGACATTGAAGGAGGAGAAGAGTCTTCTGCTTCGGGTGCACAGGAAGCTAGTGAGAGGCGGACCAAGAAGACCCAAGATCCAGGTGCCTCGACATCAGGCCCGACAGCAGAAGGACACAGGATCCAAGACAAGAGTAATATTTAGATGTTTTATTGTTATTTAAACTCATTTGTATTTGGATCATGTATAAAATTTATGTAATGAATGTTTATATGTAATGTAAATGGTTATGTCTTGATTATTAATTATTGATTGTTGTGTTACATGTTTCAAATCAAGCAGATCCAAACTTTCAAAGGGATAAACATGACGTTCCTCCCCTCCAACAGATCAAGACTCAGCTCACAATGATTCTTGATCTGTAGGGCATTGTTAGGAGATCTGTAATGTACACTTCTGAAGAAGGAGAGATCATTCACAATCTCACTGACGAGAAAATTGCAGAAATGTTCAAGATTAATCCCGATGACATTGTAAAGGACGCTCCAACCTTTGTAGAAACCAGTGATGATAAGTTGAATGACATTAATGAAATAGAGATAGAGGACGTCACTGCAGAGCACTATCCCGAGTACGCTGACAAAGAGGGAAATGCGGTTCCCAATTTAGGTGACTCCCTGGTCGATGATACATTTGAGATACTAGATAAGATGGAGCAAGAGTTCGAGAAGGTTGAAGGACAAGCCCAAGCCTCAAACCCTGATATTGATATCATAAAGGTTGAATGGGCTGCTTGTTTTGAGGAGATCCGAGCCCAACACGCTGCTCCAAAACAGAATGTCTACACCAAGCTCTACAATGTGAAGAAATATCACAAGGTGTCAGGAAAAATTATTGCGTGGGCATATTTTGATGATCTTAATGTTTACGTAGTGAAGAGAGAGAAAGGTATTGAGTATTGTAGATTCCCGCATGATCTAAAGACTCTACCTGGTTTTGAGCTCAACCAGCTGGCTAAACTAAAGATGTTATACGATGACCCGAGAAAGACGTCAGGCTGGTTTGAGGCTGCCTTGAAGAAAGAGTACCACACTAGGTGGGTCAACTTCAAACCTCAACAACCTACGAGGTATATCAGACATTCTGAAGTTGATCCCATAACTGGAAAGCCAAAGATAGTGCTGAAGTGGAGTCCTCCATGAACAATGTCAAAGATCCCTCTACGGGAAATGCCACAGGACTTCACTCCTTAGTTCAAATGGTGGTACTATGATTGGAGAACAGGGGAAGCTATCATAGTTCTGAACAAAGAGGGGAAAATGGATACTATCAAGGTATTCGACCCGATGTGGCTTACCAACTTGTCAGCTAACGACGTCTACACTCTATACAAGTGGCCACTGTTCTATGACACGCAGGATATTGTACAAGCCCTCCAATTCCAAAATGTGATACAACCGTGCTTTGCATTTGAAATACACACAGGAGTCACAAGAGAGGAAAAGTACAAGAAGTATGAGGAGGTTATGAAGAAGGTAAGACGATAGATAGATCTAGGTCCAAGGGGGAGTTTGTTGATACACTTATGTACCTAGATCCTGATCTCAATGTATTATCTGTTAAATGTCTTGCACTTATGTAATAATGGGTACTTAATGAAATGATAATGTTTGGTTGTGATTTATAATGTTTAATATTCATTAATAAGTTGGGTATCACATATTGACTGGATTATATAGGTTTGTGATTGTTTGAATTGATATACATAATGTTATAATAATGAATACATTCAAACTTTGGTTAAATGAAGTTCTCATGCGTCCAACTGGACCATGCGCCCAAACAGTTGTCATGCATCCGAATGGCCATGCGATTGAGTGTCCATGTGCCTAAATAGTCCATACGCCTGAACAGCTTCATGCGTCTGACTCAGTCGCATGACTGAACATTCAGTCGTGCGAATGGATCAACCGCATGGCTCAATCGCACGAATGAACAAAGCTCATGGTTCAGTCTCCCGAAGAGCAACCCTAATCTATAAATTCCACCTAATTCATGGAAAAACGTAAGCATCGAATACACTTCGACTCCTGACGTATCCTAGCCGTCCAAAAGCCTCTAAGTTCGTTCTCCAAGTTGATAGAACGATGTAGGTCGATTCCTAATCGATTCTTGACGTTAGATTCAATTCATTATTGTGTCTACGTGCATTCTCACTGAATGGATCGTCAATCAAATAGGATTCCGCACTATTTGGTTTGGCTTAACACGTTAATCAGTTGGTGTTTTGTTCAAATACCAAATCCTAACATTTCCAACCACCTAAAATCCAGGTAAATAAACACACCCTTTTGGTTTTGGTCAATTTTCATCTTGACTCAGCCACTTTCTTAGCAGATTTTCTTGCTGCCTTAGCCCTATTTATTCTGGCTTTTATGGTTAGGGGTTGATCATCACCGGTGAGAGAGGGTTGGTTTACCTGGTTCTTCCCTGTGAAGGTCTCCAAAGTTGCATCACTCTTTGACTCATGAAAAGGTGGGTCAGCAAATGGAACCTCTTGCTATATAGTCCCACACCTTGGTTGTCTAACAGACTCATAAGAATGTGGTGGAGCATTTTCATTGGTTCCCAACCCACCTTTGTTTTGATAACAAAGTTTTGAGTGAGAGGATGGTACAAGAATAGTTTAGAAGTTTTGCTTAGAGATAGCATGCTTTCTGGCTTGAGCCTCAGCTATAAAAATCTGGGCTTGAGCCTCAGTCAATTTAGATATCAAATTTTTGATTTGAGTCTTGTAGTTGGTATGTTCATATTTTAACAAGGACACAGTTTTCTCCAACTCTTCAATTTTCTTTTAATAGTCAGATTCAACCCTTTTAAAATTAGATTTTAAGATATTTAAAGACTCAATATCAGATTAGATTTCCATATTGGAGTCCTAATATAACTTAACTTTAGCAATACAAGCTGGAGTACAGAGGTGTTCATATACCTTGCTGTCATCAGTTCCAGCCATCCATGCTTGAGCAGGAATCACATAATGTACCATGAAGCTCCAGTCAATTTCTTGAGCCACAACAGTTGTTTCAATTACTTCCTTGAAGCTTTAGGTGTAGTGGGATGTGTGGAGGTTTAAGAGGTTCGCAGATAGGATTTGGGAACCTTGCATTCCTAGGCAAAGTGACCAAGTTGGTTATAGTTGTAACATTTGTCCTTTGTCCTGTCAAATCCAAACTTGTTGTTAGTTGGGTTCTGGTAAAACTTCCTTCTAGTTCTTTTGAAGAATTTCTTTGCTCCATAAGTTAACAGAGCCATCTGTTGGAAATGTCAACATATTCCACATCATCTGGGCTGAAACATTCTAGATTATCAAAGCAATACTAAAAGTCACTAGAATGTCCATTACCTGACACAAATGGGCTGAGCCTGTTAAGACCTTGGAGTCTTAGGGAATGTGATATATGGCCCAAAAGAACAAGATGGTTGCTGGAAATAAGTCAAGTACTACTGAGGTTAGGGGGTCCTAAGCTTTTAACAACCATAAAAGCATTGCTAGCAGGAGGCTTGAGGGTTTGCTCATCTGGTGGCCTCTCTTGTTCTCTATCTCTACATGGTATCTATCAAGGATATCATATAGTTAAATCATGGTTAAGGAGTTAAGTTTTCTGTCCTCTTGATAGGGACATAGTAGAACGTCCACTCATTTAGGAGTGCACTCATGAATTTTCTTGAGAGATCTCTAACTCAAGGGAAATTCTCATAGACTAAAGGGAGGAAATAAGATCCATGTACCTGAAGTATTGCTGGCTAAGGGTCTCTCTAGCAATATAAGGGAAATTTTCAAACTATTGCTTCAGTAAATCTCTCATGGAGTATTCGAGCTGGAGTAAATTTGGGACAAGGCATCAAACAGTTCTTTCGCTGACTTGCAATGCTCAAAACCCACCATGACGGAGTTGGGTGTAGCAGTCATTAAAACAGTCATAGCATTGCTACCAATGTCCAGCTTTTGTGGTCTTCATCACAGTAATCTTCTACAACCTTCTCTATCATAACACTATTTGCTCCTGATGTTGTAACCTTTGGTCTGTATGGACCATTGATGATAGATTGCCACATTTTTCCATCTTGGTATGTGATGAAGCCGTCAATACATCTGCTCCATGATCTGAAGTTTTCAACGGTGATGATAGGTACGTTGGTCATCATCCCCATCTCAACTTCAGACTTTTGGTTGAGGTCCATATTGAGAGTGATGAAAGAAAGAATGAAAGCAAGGTTAATTTGGATGTTAAGATCTCACAATCAAGAGCCTAAGAAGCTCTGATACCAATTGTAGGATTGGTATTGGTCACTAGACACTTGTTTTCTCTTAAACTCACTTAATAGCACTCGGTTAGATGATGCAGTATCCCTCTAAGAGTTGATAATAATATACTAAGTAACTAGGAACACAAGAAGATAATTTTCAAGGTACTTGTATATATTACTTCTCAACTCAAAGTATTACAAGAATCTAACAAGCATATTACATGATTTACAATGAGAAACTATATATACTATCACCTATAGTCAGATATACTTTGGTACCAACTAGAGACCTATGACCATAGCAATTACTACATTGCTAAAGATAAGGTATCTTAAATAAAATATTATCTAAGATATGGTAGTCATAACATGTTCATGACTTACGTTTTGTCACCGACTAAAGTTAGTAAGTGTACTAACTAATAAAGGATAAACAATAAAATAAGTATGGTCAACTACATAGGAGTGGGAAAAGCACCATGCAGTATTGTAGAGATTTGTAGCGGAGTGTTAGAAGAACCATAATTGTGTCCATTGGTTCATAGTAGGTTCTTTTGAAGGTTAACTGGCTTCAAAAGAACAAGTTCTTCCAAAGCCACTTATACTTCGAAAGAAGCTACTTGTTTCGAGGCTTGAGGCTTTCTTTAGATCTTTGTACTTCAGACGTCATTGTCTTGATTTCTTATAAGTGTTAAACTTCAGAAGAAGGAAGACTTTGTCTTCGGAAGTTCGAGTTTTCCTTCGGAAGTTAGAGTTTTCCTTCGAAGCTTCTTCGGACATAAGCTTCAGAAACTCAGCATTTGCCTTCGGAAAAACTTCATCTGCCTTTGGAAGTTCTTCATCAGTTGTACCAAAATTGTCTAAGTGTTTGGTTTTGGTTGCACCAGCCTTACTTGATCCAACAATCTCTCATCTCAAGAGTTACTCCCACAGACTGAAGTGATGAAATAAGATCCATATACCTAAAGTATTGCTTGCTAAGGGTCTCTCCAGCAATGTTAGTGAAGTTTTCAAACTGTTGTTTCAGGGAATCTTTCTTGGAATCATTGGATCTGGCATACATCTGAGACAAAGCATCAAAGAGTTCTTTGGCTGACTAGCAATGCTGACATCCTACCATGATGGAGTTGGGTATGGCATTCATTGCTATTCTGTTGATCTCTAGCCGCCTGTGGTCTTCATCAGAGTAGTCCTCAACAACATTATCTATCATAGCACCATTTCCAACCGGTGCTGCAACCTTTGGCTTATAAGGGCCATTGGTGATAGATTTCCACATCATGCTATCTTGATTCCTAATGAAACCTTCAATTAGTTTGCTTCAGGATCTGAAGTTCTCAGGGGTGATGATGGGTGCTTTAGACATCGTCCCTATTTCCCCTTCTGATGATTTTTGGTTAAGGCCCATTTTGACTGTGGTAAGTGTATGAGTGAAGAAAAAGGTTGTTTTGGATGGTGATATCTCACAATCAAGAGCCTAAGAAACTCTGATACCAATTGCAAGATCAGGTTTTATCACTCAACACAAATATTATCTCTTAAACTCACCAAGTCACATAATCGATTTGATGATACAGAATCCCTTTAGAGTTGATAATAATATACTAAGTAAAAGAAACATGAATAAGTTTTTCAAGATACTTGTATATATTACTTCTTAACTCAAAGTGTTATAAGACTCTTATAAGCATGTTAATAGAGTTACAATGAGAAACTATATATACTACTATCTACATCCAGTTATACTTTGATACTAGCCAGAAACCAATGACTAAAGAAAATACTACATTTCTAAAGGTAAGGTATCATAGATACACTGCTATCTAAGATTTGGTATTCATGACACGCGCATGACTTACCTTTTGTCACCAACTAATGTTGGTAATTATACTAACTGATAACAAATAAACGGTGGAATAAAGTATTGTCAACTACATGGGCGTAGGAAAGCGCCATGCAATATATCAGAGGTTGCAGTAGATCTACTAGAAGGCCCATACTTATGTCCACTTGTTCATAGCAGGTTCTTTCGAAGGTTAACTGGTTTCAAAAGAACAAGTTCTTTCGAAGCCGCTTATACATCGGAAGAGTCTACTTCTTCTAAGGCTTGATGATCTTCAGAACTTCATACTTCGGAAGTCATTGTGTTGAATTCTTCTAAGTGTTGAACTTTAAAAAGAAGACTTTATCTTCAGAACTTAGAGTTCCTCTTCGGAAGCTCTTTCAGCCTTGACCTTCTAAAGCTTATCTTTTGCCTTCAGAAGTTTATCTTTTTCATTCGGATGTTCTTCATCAGTTGCACCAAAAATGTTCTAAGTGTTTGTTTTGGTTGCACTAGCCGTACTTGATCTAACAAACTCCCATAGGCTAATGCTACCAAAACCTCAGTTGTTTCTACTTCTCAAAACTTTCAGCACTAAGGAGAGAAGATGTTTGTCTGTCTCTTTTTCTTTCTAGATGTAGTGCTGAGAAGTTTCTACAACTCCTTCATAGAAAACATATCAAGTCTGTCACTCTGACTGATGTGTACCCTTTGTTGTGACCCTCTGAAGAGAGTTAGTTGATGGGAGTTGTAAGCATACTCATATCTAAATATAGATTCCAATTCAGTACCTTTACTATTTGAAGAAAGGCTTTTCCTTTGGTTGTTGATCCTTCCTTTTCATCCTTCTCTCTCAGCTTCCACTCTTCTTCAATCTTCACCCTTGTAGTCAGTTCAACCAGATGAAGATGGCTCAGATGATTGCTGTTTTGGAGTTGGACGAATTGGAGAATGGTTTCTCTACTAACTCAACAATTTCAAATCTGCTTAAGTGTAGCAGAGAAGAGGCATTAAACCTGTTAATATGCTTATAAGGGCCATGGGTACATCATGCTGTCTTGATACCTAATGAAACCTTCAATACTGCTCCAGGATCTAAAGTTCTCAGGGGGGATTATGGGTGCTTTAGACATCGTCCCCATTTCTCCTTTAGATGATTTTTGGTTAAGGCCTCTTTTGAGTGTGGTAAGTTTATGAGTGAAGAAAAAGTTTGATTTGGATGGCAAGATCTCACAATCAAGAGCCTAAGAAGCTCTAATACCAATTCAGGATCAGGTTTTCTCACTCAACACAAATATTATATATCAAACTCACTAAGTCACACTCGATTTGATCATGCCGAATCCCTTTAGAGTTGTGTAAGGATTCCAACAAGTCTAATTCAAAGCATTCAAAGTCTCTCTGCATGCATGCATTAGTTTACTTAAGTAGAAATGCTTCGGAAGTTTTACACTCACACTAGAAATACTCTAAGTGTAAAATCTTCCGAAGCCAGGACCAATATCTTCCAAAGCCAAATATGAAGTCTTCTGAAGCTTCAGAGACAAAGTCATCCAAAGCCAATTTATGAAGACAAATTTCTTCCGAAGACTTTTATGTACATGCTATTATCTGATTAACTTTTCCATAAAGCTGGACCACCTTTCCGCTGCCACTCTGTTTGACTCACCAACCATCATAAGTTGGTGAAAAGGTCCATGCTTTTGGAAAATTGTACATTGAGGTCTTGAGTCTAAGATTTTGTAATATATTAGAATGTGAGCTATGGCATGTCATAGTCACAAGTCAAAAGGAAATCTGCCTTTTGACCCTACATTTGATTTTGTTGTCTAGTCTTATGTATCCAGCTGGCCTTCAATGTATGGTCGGCTATAGGATGTAGTATAAGTATCCCAAGTACTTGTAACTTTCTAATATGCTTTGTAACACTTTGTAATAGAACTTGAGAAGCAATATACTACATTCTTGAAAACCAAATACTGGTGTTGCTATCTTGTTTTATCTCCCTTTTACTTGTGTTCTTAGCATCTCATATTTTAGTTAACCAGTTCCATATTTGATATGTTAAGTGTTCTAAAGAACTCTCCTCAGTTTTGTTCTTGTGTTGTAAAGTGCTTCACCCCTTCTAACGGTCCTGCATTTGGTATCAAGCATTCCAGGCTCTTGATATAAGATCTCACCATCTTAAGATCCCTCTCACACACAAAACAGTTAACAACTCAAATGGCAGCTATCACCAAGGTTGATATGGAAACTAGAACTATGACAAAGTCTCTACTGATCACACCTGAAGACTTTGATACTTGGTGTCAAAGAATGGAGGGGTTTATCAAGTCTCAAGACTCCAGGATGTGGGACTCTATTGTTGAAGGACCTTACACACCAAGCATCTCATCCACTATTGGTGGTGGTATGATTCCAAAGGTTGTGGCTGATTTCTCTGATAAAGATAGGAAGAGAATAGAGATTGATCAAAAAGCCATAACAACCCTTCAAACTGCTCTTCCAGACTCTATCTACAGAGGCTTCAAGAAGTGCAATACTGTAAAGCAACTATGGGAAGCACTGAAGCTTATGTATGAGGGCTCAACTGAAGCCAAGGAGAACAAGAAGGGCCTACTCAAGCAGTAGTTTGAAAACATCACCTTTAAACAGTTGAGACCATGACTCAACAGTACTTCAGGTATGTTGAGATTATGGACATTCTAGTGGATGTTGGAGTGACTCTTGAAAACAGGGACATTATAAGGAAGTTTATGTCCTCTCTTCTTAGACAATGGACACACTACTATGTTGTTATCAAGAGGATAGAGAACCTTAAGACTCTTACTCTGACTAAGTTGTATGGTATTCTCAGTGGATACCAGATGGAGATGAACATGCAAAACTCATCGGGTAACTCTAGCAATCAAATGAGTTCAGCCCTTCATGTGCCTGAAAGGGATAGCATAGAACCTCAACATCATCTTATATGCTACCCTGACAACTCACAAAAAGGTCCATTCATCACCTTTCCAGAGACCCCAAGAGAAAGCTACACTCAAGGAAGTCCCTTCCAAGAGACGAGTTCTTCTCATGCTTTTGTCTTTGCTGATGAATCCACAGGCAAATTTCTCTTCACCCATGAAGATTTGGACTATATCCATCCAGATGATCTGGAGTATATGGAGATAGTTCAGCAGATGGCTCTTCTCACTCATAGAGCAAATAAGATCTACAAGAGGACAGGGAGGAAGTTTCCTAGCAATACAGCCAGTGGAAAGTTTAGGCTAGATAAAAGCAAGGGAAAGTGTTACAACTGTAACCTATGGTACACTTTGCTAGAGAATGTAAGGAACCAAGAGCAAATGGTGGCTAGAGTCAAGCCAAACCAAACTACACTAAGAGAGCTCCCCAGAATGAGAAGCCAAAACAAGCTGTAGTTGCTGTTGAAGAAGGAGGCTTTGACTGGAGCTTTCAAGTGGAAGATGCATCTCCAAATCAAGCACTCATGGCTGACCATGATGAAGCCAAGGTATTGGAACATCTTTGCACTCCTGAATGTATTGCTAAAGTTAATAGATATAGGTCCTACAACTTAGAGACAAGATCTGATCTTGAGTCCTTGAATATCTTAAAATCTGATTTCAAAAAGGATGAAAATGATTATAAGTTAAAGGTAGAGGACTTAGAGATAACCATTTCAGTTCTTAAACATTAGCATATAAATTATAGGACTCAGATCAATGATCTTATAAGAAAGTTGACCGAATGTCAGGCCGAGCTTGTGATCAGCAAAGCCAGGGTAGAAAAATATGTACTTGAAGAAGAGACCTTCAAGAACATGACATCCTTATCCATGCATGCAAAAGTTTGTTATTAGAATAAGCAGGGACTAGGATCTTGTAAGATAGCTCCTCCACACACAATCTCCTAGGTTTGGAACTTGTGAAGATGAGCTTCCCTTCATAGATCCTTTGACTAAAGAGGATGAAGAGGTGATGATGAAGAATGGCTCTAAGAGGAGTGAAGAAGAGCATTCTAAGAAGGGTCATCATCCCTATGAGGAGAGTAAAACTTTTGGGATGACCAAGTCCAAGAGAAAGAACTTGATCAGAAAGAGCAAAAGAAAGGAAAGGAAGGCTTTGGAGATCAACGCCACCTTCAGCTCTGCACAGAAACAAGTCTTTTTTTCTGCAGGATTTGAAGTGGTTAAAACTAAGGATAGAAACTTGAACTCCAACAACAAGCGTTCTAGTTCATGTCCAAGTCATCCCATTATCAAGAAGAAGGCTGATAAGTTCTGCACCATTGTTGTACAACATGAACCATCAAGCTCCAAAGGTAGTTCTAACCCACAAGAATTTCCACATCATCTGAGAACACTGCAAGAAAAATGACTATCAGGTACTAAAATATTAAGGAGTGATTTATCAGTCTTGTATACATACTATTAGAGACTAAATTATCAGTCACTAAGTATATTTTGGATTGAATTTTTTGGGACTTATGCTAGCGAGTAATATTCAGTCCCTAAAATTTGGACAACTTATTAAAGACTAATCTTCAGTCATTAATATATATACACAATAACATTTTTCATAGGAAAATTTTATGGTACTAAATTTCATTCCTAAAAAAGTTAACCTAAATGATGTCATTATATGAATAACTAATAATCAGTCTCTAATAAACAAATCAATATTAGGGGACTGAAAATAAGTTTTTAATATTCTACATTCATACAAAAGTTGGGACGGAAATTTAGTCTCAAATGATATTTGGATAAGAAAATTATTAAGGACTAATTTATAGTCTCTAATTATTTGATAAAATTATATCATTTAATAAAGGTATAAACATTGAGAATTAGTCTTAAACGTATTGTAATTTTAACTATGAAATTTTAAAAATGGTATAGAAGACTGAAAATCAGTCTCTAAAATTAAATTACATCAATATAAAAACATAATAAACTAACAAAAGACTATCTATGATATGTGTAACCTGCTATTAGTTATCGAAACAAAGAAATTCAATATACATTGTTCCGGATCAATAGTTTATTCAAACAATATATGCATGAAAATAAATTTAACATGATATTCCCAAGTCAATTCCAACAAAATAACACAAAAATATGTTCAAAGTTAAACAAATACAAAAAACACTAGTTAGCATCCAAATCAACTTGTAACAAAATCATATCAACAATCTCTTAATGCCCATGGAACACAAGCCTTTATAACACCTTCCCTTGCATTTCAGCTTTATCACATATCTGAAAACAAATTATAACTGGTTAGCCTTTATACAATCAAAAAAATAGTTTTAAATTGCATGTATAACAGGTCGTGTTCATATCAACTTGTCAATTACTTATGAAGATACTTGTAAAATGAGCGGGTCGTCTCGAGCGGAGTGACACATTAGGACGAGTTCATGTCATTACATGTCGAATTAAAAAACATATTATGATGGGTCTTGTCAAGTCGGGTCGCGCAGATTATATAAATAGTATTAAAATGAGTTCATACTTTAACAAATATACAAAATATCATCAAAGTAGAAAAATACCTAATATGTCCAAGCCATTGATTCAAATCCAAATCAGAACTAGCTGTTATATGGGTCAAATTTGATAAAGCTTTATTAGATACTACCTTCGTTGCCTTCACGATTACCTGCCAACATTACATCCATACTTAATGTTTGAATAATGTAAAACAATTATATTGATGCATGTATGTTAGAAAGAATAAGTAGTATTATAGAAATTTAAATAATCAAAACTCTTACAAAAATTCATGACTCAAGATAACAAATCATCATCGTCTGAGTCAACATATTCATTATCATTTTGGGACTTGTCAGTGTCTGAATCATCCAAATTTTTCTTTGAACCAAAATCTTCCATACTATGATCAGAATCATCAATCTCGTCATCAATAAAATCATCTATGATGTCATCAAAACTTTCAACATCAATATTTTCAACAATATCTTCCGCAATATCTTCACGAAGAAGGTTGACATCTTCTAACAAGTCTTCTGCATCCTTGTCTTCAGGAATATCCCACAAGTGCCTACGTGTAATTCTTTCAATGACTTTCCATTCTGAAGTTGGCTTAAGTGGATCATTTATATAAAACACTTGTTTAGCTTAGTTAGCAAAAATGAAAGGATCTTCGTTATAAGCATTTCGGGACTGTCTATGCTTATTAAATGTGGTTCAAATATGACATGTTTTCTATGACGGTTAGTGTCAAACCATGTGCATTTAAATAAAATAACATGATAATCTCTTATGAAGGAAAATTCAATCACTTTGTCAAGATATCCATAATAATCATCTTCGACATCATTATGAACGCCAGCGACCGTCACTCCACAATTTTGCGTTTGCCTTCAATCATCTCTTGACTTAAATATAAATTTAACTCCATTCACTATATATCCCTTGTGATACAAAACTTGATTATCAAGAAGAGAAGACAATGCATACAACTCCTCATTAATTTGAGATGAATTTAACGTATACTTTTCTCGAATCTTTTCTCAAATTTAAACATAGAATCATGTTATTTAGAGACAAATGAAGTTTCATAAATTAAAATATATTAGGTTGTGATCGTTATCCGTTGTGCCAACCAATCCGGGAACGTAGATTGTTGCATCTCAGAAAAATTTGATGATTCAGGATGTTGACTTTGTAAAAATTGTAAGTGCTCTCTGCCATGTTTAGGTAAACTATAAATGTATGCACATGTCATATTATATAAAAATCAAAAACAAAGATATAAAAAGACTTACTCTATGTACGGTTGAATCTCATGACAATTGTTAAATATAAACCATATCGCTTTCTTCATATGACTACTAGGAAGGATACGGACTTCTTTCTTCCCAATACCTCGGCCACTCAATCTGAAAATATCCAACACATAGCTTCGAGCATCAATAGAAGTTTTATCATTATTACGGTCACGTTTGTCCAACTTTGATTCAACGCCTCGTAAATAGTGAGAACAAAATGTTATAGCTTCTTCAACAATATAACCTTCGGCTATTGAGCCTTCAGGTTTAGCTTTGTTTCTAACATATTTTTTTAAATGCCCAAGGTATCTTTCGATCGGGTACATCCACGTTGATTGTACCGGCCCTCCCAAAATTGCCTTTTCAGGAAGATGCACACACAAATGCATCATAATTGTAAAAAATGCAGGAGGGAATATCCGTTCAAGCTTGCACAAAATCTTAACTATCTCTTCTTGCAACAATTTCAACTCCGTCACGTGTAATGTGACCTCAGTAAGTTTCTTGAAAAACTGAGACAACTCGACTAATGCATCACAGATTTGTTTGGTCAAAAACGGACGAAGTGCAATAGGAATTATGCGTTGTATTAAGACATGGCAATCATGTGATTTAAGCCCATATACCTTTCCTTGCTCAACAATCACATTTTTAGCTAAATTTCCTGCATACCCGTCTGGAAAACACAAAGACTTAAGTAAATTACAAAATTGTTTTCTCTCGTCTTGGGTTAAAACATACAATGCTTGTGGCCTAACCCAATGGTCATTCTTCCTCACCAAGTGAAGCTCCTTACGTATATTCATATCTTCCAAATCTAGTCGAGCTTTGTCCGTGTCTTTTGTCTTTCCTTCTATGTTTAACAAGGTTCCTAACACGTTCTCACATACATTCTTTTCAACATGCATCACGTCAATATTATGACGAATTAACAACTTAGGCCAATATGGGAGTTCGAAGAAGATGCTTTTCTTTGACCAGTTTAAACCATGTTTGTCACGTTTTCTTTTTTTCCCTCCATAAGACTGATGTTTTCCATGATGATGTATAGTGAGATGTTCCAACTGTCGTAAACAATCATCTCCATTGGCAGATTTAGGTGCAAGTCTAGTCTCTCTCTTACCATTAAAATCTCGTGATTTCCTCCAAGGATGATCGAGTGGTAGAAATCTCCTATGACCTACATATGCTATTTTATCTCGTATACGTATACTACTAGCATCTTCATTGCATATCGGACATGCCTTGTATCCACTTGTGCTCCATCCAGACACGTAACCATACACAGGAAAATCATTAATTGTCCATAAAAGTGCAGCACGCATGTTGAACACCTGTTTTGATTCGCAATCATATGTTTCAACACCTTTATCCCATAAAAGTTTCAACTCATCTACAAGTGGACGTAAAAATTCATCAAAAATACGGCTGGTACAATCGAACCTATTCCCCATCCAGCTAACTTTTCTATTTATACAATGTTAACTTCTATATTTTAATATTTTATACTATTATACACAGTTTATTCCTATTTTATTATATTTACTACAGATGCAAATCATCATTTAGATGCAAATCAACATGTAGATGCGAACCAATCCCCGGTCAATCCACCAAAATGGCGTGGTCCAAGTCTTAATGGTAGTGCTACAAAGACTTTGGAGAAGTTAC
Source organism: Flaveria trinervia (assembly GCA_025506515.1). Lineage (NCBI taxonomy): Eukaryota > Viridiplantae > Streptophyta > Magnoliopsida > Asterales > Asteraceae > Flaveria > Flaveria trinervia. Next base: position 64,484,244 of record CM046443.1, read on the forward strand.
CTGAGGGTTCTAAAATTGATTTAATAATGGATAAGAGGGCAAAGAAATTCGTTGGCACTTCAGCTACTCAGTTCACAACTGAGTGTGGAATCGTAATGCGTAGTATATGTCCAATGAACTTTCATAAATGGGAGTCCATGCCCATTGATGTTAAAAATCAGATGTATGAAAGGTTACAAGTAAGTTGTAAATATTTTATACTGTTATTTATTTAGAAGTTATAAACATGTTGTATTCTTATTGTTATATGGTATACATTCTTTCCTTTTAGATATGATTTGCGCTAAATTATTTTTATGCATTTCTCCTTATATGTTCATATGTATTTTTAACATAGATATTCAATGTAGGCAACATTCAAGTTATTGAGTTCAGATATAGTTTTTATGGCCTATGTGGACGATCACCTACATCGTCAATGGAGACGCACTAGAGGTCTGTTGAGTGCATACTAGAAAGAGAAAGGGGGAAGAACCAATCCTCGTTGGCAAGATCCAAAATGAATTCTGATTGTCGGAGCCTAGAAGATTGGAATCATTTATGTGATTATTGGGAGTTGGAATCAACTCAGGTAACATTGTCAATTTTCATGAAAAAATAACTTCGTTTATAAGATTAAAATAATTTCTCATTTTTAGTATGTTCTTACTGCATCATTAGTTATGATATGTTTTGTTGATTAATCAGCCATGTATTTTATTAACTTTTTCTTTTAGTTTTTGTTTTTAGTGTCTAACATGTGCTTTGCTTTCTATAGAAATATAGTGCTCAAATGCAAGTCAATCGTCAAAAACAAAAAATTTCAAGTAGAGGAGGCTCTCGATCAATAGTAAATCACGTATTCCACATGGTAAGTCTTGAATATTTAAAGTTTTAAATGATTTTATATTATTAACTAAATTAGTTTAGCATACTAGACCATATTTGAAATGTGCACATTGTTCTAATGACCTTTTAGACCGAATAAGTAACGACCTTCATTGTTATTTTAATTGTAATTTTGTCTACGCAACTTAACCCCTACTTTTATGTTTTTAAAATTATAGTTATCAATCGTTATTTGATGTTCTTTATTTTTATTATCATAGACAAATAGTGAGACTCAAACACAACCTACCCCTTTTGAAGTGTATCACAAATTGCATTTTAATGCTACAAAACAAGGATGGCTAAATGATGACGCACGTATTCAATATGTAAGCTATAACTCCCTAAGATTATGTCAACTTGATTATACTTTCAAAAATTAAATTTTTTTAATGTTTATTTTGTTAGGAAAATATTATTCGTCATAAAGAGGACGCGGTGACGAAGTTAGTTTCAGAAGGTACAACTATAACGACTACCATGCACCATGAGCTAGAAAAGGAGGCAATTGAAAGTGTGTGTGTCAAGGAGAAAACAATAAAATTGGCATGGATGGTAGGTGTTGGACCGGTGTTTAGAAAAAAAGATTTGTGGATGAAAACTAAAGCTCAATCCTCTCGACAAGCATCAAGTGAGGCCGAAACATTTCGAAATCAAGTTGCTTCACTTGGAGAAGAATTAAAACAAAGCAAAGAAAAGTACGAAAAATTGTCAATGTTTATGAGCTCGAAGTTTCTAGATTTTGAGGGCGTAGTATCCGCAGCTGCAAGTAGTGGAGCAACTAGTTCGGAGGAGCAACTCAATGGTGATGTTCGTGATAGTGATAGTTTGATCTAGTATTGGTTGTTTAATATTTTGAAGTTTAAAATTAATCAACCGAGTATTATTATTTAGTTATATGTTTGATTGTTTACTCTTTTAAAGTTTACTTGTTATTATATTTTTTGTTAAATTTGTTGAGAACTAAATGATAGTGTTTTGGAGATTGTGAGTCCAAAAAATAATTCAATTATAGACTGTAAACACATATTGTGGACTAATTAATATGGTATCCAAAAATATCATTTAGTCTTAAACAAGGGACAGAAGAAAGTTTAATATCGAAGACTAATATTTAGTCACCAAATTATATATGTAGCATTGATTTTAAAGACTGATATTCTGACTTTAAAGTTATAAATTTAAGTCTGAAAAATTATTTATAAGGCACTGATTACCAGTTTGTAATAAAATATGATATCTGAGATTAGTTTTCTGTCCTACAATACCATATTAAATACTGAAATGAGTCTTTATCAAGGACTAATTATTAGTCGCAAGAAATCCATATACACACTGAAAAAATTCTTAAAAAGTACAGATTTTTAGTTGCTAAAATACATATTCAAGAATAAAAACATATCAACTAAGCTTATTTTTCAGTCTCTAAAAAAGATAATAGAGACCGAGTGGTATGTTATCATGAACTAATTCTCAGTCCTTACAATGTATAATTCGAGACTAAATTATCATGGAGTCTGAATCTAGCTAAACGAATCTGGAACTAAATCAACAAGGTTTGTGAACTGACATTCAGTCTTAAAAAGCCCATCGCCAAAGACTGATTTTTAGTCACACGTAAAAAGGTATTCGAGACTGAAATTACGTGGTATAGGAGAATAGATTAAGGACTGAAACTATGTGTCTAGGAGACTGAATGTTAGTCCCTGTTGGTGGCACACATTAAGACTGAAATTTAGTTACTAATAAGAGCATCTAGGACTAGGTATTTAAAACTGAATGGGGACTAGCAAAATCAGTCCCTCATATCCATTAGAGACTGATTTGGAAGTATCAAAGACTAATTTTTCAGTCTCAAATACCACTCTTTTTTGTAGTGGAAGATGAAGATGGAGAATGAAAGTGATCAAGTTTAGCCTTGTTCTCAGAAGAAGACTCTTAGAAGGAAGAAAATGGACTGTGTTATGTGTGGGAGTACCTCTCAACTTGCAAAGGATTGTATCTACAATCGAAAGTGTACTCTCCACTCACAAATAAAGAAACTTCTAAGAGTATAGAGAAGAAGAAGAAAGCTTCAGGAGGAAAACTTGTTTCCTTCCGAAGCTCCAAAATGAAGAAAAAGACAAGTAGAAACTTGCCTTCGGAAGAAACTTTGGTCCTGGAAGAAAGGAATGCTTCCGAAGTACTAAAGCCTGTTGCAGTGAGAGCAAGATCTTCTGAAGGCCTAGTCATCAAAACTTCCAAATTCAACAAAACTTCTAAAGTATTGAAGGTCAAGTCTAAGCTTCTAGAGGTGGTGTGAAAGTCAAAGAAAGACCAAGTGGCTGAAAATTCTTCATCAATTTCAGCAAATGATCCTTCCAACATGACTATAGGATCAATTACTGTAGCATTGTCTTCAACTTCTTTTGATGAGCCCAAGACCAATGAGGCTTGGTTTTGCAAATGTAACTAACCATCTCTTTTGTGCATGAACAACTCAAGACAAACAAAAATGTATGGATCATTGACAGTGGCTATTCTAGGCACAGGACAGGCAATAGGTCACTACTCCAAAAGTTTGAAAGAATTGATGGAGGACCAGTTGCTTTTGGAGGAGATGTTGGAGGTTACATTACAGGAAGGGGCAAGGTCACAATAGTAAGCTTAACATTGAGAAGGTAAATTTTTTCAAGGAGCTTGGGTACAATCTTTTGAGTGTATCCCAATTTTGTGATCAGAGTCATAACATGTTATTTACTAAGCATGTGTGCATTGTTCCCAAGCTTAGGGTGATCATTCCTTATGAGCTAGCATGAGTGCATTGTTCTTAAGCCTAGGGTGATCATTCCTCATGAGCATATCCTGCTCAAAGCCCCCACGAGAGGGAACTATACAAGATGGATTTGCATGAAACATATCCCACAAGAGAAGTTTCATGCTTTCTATATAAAGCAAATAATTATGAGTCTTCTCTTTGGCATAAAAGAATGTGCATGTAACTTTAAAAACATGAACAAGCTTATTAAGAATGATTTGGTAACTGGAATGCCAAAGAAAGAGTTAACAAATGATGACCATTGTGTGGCATGCCTGTAATGGAAGCAACACAAGGTATCTCACAAACCAAAGGAAAGAAACTCCATCACTACTCCCCTACACTTGTTACATATGGATCTATTTGGCCCCACCAGTGTAATGAGTCTAGGAAGGACCTCTTACTGTTTAGTGATCACAGATGATTTTACAAGATTCACATGGGTCTTCTTCCTTAGAACTAAGGATGAGACTCCTAAGATTCTAAAGAATTTCATCTTAAAGATTGAGAATTAATATGATCACAAGGTCAAAACCATAAGATGTGATCAAGAAATTGAATTCAAGAACAAAATCCTTGATACATTTTGTGATGAAAAGGGTATTACAAGACAATATAGTGCTTCCAGGACTCCTTAGCAAAATGGTGTTGCTGAGAGGAGAAACATGACACTTATTGAAGCTGCAAGAACTATGTTGTCTGGATATCAATGACAAATCATGTTGATGCCTCTGGTGTGCCTTTAAATTCCAGCTTAGAGGTACACAACTCAAAGGAAGGAGCTTCAAATGTTGGAGAGCATGGTGGTGGTGACAGTGATCAGGAATTTCTTAATGCTGATAACCACTCCATTGATGAAAACATCAATGATGTCACAAACTCATTGGATCAAGTTAATCTTGATAAGTGTGCTGGTGTGGAAAGTGAATCCTCATTACCAGATCTGAATTTCTCTATTTAGATCTTTGTAAACAACTTGTTGTGATCCCTCAGCTAAGGATCCACAAGTCTCACCCTTTCACAAACATCATTGGAGATGTTGACACAGGGGTGATAACAATAGGACAAACCCATGAAGAAAATGCTTTTCTTCACTCTTGTTTCTTTTCCTAGATAGAGCCAAAGAAAATTGATGAGGCTCTAATGGATGGAAGTTGGGTTGAAGCTATGAAAGAGGAGCTACTTCAATTCAAAAGGTAGTAGGTTTGGAACCTATGTCCTCTTCCTTATGGGAAGACTAATATAGGAACTAAATGGGTGTTCAGAAATAAGAAGGATGATAGAGGACTTGTCATCAAGAACAAGGCCAGACTAGTTGTTCAAGGATATACTCAAGAAGAAGAAATTGACTACACAAATGTCTTTGCTCCTGTAGCAAGACTTGAAGTTGTCAGGATATTCCTAGCTTTTGCTGCATCCAAGAACTTCAAGGTTTACCAGCTTGATGTCAAGTGTGCTTTTCTTTATTGGGTGATTGATGAAAAGGTGTATGTCAAACAACCACTTGGGTTTGCAAATCTTGATAATCTTGATTATGTCTGCAAGCTTGATAAGACTCTTTATGGGCTGCACTAAGCACCAAGGAAGTGGTATGAGACCCTATCATAGTATCTCTATCAGCATGGCTACAAGAGGGGTACTATTTATGGAAGTCTCTTCATCAAAAGAACAGGAGATGACATTATGCTAATTCAAGTATAAGTAGATGACATTATCTTTGGGTCAACTAATTCAAAGCACTACAAAGACTTTGAAAAGCTGATGAAAGACAAGTTTGAAATGAGTACCATGGGGGAACTCAATTTCTTTCTAGGAATTCAAGTGAAGCAAGTTGACAATGGAATCTTTATAAGTCAGTCTAAGTATGTTCAAGACATACTTCAAAGATTCAACATCACTGATTAAAAGGTTGCTAAGACACCCATAGCTAGAAACCACTCCCTCGGGCCTGATCTTGAGGGGGAGTGTGTTGATGAGCATCTCTTCAAGGAAATGATTAGGTCTCTTATGTACCTCACAGCTAGCAGGCCTTATACCATGTTTGCTACATGCATCTATGCAAGATATCAAGCCAACCCCAAGATGTCACACCTAATCACTGTCAAAAGAATTCTAAGATATCTCAAAGGTGCTCCATCACTGGCCTTTGGTATCCAAAGAACTCTAACTTTAATCTATATTCTTTTATAGATAGTGACTATGGTGGCTGCAACATGACTGCAAAGTCTACATCAGGGGGATGTCAATTTCTTGGTAGAAGGATAGTGTCTTGGCAATGTAAGAAACAATCATGAGTATCGGAATCAACTGCTTTGGCTGAATACATTGCTGCTACAAACTGTTGTGCTCAAGTACTTTGGATTCAAAATCAGTTGCTGGACTATGGATTCAACTTCAAGGAGAATCCTATCCACATAGACAACAATAGTGCTATCTCAATCACAGAAAATCCTGTCCAGCACTCAAGGACAAAGCACATCAATATCAGGTATCATTTAATTAGAGATAACTTTGAAAAGGGATTAATCAAAGTAGTTAAGGTTAACACAAATGAACAATATACTGATCTGTTTACCAAAGTTTTTGATGAACAAAGATTCAAATATCTTGTATCAGCTATTGGGATGATTAACTTTGAGTAGATTTTCTTAAAAACTTAATCATATTATTTCTAAAATATGTGTGTCCTAAGTTGTCTATCTTTATCACCTTCATAAGCCCTTTGTTCTCTTTGGAAGTAAAATCTTTCTAAAAGATATTCCTTAGATTTTTGAAAATTTTAATCTCTTTATCCTTTAGAAGATTTAAAAAATATCTTTGGAAGAAACTTATGTCTTAGCAAACAAATATCTACTTAAGTCAGTTTACCTTCGAAAGAAATTTCTGAAATATCTCCCGAAGTTTAAAATCCACTTAAGGACTTGTATATTTTATAAGAACAAATTTTCTTCCTATAGATACATATGTACCTAGTTTATGAGCTTAATGTAAAAGTCTTTAATGTAAAAGTCTTTAATGTCTTACATATATGTAATGGATGATTTGAATGAAATACAATGTGTGGTTTATGCTTATAATGTTTAATATTTCATTGATTATTGTGTATTAACGCTTATTGAACTAACTATATAGGTTTGTGGTTGTTTGAATAGATCTAAGTCAAATAATGATTATGAAACATATTCAAACTTAGTCAAATGAAGTTCTCATGCGAATGGCCCATGCTAATGGACCATACGCATGAACAACTTCATGCTAATGAACCAGTCGCACGACTGAACCAGGAGACTGGAGCAGTCGCACAATTGTGACATGAGATTGACTCAGTCGCATGACTGGACACTCAGTCGTGCGAATGGATCAACCGCATGGCTCAGTCGCACGACTGAACCATGCTAATGGTTTAGTCGCACGAATGAGTAACCCTAACCTATAAATACTACATAATTCATGGAAAAACAAAAACACTTTGAAGAATTCGACTCATACACGTACCCTAGCCATCCAGAACGCCCAAGAAAGCCAGTCCAAGTTCATAGATCGCACTAGATCGATTACCAATCGTTCTTAACGTTTAGATTCAATCTACAATTGTTTCTACATGCGTTCTCACTGATTGGATCGCCAATCAAATAGGATTCCACATTATTTGACTTGGTATACACGTATATCAATTAGTATTTCGTTCGATACTTGATCCTAACAAGTGGTATCAGAGCCTTGGCTCTTGATTTACGTGTGATTCAGTCGATTTTGATATAAAAATTGTGTTTTTCATGCAAAAACGCAACCTTTTTGTGTCAAACGTTGTTTTGGATGTCTTCAGATCGTAAAGTTAACGTTTTTTTTTCGGCATACGGCAATTAGGGTTCTTGAAAAATTCATGTTTTTGCGTCAAAATACCTTAAACCTACGAATTTTCAAGTTTCAGCAGCTTCAGTCGCACTATTGACTCAATCGCACGACTGAATTCATACGCATCCCCCATTTGCACGATTGGACTCATTCGTACATCCATCCGTACGACTGAATTGCCCATTCGCATTGTTCATCCGCACCTGTTTATTCGCACGATTGGGCCATTCGCATTTGCTCATTCGCACACCTGAGTCAACCGCATTGTTCAATCGCACGAAGTGTTCAATCGCATACCTTCATTCGCACAAGTTAAATAGTCTGTTCCAAAGTTTAAAGTTGATAGCAATGGAGGATCAATATTTAGCATTCACCGCAGGAAGGGATACCAGGATTCAAAATTATTGCTTCTAGAAAATGAAGTGGGAAATCATAACAAGCCCCCTAAGCTAATAACGTTAGATGATTATCCAAAATGGAAGCAAAGGTTTGAGATTTACTTAAATGGAGTAGATCCTAATCTGTGGAAGTCTATAGAAACAGGATATAACATGCCTGTAGGTGCAGATGGAGTCAAATTCACCTTAAGCGGTATGACTGATTGACAAAAATTAAAGTATAATGCAGAGAAGAAAGTATATGCGTTGCTGACTCAATCAATTCCTAAGGACAGATTCCATCAATTTTCTGAGAACAAGCAACCTAAAAAGCTATGGGATGCATTGGAAAAGAGGTATGAGGGAAATGCTTCATTAAAAGCTCTGAAGGCTAAAGCATTGAAGAAGGAGTTTGACAACTTCTTGTCAATGGGAAAGGAGAGCTTAGACGATGTCATTGATCGTTTCTACCATTTGATGAGTGAGCTGCACACTTATGGAGTTACTACGTCTATGGAAGACAAAGTTTAAAACTTTGCAGATGGGTTGCCCGTGAAGTGGAGTTCGTTTGTTTCCAATCTCAGACAGAATGATATGCTTGCAAAGTTAGACATCAACGACTTCATTCTAAAACTACGAGAGGAAGAGTTGAGGATGAAGTACAGGGCCCAAAAGTCTTCATATGATCAGAATCCAGCACTGTACAACTCAACCCCACAAGCCAACACGTCTAGAGCACCACTTTAAATGGCGTTTGTGTCGGGTTCACCTGGTCCATCACAAGCTACTACTTTAGGATCTGACACGTCAGGGTCGTCCGGTACCCAATACATAGCACCTGAAGCAAATGCTACAAAACTGAAGACCGAGAATCTCGGGAATGTGACAGTAGATGTAGCAAAGGAGCACATGGATCTCTTAGCAGCTGTGGTTCACTCCTATGACGGGCTAGTTGCTGGGAAAATTGGGAACTGCCATCTAGCAGACGAGGACTACGAGCAGGTAGACGAGACTGAGTTAGAAAGGATGGACATCATGTGGGCCTTAGCAAGTGCTGTTCGGAGAGCAAAGAAGTTTGTCTAGAAGACCGGACAGAATCTGATTGCCACAAAGGACACAACTTTTGGCTTTGACAAGACAAAAGTCACCTGTTTCAACTGTGGGGAAAAGGGGCACTTCAAACGTGAATATATGAAGCCCAAGAAGACGGGAATGGGAATCCATTCTCATCTTTCACTCGTCAGGATAAGCCCACAAGCAGTCATACTTCATCGAGCAAGGATCCTAAAGCCTTAACAGCTCATGATGACGAAGGACAAGATTGGAGCTTCCAGTTTGTGTCTCCAAGAGAATCCAACATTGCTAGTGTCGAGGATCGAGATGACGACTCAGCAAGTGAAGGTGATATTACAGTGGAGCTTGCAATATCAAATGTTGAAGAATCTGCAACAATAGTGATCACCAGCCTGAATAAAGGACAACTCCACAAGTCTAGAATCACCAGAACCAGAGAAGTCAGACACTGATTTAATGGCTGATTCAACCACACCTCCTCAGGTAAGTACCACTACTCAACTTTTCAATAATCATGCTTGTTCTGATTGTAATAAATTTAGGTAAAGCATTGATATGAAATTTGCTAGGTTATTAGACCATAATGATAACTTAGTAAAGGACTTACAATTGTACACTGAAACCAATAGAGTCTTAAAACAAAATGAGCATAGCTATAAAGAAAGATAGAACTCATGAATAAAAAACTTTGGGAAACTAAAGTTGTAGCCTTAATCAAGCTAATGACATTAAGTTCTATCTTAACTCCCTAGAAGTCACTAAGAAACAAAAGGCAGTTTTGGAAGTAGAAGTAAATTCAATAAAACAAAAACTGCATAGTTGGACAAGCTCTTCTCATATTGTCCAACACTTAGTGAGAGAGCGCAACAATGGGGAGGGTTTGGGATATAAAGTGGTTCCACCACCACATGAGACCTTGATGAATTCAAAAAGTAAACCATTAAATAATAACCAATCAAGGATCACGTGGTGTCCACTCTTCTTGTAAGTGATCCAGATTCCGCATGTAAAACAAATGAATCCGTCACTAAACAAAAGGAGGCCACTACAAAATCAAAAGGTAAAATGCCTTGTGTTAATCTGGACAAACAATTTGAAAAGGTAACATAAAGACAGGTTCAACAAAGTCTATTTCTGAACCAAGAAATACCAAACAAATTAACCAATCACGTGCTTCATGTCTAAGTCCAAGGGAAAAGATGTTAACAATGTCCAAACAATTAACTTGTTAAACAAGATAAAACATCTAAATCAGAAGTGTCAAAACCCAAACAGAGTAAAGTCACTCGTGTGTCACATATTTCTCTACAGAAACAGGTAAATCGTCAAGTTGAAAGCAGATCATGTTACAACTGTGGAAAGTATGGGCATATAGCGTCTTATTGTCCTTATTTTTAGACACCAAAGAAAAAGATTGAACTTTATGACACTAAAGCAAGCTCTTCCAAAAGAAGCTCCATGACTCCACCAAAGCGAGTCAGTGAACCTAAAGTTCAACCTATCAGCCAGTCGTCTGTTTATCACAAACAGGCCTTACACAAAGCTGGCTTATGGAAAGAAAAGTCTTTGTCTGGAAATGAGAACAATAAAACAGTTGATCTTCCCTCAACTCCAATGGACAATGGGTAGAGTTTATGATGTGTGATGCCTATGGGACACCCAAGCCGGTTAAGGCTTGGGTCCCTCACTTTAACTAATGTTTTCAATTGAATGTGCAGGGTGTTCGCTATAGTGCTGAAACAAACACTTGGATTGTAGATAGCGGAGCATCAAGGCACATGACTGGAAATCGAGCACTCCTATCAAACATCAAACAAATCAAAGGAGGTCATGGTTCTTTTGCTGGAAACAAAGGAGGGTACATCACAGCTCAAGGGGAAGTAGGGAACCAGAAAGTTAAGTTTGACAAGGTAAACTACGTTCAACAACTTCAGAATAATCTACTTTCTGTTCCCAAATATGTGACAAAGGATTTAAGGTAGTTTTCGACAATAAGAAGTGCTATGTCCTAAAAAAGGACTACGTAATTCCGGAGGAACAAGTACTAATGTCAGCTTCAAGATATAATGACCTTTATGTCTTGGATCTATCGAAGGCCTCCACAACTGACCATCAAGTTCAGTGCTTCTTATCAAAAGCTACTGAGAAGGACTCTATCTCCTGGCATAGGAGAATGGGGCACATCAATCCAAGGAAGATGAACCACTTGATCCCGAATGATCTAGTGCGAGGAGTCAATGTCAAGAACTTCCAACTCCGGATTTTGTATAGCCTGCAAGAAAGGCAAACAGACTAAGAAGTCTCATAAGGCAAAGAAAGTTAATTCTATTGAACTGCCTCTTGAGCTTCTCCACATGAATCTGTTTGGTCCAGTCAGTACAAGAAGCATCGTAGGTGACTGTACTGCTATGTAGTTACAGATGACTACTCAAGATTCTCTTGGGTGATGTTTTTGAAATCAAAATCAGAAACATTTGAGTCATTCAAAGAATTTGTAACTACACTGGAGTCTCTCTACAAGCTGAAGGTAAGACAAGTACGCTCAGACAACGGAACCGAGTTCAAGAACCAATGGATGCAGGCTTTCTACAAAGAAAATGGAATTGTGCACCAGTTCACTTCTGCCTACACTCCTCAGATGAACGGGTTTGCTGAGAGAAAGAATCGCAGCTTAATAGAGACCGCACGCACAATGCTAGCAGACTCGAAACTGCCTATCCAATTTTGGAATGAGGCGGTAGCCGATGCGTGTTACACGTTAAATCGACTTCTGGTAGTAAAACGTCATGGCAAGACGTGTTACGAGTTACTTCAATGACGTAAACCAAATCTGGAGTATCTGGAACCGTTTGGAGCACCATGCACGTTGCTGAAGAAAACTCAGGATGGGAAGTTTAGCGAGAAGGCTGAAGAGGGCATCTTTCTAGGATACAACATACCGAATAAGAGAGTCTACAACAACTCAACGGGTCAAGTAGAGGTGCGGTGTAATGTCGATGTTCAGAGATACACCACCCCTGCTGCTGAAAAGGACCTGCTTTATTTTTCGACTATGATGGATTCTTCAAGTCCTTCAACATCCCACTCTTCACGTCTAATGATGAGTTAGCAGCCAAAATGATGTATGATGTTCTAAACACACCAGCACAGGAATTTACATCATCTGGCTCACAAGGTGTATCACCAACCAACTCAGGGGGAGCACTCAAGGTAAGTGACTCTTCATCTGATGATGAAGCCGTGGAGAATGATCAGGACACTCAGGAGCAACAGGTTCCTACTACTACAATTAAACAAGCATCTGACATTGATGCCTCTGAGTCTTTGGAACCTCACACTCCTACTACCTCAGATACGGAACCAAACGTTCATAATCTAGATTCTGAGGTAGTTGTTCCCACCACTCCTGGATCATGCCTAAATGTCTATCATCCTCTGGACAATGTCATTGGGGATGTCAGATCAAGAGTTCAGACAAGAAATCAGTTGTATTCGGCTGATTATGCCTTAGTAATGGAGAAAGGGTACCTTCACGATGGTGCATAATGATGTTTTGTGTATCAGTTTGAGCCAAAAATGTCAGTGAAGCATAAATGATGAGGCATGGGTGAGTGCCATGCAAGAAGAACTTCTTTGGTTCAAGAAGTTAGGTGTATGGACACTGGTAGATAGACCTAAAGGTGCTAAAGTCATCGGCACCAAATAGGTCTTGAAATGTAAGAAAGATGACCAAGGTGTCATCATCAGGAACAAGGCTCGACTTGTAGTTCAAGGATTTCGACAAGTCGAGGGAATTGATTACAATGAAGTATTTGCACCTGTGGCGAGAATGGAAGCAATCCATATCTTCCTAGCCTATGCCTCTTACATGAAGATTAAAGTCTATCAATTAGATGTAAAGAGTGCATTTCTTCATGGTGAAATCCGAGAAACATGTATGTAAGTCAACCCAAAGGATTTGAGGATCCATATCATCGGGACAGAGTTTACAAATTGATAAGGCTCTTATAGGCTTCACCAAGCCCTGAGAGCTGGTATGAAAAACTCTCAACTCACCTGGTGAAACATGGATTTCGCAGAGGTTTAATTGACTGTACACTGTTCATCAAAGAGAAAGATGGTGATCTACTGCTGGTTCAGATTTACGTGGATGACATAATCTTGGTTCTAGAACGAGGAATTATGTAAAGAATTTGCAGCAATAATGAAGGTAGAATTTGAAATGAGTGTCATGGAGAGATGAAGTTCTTTCTCGGGTACAGATGGATCAAACACCAAAGGGAATATTTCTGCATCAAACCAAGTATGTAGGGGATTCTCAGTCGGTTTGACATGGAGAATGCTTCCGCAGCTAGGACTCGATTTGCTATTAATCATGATGTAGCACCCGACGAGAATGGTGATCTGGTTGATGTCACCATGTATCGAGGAATGATTGGATCCCTCATGTACCTCACTGCCTCAAGACCTAATATTATGTATGCAACATGTCTTTGTTCAAGATATTAGGCAAAACCAAAGGTAACCATCTTATTAGGATCAGAAGGATATTCTGTTATCTGAAGGGTACACCCACACTTGGATTGTGGTATCCTCATGATGATGACTTCAAGATAACCGCGTATAGTGACTCGGATTATGGCGGCTGCAAGATGAACTACAAATCCACCTCAGCAGGTTGTCAATTCTTGGGAGAAGATTAGTCACGTGGCAGTGTAAGAAGCAGACATCAGTTGGCGTTGTCAACTTGTGAAGCTAAATATGTTGTTGCGGCAAGCTGCTGTTCTCAAATCATATGGATTCAACAGCAAATGCGGGACTATGGTTTGAAATTTACTAACACCCCTATATTTGTTGATAATTCTGCTGCAATAGTCGTTACTAAAAATCCTGCCCAACATCCTAAGACCAAACACATCGGCATAAAATATCACTTTATACATCAGACCAAGTATGTAGGTGATATTCTCAATTTGTTTGACATGGAGAATGCCTTTACAGCTGGAACTCCACTTGCTACAAACCATGATGTAGCACCCGACGAGAATGGTGATCTGGTAGATGCCACTATGTATCGACAGATGATTGGATCTCTCATGTATCCGCCTCACGACTTGATATCATGTATGCTACATGTTTATGCTCACGATATCAGGCAAAGCCTAAAGTGAACCATCTTATTGGGGTCAAAAGGATTTTCCGTTATCTGAAGGGCACACCCACACTTGGGTTGTGGTATCCTCATGATGATGATTTTGAGCTTACAGCATATAGCGACTCGGATTACGGCGGCTGCAAGATGAACTACAAGTCTACATCAGCAGGGTGTCAGTTCTTTGGGAGAAGATTAGTAACCTGGTAGTGTAAGAAGCAGACCTCGATTGCACTGTCAACCTATGAAGCCGAATACGTTGCTGTTGCAAGCTGCTGTTCTCAAATCATATGGATTCAACAGCAACTGCGAGATTATAGTTTGAAATTATCTTCTACTCCTATCTTTGTGGATAACTCTACTGCAATTGCAGTCACTAAAAACCCAGTCCAACATCCTAAGACCAAACACATCGGGATTAAATATCACTTTATATGTGATTGCTTTGAAAAGAACTTAATCGATATGGTAAAAATAAACACAGATTTTCAACACGCGGACCTATATACAAAAGCTTTTGATAAACCATGTTTTATATATCTAGTAGAGGTCAATGGTGTTAAAAAGAAACATGGGGTCATTCTTGAAGATGACCATGTGTAGTCCAATGTGTCGTGTCAATTTACTTTTCTTTTTAATTTTAGTTTTATTTTACAATTTTAATTTAGTCGCTTAATTTTACGTTGGTTAATTAAAATTGGTCTTATTGTCTTGCCTATTAAAATCCTAAAATGCTAATCCATTACGGTTTTAAAATTTTAGGGGGAGAATAGGTTAGACAGTAAAAAACGAGGGAGAAGGAGAGGTAGCTGATAAAAATAAGATCATGTGTGTAATACAGATTCAATCTTTGGAAAGTGATAGTACACAGGAGCAAACCATTTGGGAATTTAAAATTTAAACTGAAAATGATGCAAAGTTGTACTAAGGTAAAAGGAAATATGATAGATAAACTAGCTACTACTAAGGTAATACAAAGAAAGTAGACCTAGAGGTTGTTACACCATAGATGATATGTCAGTAGATTTAACACAATAGATGACTAGACCTTTTTGGTGATCACAAGATTAAACTAAAATGTTTGACTAGTTGTGGGTAACCCCTTATCCCTGGTTAACACAATCAACAAGATTCCAACAAGGGGTGACGAGCAAAATAAATTCCATGAATGTGTGCGTAAGACCAAAGCATGAGGAAAAGCACATAAAGATGCAAATACAATCAAACTGATAACCTATGTTGCTGGTGAGATCTGTGCAAAAAGAATGAAATTGCTCAAACAAGAATATAGGCTATGTGCCTCTCTGCTGTGCGGTGGCACTGACCTGAGGATAAGCATAACCTATATATTCTAGAACTCATTGTTGTTTGCCGCCTCTCTGCTGTGTAGTGGCACTAACCTGAGGCTTGGCTTCTCTTTGAAAGCTCTATGAATAGTTTCTTCTTGAATACTTCCCTGAGACCGCTCAAAAATCTCATGAGGAATGGTTGATTTACCATATAAGTGTGAGATCCACAAATGCTTGTTGAAATAAACAAACGTTAAACCATCACCAATTTGTGTTGAAAGTCTGTTTTTAAGAGGACAAGTATACTGACAATCATTGTGGCTACAATTCTTGAAAGTACTAGTATGATTTCCTAAATTTGCTAATGACTCTAGATGAAAACAAGAATAGAACATCAAAGGTTTTGGATAACTTGTCCTGAATGATTTGAATATCCTGTATGATTCCAAAGTGAAATGGTCCATGTATGGTTTAAATGAATTGAAGCTGTTTTTTCAGAAAAATAATTCTTTAGAGTTACATCTTAGGATTTAGCCCTCATAAAAACACAAAACATGTCTTAGTTTTAAGTTTCACTTTTATTTTTGTATAAAGTTTGTCAATTTCAGTTTGTTGAGTATCGCACTGTCTCATGGAAGTTGATAGGGAACCATATCAAATAAAAATGGGTCATGACTGAGGTGACAAAGTATTTTAAAAGGACCATGTCTGAGGTGGTCAAAAGTTTTTCAAGTTAAAATGATCATGTCTGAGATGATAAAATGCTCATAATGTTTAATCAAAAGATAAAAGTGTGGAATGGTATTAAAGTCAAATTCATTAGTCTGACCCATTCGCACGAATAGACCATAAGTATGACCCAATCGTGCGAATGGACCATACTCATGCACTAAACAGCCGAATGGACATGAGTATGAACCATTCGCTGAATGGATTATCAGAATAAGCCAGTCGACCGAATGGAGGTGTGCGAATGAGTCAGTCGCCCGACTGAAACCCATTCGGCTGGCTGAAGGAAATCAACTGAGCCAATCGCACGACTGAGGTCCATTCACCGAATGAACAGAGCGAATGGGTCCAGTCGGCCGATTGAACTCAGACTCAGTATAAATAGGGCACAGTAGATCGCATTCGACTCATCAACCCCTAATCGCCCTTAATTCGCACACACTACCGTTACTCTGCCCAAATTTCATCAAATCAAGTTTCTGACTCTTATTGATATACTGACGATTGTAGATTGATATACAGGTACAGTGTCATGATATCTCACTGAAATCTGACGAAATGGTGC
Organism: Flaveria trinervia; assembly: GCA_025506515.1. Classification (NCBI taxonomy): domain Eukaryota; kingdom Viridiplantae; phylum Streptophyta; class Magnoliopsida; order Asterales; family Asteraceae; genus Flaveria; species Flaveria trinervia. Next base: position 64,500,949 of record CM046443.1, read on the forward strand.
CCTAACTTTAAGATTCTCGACTCAAACAAGAACCGGACACTAAATGGGCTAATGACCCACTTAAACCAAGTAAAATGTTAAAATTGAAGGTTTTAGGGCATTAAATATGTGAATGTGAGTCTAAAGAACCGTGCACGACGTCAAATTCAAATCTAAGTCGACCAAACAGCAGGTCATGCGACTGGGCACTAGGATGAACTCCAATCGCACGATTGAGCTAGTCGAATGGCTCAATCGGTCGAATGGATCATACGAATGAGCTCAGTCGGCCGACTGAATCAATCGCTGGGTCAGTCACCCGATTGAACTCAATCGCATACTCGTCACCCAATTCCAGTCGCATGCCTATTCGACCGACTGAAGACAGTCGCATGGTTCAATTGCATGAATGAAATAGGATGAATTCAACCAAGTTAATTAAGACTGGCTTGTATTGTGTGATTATCTAATGTCTATGTGTCTTGTGTTGCAGATCGATGGCTGATAGATGGTCTATCAACCCCAAGCACAATATATGTGCTCACTTAGACCAACAGCTCGGAATGGTGTCGAGTTCGCAGAGATCATCGCTTTTCTCAAGCGATCAAGGATCCACAAGGCCATTTCTACTCCATGCACTCCCTACATGTCTATACAACAGGCCTTCTGGGAGAATGCATCTGTTGATCGATCACGTGACCGTACAACATACGGAGTTCTATTTGTGGCATGGATATAGAGATTACCACCAGACTTCACCCACTGACGGTGAGAGGGTGTTTCATGAGGATTAAGTACTTTGGGGACATAAACTCAGGTGTGCTCACAAGAGCAACCTGTGCCCCTAGTATAAGTACTTGGCACACGTCATCCTGAAGTGCATAGCTTCACGAAGGGGTGGGTTCGACGACCTCTCAGACCAGATACAAAATGCTTACGTGGCATTGGTGCTGAACCACCCCTTCAGCTTTTCGAGCATGATCTTCTCTTACCTTATAGAGAACTTGGAGGCAAAGGGCAAGGATGGCTTCTGCATGTACCCTCGGTTCTTACAGATGATTTTTTATGAGAAGCTGCCCTCACTTCCAAGGAAAGCCGCGAAGCTGTGACTTTAGAGATAATGGATGATACAACACTGGGTCGTATGAGGGTTTACCGGGGAAAGCAGGTCAAGCCCAAAGAGACTATAGGCCATCTGGCCAAGGTGGACTAAGTCGCGCCGGGAAGGCGTAACTGGCGTCACATAGAAAGTGACTATAATGTAGAGCAGTTTCAGCTCTCGGAGGATGACTCCGACGACGACGACAGCGGTGATGGTGGAGATGTAGGGCCCACTCAACCAAGGGCCCCCACTGCTGATATAGCATCTCTGGCATCTACCCATGACGGAGCAGAGACTGCAGGATTCCATCAGGACTTCATACCTGATGAGGAGGAGGACACAAATGAGGAGCCTCTAACTCAGACCGTTGGCAGTAAGGTTGTTGCCACAGAACGAGGGCTCCGGGCGGTTGGTGAATGCCATGGCGGATCGGGAGAGACTTATACTGATCCTACATATGCTCTCGATCAGCCAAGTAGCGTTTCAGGAGGAGCATCCTCCATGAAAGGATCGAGGAAGAAAAGGATGGCTCAACCCCACGGTCTGAAGAAGAAGAAGAGAAGATTGACCTTCATAACCACCACCACAGCTACCACCACAGCCACTACCACTACTACTACCACCACTACCACCACTCCACCTACTACCACTACTACCACACCCACTCCACCTACCATCATTACTACCACACCCACACCACCACCACCTTCATCTATATTACCCTCTATCTTCACCACTGCAACCACCACCACCACCAGCCACCATGCCGGACCATCTACATTCCCTTCCTTCCCATCAGGACCCACTCTACCTCCTAGTGGGGTAGTGGAACAGCTTTCGGCACTAAATCGTATGGTGCTGAAGCTGTTAGCTGCCGATGACGAGAAGACTGCTCAGATTCGACAGCTAGTAGACCTTACTGCTGCTCAATCTATGCAGATATCTCAGCAGGCACAGCACATAGAGCAGCAAGCCCAGCTTATGGATGCACAACGCATAGAGATGTCCCAACTCCGGGAGCAGCATACTCAAGCAGCTAAAAGGATAGAGGAGTTAGAGACCACCAACAAGACCATCATGTTGCGGCTAAAGGGATCAAAGGAAGAGCCCTTAAAGATCAAGGAAAGAGATGGAGATGATGGTGATGATGACAGTGATGATGATGATGATGGTGATGACATTGAGGATGGTACAGATGCTGCTAATGATGTTGATGATGTTGATTATGATGATGATGATGCATCTGCTGCGGGTGCTACTTTTGCGAGTGAAAGGAGGACAAAAAGAGCTCAAGACCAAGGTGCCTCCACTTCAGCCCCGTCAGCAGAAGAGCACATGATACAAGACAAGAGTAATACTTAGGTGTTTATGTTATTTAAATCATATGTATTTGAATCTTGTATCAAATTAATGTAATGAATGTTTAAACTTAATGTTGACATTTACTGCTTTGATTATTGACTAATATTTGTTGTGTTACATGTTTTAAATCAAGCAGATCCAAACTTTCAGAGGGATGAACATGATGTTGCTCCCCTCCAACAGATCAAGACTCAGCTCACGATGATTCTTGATCTGCAATGTATTGTTAGGAGATCTGTAATGTACACTCCTGAAGAAGGAGAGATCATTTACAATCTCACTGACGAGAAAATTGCATAAATGTTCAAGCTTAATCCTGATGAGATTGTAAAGGACGTTCCAACCTTTGTAGAAACCAGTGATGACAAGCTGAACGACATTGATGAAATAGAGATAGAGGACATCACTATAGAGCATTATCCCGAGTACGCTGACAAAGAGGGAAATGCGGTCCCCAATTTGGGTGACTCCCTAGTCAGTGATACATTTGAGATGCTGGATAAGATGGAGCAAGAGTCCGAGAAGGTTGAAGGACAAGCCCAAGCCTCAAACCCTGATATTGATATCAGAAAGACTGAATAGGCTGCTTGTTTTGAGGAGATCGGAGCCCAACGCGCTGCCCCTAAAGGAATGTCTACACTAAGCTCTACAATGTGAAAAAACATCACAAGGTGTCAAGCAGAATTATTGTGTGGGCACATTTTGATGATCTTAATGTTTACGCAGTGAAGAGAGAGAAAGGTATTGAGTAGTTTTGATCCCCGCATGATCTAAAGACTCTACCTGGTTTTGAGCTCAACCAGCTGGCTAAACTAAAGTTGTTATATGCCGACCCGAGAAAGATGTCAGGCTAGTTTGAGGCTGCGTTGAAGAAAGAGTACCACACCAGGTGGGTCAACTTCAAACCTCAACAGTCTACGAGGTATATCAGACGTTCTGAAGTTGATCCCATAACTAGAAAGCCAAAGATAATGCTGAAGTGGAGTCCTCCATGAACAATGTCAAAGATCCCTCTACAGGAGATGCCACAGGACTTCACTCCTCACTTCAAATGGTGGTACTATGATTGGAGAACAGGGGAAGCTATCATAGTTCTAAACAAAGAGGGCATAATGGATACTATCAGGGTATTCGACCTGATGTGGCTTACCAACTTGTCAGCTGACGACGTCTACACTCTATACAAGTGGCCCCTATTCTATGACACGCAGGATATTGTACAAGCCCTCCAATTACAAAATGTGATACGACTCTGCTTTGCATTTGAAATACATGTAGGAGTCACAAGAGAGGAAAAGTACAAGAAGTATGAGGTGGTTATGAAGAAGGTAAGACAACAGATAGATCTAGATCCAAGGGGGAGTTTGTTGATACATATGTACCTAGATTTGGATCTTAATGTAATATGTCTTGAATGTCTTACGCTTATGTTATGTTTGGGTACTTAATGAAATGAGAATGTTTGATTGTGATTTATAATGTTTGATATTCATTAAAGAGTTGTGTAGCACATATTGACTAGATTATATAGGTTGTGATTGTTTGAATTGATATGTGTAGTGTTATAATAATGAATACATTCAAACTTGGTTAAGTGAAGTTCTTATGCGTCCGATTGGACCATGCGCCCCAACAGTGGTCATGCGTTGGAATAGCCATGCGACTGAGTGTCCATGCGCCTAAATAGTCCATACGCCTGAACAACTTCATGTGACTGACTCAGTCGCACGACTGAACACTCAGTCATGCGAATGGATCAACCGCATAGCTCAATCGCACGACTGAACCATGCTAATGGTTCAATCGCCCGAATGAGAAACCTAAACCTATAAATACCACCTAATGCGTGGAAAAACATAAGAATTGAACAAACTTCGACTCTAGACGTACCCTAGCCGTCTAGAGACCTCTAAGATCATACTCCAAGTTCATAGATCGCATTAGATCAATTCTTAATCGATTCTTGATGTTAGATTCAATACATTATTGTTTCTACGTGTGTTCTCACTCATTGGATCGCCAATCAAATAGGATTCCGCACTATGTGGTTTGGTTTACACGTTAATCAGTAGGTATTTCGTTCAAATACCAGATCCTAACAAAAATGATAGTACACAGGAACAAAGCATTTGGGACTTTAAAAGATTTAAATTGAATTATATGCGAAATTTAAAGTATAAGTCCGAGGAGTCTAAGAAAATATAAAAAAATGATAGTAAAACTAGCTACTACTAGGTAACACGGAGAAAGTAGACCTAGAGGTTGCTAGACCATTAGATGATGTGTCGGTAAATTCAACACAATAGATAAGTAGACCTGGTTGGTGATCTCAAGATCAAACTAAGCTGTTCAACAAGCTGTGTGTCATCATCCTATCCTTGGTTAACACAATCAACAGAGTTCCAATAAGGGGTGACAAGCAAAATAAATGCCACAAATGTGTGCGGATGACCAAAATATGAGTAAAGCACATGATGAAAATGAAAAAAGCAATCAAACTGATAACCTATGTTGTTGGTGCGATCTGTGCAACAAAAATAAATTGCTCAAACAAGAAGATAGGCTATGTGCCTCTCTGCTGTGCGGTGGCACTGACCTGAGGATAAGCATAACCTATATATTCTAGAATTCATTGTGGTTTGCCGCCTCTCTACTGTGCAGTGGCACTGACCTAAGGCTTGGCTTCTTTTTGAAAGCTCTAAGAATAGTGTCTTCTTGTCAAAATACCCATAGACAACTCAAAAATATCCTGAGGATTGTTGATTACCATATAAGCGTGGATCCACAAATGCTTGTTGAAATAATTAAAACTTAAACTATCACCAATCTGTGTCAAAAATCTGTGTATGGATTTAAGTGGAAATGCTTGTAGAAATAATTAAACCTTAAACTATTACCAATCTTGAAAGTCCAAATCAAAGTCTGCATCTTATAGTACTAGCATGATTTCCTTAATTTGCTAATGACTCTCGACGAAAACAAGAATCTAGCATCAAATGATTTTGGTAACACATCCTGAATGATTTGATTACCTGTATGATTCCATAATGAATCATTCCTCTTATGGTCAAAATAACTTGAAGCTGCCTGTTCAAGAAATAAATCTGTTAGATTTCAATCTTAGGATTTCCACCCCCAACAAAATCACAAAAATATGTCTTAATTTCTAGTAGTTTCTTTTGTTTAAGTTTGTCAATTTAGGTTATATGTCGGACTATGTCATGGAATTCAATCTGGGATTTAATCACTTAAAAGGTCACGTCTGAGGTGACCAAACATGTTTTCAAATGTTAAATGGTCACGTCTAAGGTGACAAAATGTGTGTTGTTTAAAAGGATCACGATTGAGGTGATCAAAAGTTTTCAAAGTTAAGATGATCATGTCTGAGATGATCAAATGCTCGCAATGTTTAATCAACTATTAAATGGGGTTAAATGTCAAATGGTCATAATGTCAAAACCATAAGTATGATCCATTCGCACGATTGGACCATGAGTATGGACCAGTCGTCCGATTGGACCATACTTATTCACTAGACAACCGAATGGAGCATGAGTATGAACCACTCACACAAATGGCTTACAAGATTGAGCCAGTCGCCCGAATGGAGTTGTCCGAATGAGTCAGTCGCCCGACTGAAACCCAGTCTGCCGACTGAAAGTGATCGACTGAACCAATCGCCCGACTGAGTTCCAATCACCCGAATGAAAGAAGTGAATGGATCCAGTCGCCCGATTGAAACCAGAGTCAGTATAAATAGGGCCATAGTCGATCACACAGATTCACCACCCCTCAATCGCCCTAAAATCACACTTTGAGCCATTACTCTGCCAAAATTTCCTCTGACCTTTCTTGACCTCAAATTTCATAATCTGACAATTTCTGGTGTTTACACAGGTACGATGCGGTGCTATCTCACCAAATTTCAGTTGATTTGATTCCAAAATGACAACATTCGGCCCTAACAAGAACCGAGAGTTAAATTGGACAAATAACCTAATAAAACTAAGTAAAATGTTGAAACCAAGGTTATAATACACTTAGTAGGGTTAATGCGAGTCTATTGAACCAAACCACGATGTCTAATGTTTAGATTTGGTCAAAATTCGAATTTCAATCGAACAAACAGTAGGTCATGCGACTGGACACCCGGATGAACTTCAATCGCCCGACTGAGCTGGACTAACGACTCAGTCGGCCGAATAAATGGTACGAATGAGCTCAATCACCCGATTGAACTCAATTGCATTATTAGTCACCCGATAGTATCCAATCGCATGCTAGGTCAAACGACTGAACCCAGTCGTATGGTTCAATCGCATGATTGAACCAGACTAATTTCAAATAGGTTAATTAGAAATGGTTTCTGTTGTGTGATGAACTAACTTGTATGCTCCTTGTGTGACAGATTGATGGCTGATAGGTGGACCATAAACCCCAAGCACAATATTTGTGCACATCTGGACGCCACATCTCGGAACGTTGCCGAGTTTGCTGGCATCATCGCTTTTCTGAAGAGGTCACGGATTCACAGAGCCATATCTACACCGTGCTCTCCCTACAGGTCTATACAACAGGCCTTCTAGGAGGGTGCATCGGTTGATCGATCACGTGAGCCCTACAGCATCCGGAGTACTATTTTTAGGCTGGATATAGAGGTGAGAGCTGCTGATATTCGTTGAGTACTAGATCTAGGTGACGATTTAGACTACCCGACCAGACTACACCCTCTGACAGTAAGAGGGTTTTTCCTTAGGATTAAGTAGTCTGGGGACATAAATGCAGGTGTGCTCAACAATAGCAACATGTGTCCCCAATACAAGTACTTAGCACATGTGATACTTAAGTGCTTAGCTTCAAGGAGGGGTGGCTTTGATGATCTTTTAGATCAGATTCAGAATGCCTACGTGGTACTGGTACTGAACCACCCCTTCAGCTTCTCGAGCATGATATTCTCATACCTGATTGAGAATCTAGAGGCTAAAGGCAAAAAGGGTTTTTGCATGTACCCGAGGTTTCTTTAGATGATTATTGATGAGAAGCTGCCCTCTCTGCCTGAGGAGAGCCAGGATGCGGTGTCACTGGAGGTGATGGATGACACGACACTAGGCCGCATGAAAGTCTACAGGGGAAAGCAGGTCAAACCCCCTGTTAAGAGACTGATCGGGCATCTGGCCCAGGAGGAGTACGTGGCGCCTGCAAGGCAAAAGTGGTGCCACGAGGAGAGTGATTCAGATGTTGAGCAGATTGCTCTTCCATCTGATGACTCCGATGATGATGACGGAGACACGGGTGGAGATTCTTGCCCCACTGTTTCTAGGGCCAGCCCTGCTCATACTACATCTCCACCCTCCACTCATACAGATGCCACCACTGCCAGCTTTCACCAGGATTTTTGTCTTCCCGATTAGGAGGAAAAGAGTGATGTGGAGCCTCTGACGAGGACTGTGGGCAGCAGGGTGGTTGCCACAGAGAGAGGATTACGGGCGGTTGGTGGACGCCCAGGGGAGTCTGGGGATGCTGCTGCGAATTCAGATCCCTCATATGCCCCGGACCTGCCCAGCAGCCAAGGGGGAGCCTCAGTGCCTAGAGGCACAAGGAAGAAGGGGATGGCTCACCCCTATGGCAAGAAAGGGAAAAGACTGAAGTTTACCCTGACCTCTTCTACCACCACACCCACTACCTCAGCCACACCTTCCACCACTACCACCACCACTGTTACCACACCACCTGCCACCACCACTACCACCTTACACACCACTACCACACCCACTCCACCACTTACCCACATCCCATCCACCACCACTATAGCTCACCCACCACCACCCCCAATGTTCACCTCTGCCACCACCACCACCACCACTAGCCATCAAGCTGGACCATCATCCCACCCTACATTTCACACAGGTTCATCTCTACCTCCCAGTGGGGTAGAGGAACAGCTCTCAGCACTAAACCGTATGGTGCTGAAGCTATTAGCAGCCGATGACGAGAAGACTGTTCAGCTCAGATAGTTAGTGGAGCTTATTGCTGCACAATCTCAGCAGATATCTCAGTAGGCGCAGTAGATTGAGCAACAGGCACAGCAAATGGCTGCTCAGAGTCTAGAGATTTCCCAAATCAAGGAGCAAAATGTCTTATCTACTAAGATATTGAGGAGTTGGAGGATGCTAAGAGGACCATCCTACTCAAACTTAAGGGTACAAAGGATGAGCCTCTAAAGATCAGAGAGAGAGATGGAGATGATGGTGATGATAGTGATGATGATGACAGTGATGATGATGATGATGATGATGAAGATGATGGTGATGATGAAGGTGATGATGAAGGTGATGATGAGGATGGAGGAGACTCTAAAGGAGGAGGAGAGTCATCTGCTTCGGGTACACAAGAAGCTAATGAGAGGCGGACTAAAAAGACTCAAGATCCAGGTCCCTCAACATTAGCCCCGACAGCAGAAGAACACATGATCCAAGATAAAAGTAATGCTTAGAGTTTTGTGTAATTTAAATCATGTGTAATTTGAATATTGTATTAAACTTATGTGCTTGAATGTTAATGTATATATATTTAATGTTTATTGTCTTGATTATTTACTGATGCATGATATGTTTATATGTTTAAATCAAGCAGATCACACGTCTCAGCAAGATGAGTATGATGTTGCTCCTCTTCAGCAGATCAAGTCTCAACTCACAATTATACTTGATCTGCAAGGGATCGTCAGGAGGTTTGTGAGTTACACTCCTAAAGAAGGAGAAATAATTCATGACCTTACTAATGAGCAACTTGCTGAGATGTTCCGACTGTATCCCAATGAGATTGTGAAGGATGCTCCTACTGTGGACATACATAGTGACGATGATCTTAACAAGGTGGATGAAATTGAGATTGAAGACGTCACTGCACAACATTATCCAGAGTATGCTGACAAGGAGGGATATGTAGTTCCCAATCTGGGTGACTCCCTTGTTAGTGATACTTTTGAAACTCTAGATAAGATTGAGCAAGAGTCGGAGAAGAAGAAAGACCAAGCCCAAGCCTTAGACGCAGATGTCAACATCAAAAAGGCTGAATGGGCGGCATGTTTTGCTGAGATCCGAGCCATGCGCACTACACCAAAGCCAAATGTCTACACCAAGTTGTACAAAGTCAAGAAACACTTAAAGGTGGCAGGCAAGATCATTGCATGGGCTCATTTTGAAGATTTGAATGTATATGCCGTGAAGAGAGAAAAGGTCATAGAGTACTTCAGATTCCCACACGATGGAAGACTCTACCCAGTTTTGAACTTAACCAGCTGGCCAAGTTAAAGTTGTTATATGTTGATCCTTGAAAGATGTCCGGCTAGTTTGAAGCTGCTTTAAAGAGATAGTACCACACCCGGTGGGTCAACTTCAAACCTCAACAACCAACGAGGTATATCAGAAGATCTGAAGTTGATACCATTACTGGGAAGCCAAAGATTGGGTTGAAGTGGAGTCCTCCGCGCATAATGTCGAGAATCCCTCTAAGGGAAATGCCTTAGGACTTCACTCCACACTTTAAGTGGTGGTACTATGACTAGCGAACGAGTGAGGCGGTCATAGTTCTGAACAAAAATGGTAACATGGAAACTATCAGGGTATTTGACCCGATATGGCTCACTAACTTGTCGGCTGATGATGTTTACACCTTATACAAGTGGCCACTATTCTATGACTCGCAAGATATTGTACAAGCTCTCCAATTCTAGAATGTGATACGGCTCTGCTTTGCTTTTGAAATACATGCAGGAGTCACAAGAGAGGAGAAGTACAAGAAATATGAAGAACTAATGAAGAATATTAAACAATAGATTAAACTATGTCCAAGGGGGAGTTCGTAGATACATATGTACCTAGTTTATGAGCTTAATGTAAAAGTCTTTCATGTCTTATGTATATGTAATTGGATGGTTTGAATGAAATACAATGTGTGGTTTATGCTTATAATGTTTAATATTTCATTGATTATTATGTATTAATGCTTATTGAACTAACTATATAGGTTTGTGGTTGTTTGAATAGATCTAAGTCAAATAATGATTATGAAACATATTCAAACTTAGTCATATGCAGTTCTCGTGTGAATGGCCCATGCTAATGGACCATACGCATGAACAACTTCATGCTAATGAACCAGTTGCACGACTGAAACAGGAGACTGGATCAGTCACACAATTGTGACATGAGATTGATTCAGTCGCACGACTGGACACTCAGTCGTGCGAATGGATCAACCGCATGGCTCAGTCGCACGACTAAACCATGCTAATGGTTCAGTCGCACGAATGAGTAACCCTAACCTATAAATACTACATAATTCGTGGAAAAACAAAAACACTTTGAAGAATTCGACTCGTACACGTACCCTAGCCGTCCAGAACGCCCAAGAAAGCTAGTCCATGTTCATAGATCGCACTAGATCGATTACCAGTCGTTCTTAACGTTTAGATTCAATCTACAATTGTTTCTACGTGCGTTCTCACTGATTGGATCGCCAATCAAATAGGATTCTCCCTCTTTTTGGAAGCTTTTCTTCAAGAACTTCCGAAGCAAAATAACCTTCGGAAGATTTCTCGACTTCCAAGAAAACTACTTTTTGGGCAAAAGAAAAGTACTTTTTTTCAGAGGTGGGACCAACTTCTGGATTTCAAAGTTTATCCTCTTTCATTAACTTTGACTCATATCCTTTTCACATATAAACCCAACGGTTCCCCCTTTTTTTCACTATCCTTTTTTTCACTATCTTCTTCTTTTGCGTTTCTTCTCTTAGCTTAATATTCCCAAACCGCCTTGGTTCTTCATCTTCCTTCACACTTAAGCTTCTTAGAATGGCCAATCTAAACCTCCAAAACAACCCGGAATTCTCCATGCAACTTCACAGACAACACAACCATGTTGCTCTCTTGAACTCTGAGAAAGATGATAGTTTCTCAGTGGTTTGCCGTTTTCTGGCTTTGTCTAACTACTCCACCTCCCTTACCATTGATCCTACTCTGTATGAGGATCATTTGCTTGAATTTTGGAAGACCTGCCAAGAGGTCATTATGGATGGGGAGAAGGCACAGTCTGCAACAGTGCAGGGGAGGACAATCTTCATCACTCCGGCCATCATCAACTATTATCTTCAGCTGGATGATGAAAAAGGTGAGGTGTTCTTTCCAAAAGAATCTATTAATCATTCCTTTGAGCAGATAAGCTATGAGGGAGATTTCTCTGTAAAGACCTTTAGGAAAGGGAAGGTCTCATCCAAGTAGAAATACCTGCTTCATGTGGTTATCCCCAACTTGTCCAACAAGCATGGAGGGTAGGACTAGATTCCTAAAGATCTCTCCTTCATAGTGCATGGAATGGTTTAGGGGGTCAAGTTAAGGTACTCTCAGTTTGTTTATACAACTTACTTGCTAACTTGGACTCCTTAGATTATTACATGTTTCCTAGATATGTTCAATACATTCTCAAATGTGAACTGGGCTCACAGTTGAGGGAAATAGGTAATATCCTTAAATTGGGACAAATGAATTGCTCAAGGTGACAACCTGGCAACACAAGCCAGTGTTGAACCCACACCTTCTACTTCTTAATCACTTAAAAGACCACCACAAATCACCCTTACCTACCAAAGAAGACTCAAACGAACCCCTACACAAGCTAGTGAGGTTGTGTAGGCCCCCATATCACTACCCACACAGGAAGAAGTGGAACCTAGAGCTCTCACTTCTCCTGAAGAGCAAATCACTCCCATCACTTCAACTATCAGTCCTGAGGTTCCTCATGCTTAGACTGGTGAGCTCACATGCCCAACAGTCTTAAGCCTTCACTCTGAGTCTCTACACTCAGATGAACAACCTTTAGGGGACAATTACCATCCCCAACCTCTAGACTTACATGACCCAATCCTAAACCTTGACTTCTATAATGATGAAGATTTAAGTTTCAGTGAGTACCATGAGTCTCTCTACTCCTACCCTACTCAAAGAGAGATGGGTGCTCCTGATTCACCTATGTCTAGCCCACATCAGTCACCCATCACTGAGGTGGATACTTCTGAACCTGTTCAGCATATCCATATGGAAGAGGCTCTCACTTCAGCAAGTGCTTACATCATTAGGACCTCAGCCATGGAACTCAGCCCATTCACACTTCAACTGAAGTTGTCATTGAGCAAAATAAAACCAGCAGCCAAGAACTTCATGCTGGTGGTGAGAGAGAAGACTTTGGTCCAATTCTCTCACCCCCATGATTCTGTTGATGAATATGAGGCGAATCTAAGGCTAAAGGTGCAAAAACTATCAAAAACATGTAGCTATTAGTCTCCAATGTTAGTAATCTTTAATCTCGGGTGACTACCTTACAAAGACGGTCAATGATTAGCAACTTGAGATATCTTATCTTAAGGAAAACTAGTTGGGAGACCTTTAAGAAGAGCTCAACCAGGAACACAAGAACCTGTGAATGTGATTGATCTAACCTCTAGCTCACCTATGAAAGTGGGTGATGCTACCAAAAAGGGGGAGAAAGTCATCACAGACACAGAACCTAGAGAGTTCTCCATAGAGCATGGACATTAAGGACTCACCATCTTCACTTGCAACTGTCGATACTCAGCAACTTCCTCAAGTTCATATTGATGTGGACTAGATAGGCTCCTACATTCAGAGTCTTTTTATCTCCACCTCAAGGAACTTCCAACTACATCATAGGGTGGATGTATGATGCAAACATAAGAGCCCTTATTCTTCAAAAAGTTCAAGGGCAGCAAGAAGTCTTCAATTTTCAAACCTTGAACTACTATGAAGGTCTTGACCTGATCAACATGCCACTTGTCAATCCAAGCCAATCTAGACAAGCTGACAGGCTGGCACAAAGGATTCAGGATAGAATTATTGAAGAGTTCAGTCTTAGAAGGAGGCAAAGGCAATTAGGTAATACTATTGATCAACTGGATGTTGAGGCAAACCCTAATATTAGCTTCAAAGGGGAAACCTTGACTAAAGGCCCAGTGGTAGAGCCTGAAAGCCCTATCACACCTACAACTACTTTAGCAATTCATTCCCTCAGTGAAGCACCTGTTGGTGAAGGTGTATCACAACCTCTCTTTGGCCAGAGTTTGGAGGCTACACCAAGCAATGAAGGCCAAAGCTCTCTCCACCCAGAGCTTGGATTCATGGAAGCTGCAATCAGGGCCGCACATAGACCAAACACTCAACATGATGAGTTAAGGGCAGTCAGGATTACTTACCCAAAACCAAGAACTATGACATTGATGAGATCATATCTCTCCCCTTAGAAGAGCTCAATGAATTGGCTGACATAGAATTGTCAAGATAGAGGAAGGAAGCAGAGGATGCAAAGTTACTTCTCCAAATCAAAGAGGAGAAGAGACAAAAGAGATTATACAAGCATGTTCCCACTCTCTCCTTAGTTCAAGAAAATCCTGCACAAGAGGCTGTGGCTCCACAAGAACCTCAAGTAGAAAAAGAGACTCATATGATCAATATGATCAACTACTTGAGTGCCATAGGCGTATATTAGGCATCTGCACTTCTTCCCTTGTCTTTGAGTACATAGAGTTTAGGTATCTCAAATAGCTTGAGCTTGAAGTACTCAAAGAACATAAGGCAGTAAAGAGAAAATGAAGGGAAGATGTTACAAGGTCAAGGGCCATCATTCAGAAGAGCATGCAGAAGTCTGCTGACAAACAGATAATGATGAGCTTCTTGAAGCTGTATGGATTCTTCGGAAGGAGACTTGGTCCTATGTCTCTATCTACTATGGATGAGCACATTAGGGTGATCAAGAAGAAGATCAAAAGAGAAGAACTTGTTGACTTGCACTCCCTACTAAGTCAGGTCCCTCACGAAATGGAGGTTAAGATTGAACCTTTTGAGACAACACAACCTGGACCTCCTGCTGAGCCTCAGCAAGCTTCATCTTCTAATCCACAACTGGGTCAAACTCCCTCTCCTTCTGAACCTATGAGAGAGGAACACCCAGCTAAGCAAGACAAGACAGATCAATAAGGTGCTGCACACTAGTCTTCTCAGTTAAAGCCTTCAAAGAAGAGGAGGAGGATGGCTTCTAGACCAAAGTCAAAGAAGAAGAAGAAGTCTAAACCATCCACCTCCATAACTTAAGGTGAGTTAGATCTACCTAAGGAAGTGCATGAAGAGGCAGCCCAATCAACTCCAATCCAAGTGGCTTCTCTTGTTTTTGATAGACCCATCTTATCCTGGACCTTTACAACTAATCCAGAAAGATGGCATGTGATTAGAGATCAAGGTGGTGAAAATGTCTACACATGGCAAGACCTATTCAATCTACCTCTGCATGATCTCTTAACATGAGAAGATACTATGAAAGTCTGAGTGATCCTGTTCATCTAATGAAGAAAGGCCTGGTCATCATCATGATGAAGACTGTCAACTAATGAAGAGCTTCAAATGTTTTGGTAGTATTAGCTTAGGGGGATTTTGTAAGGATTCCAACAAGTCTGATGCAGTCAAAACATTCAAAGCATCAAAAGTCTCTCTGTATGTATGCACTAAGCTACTGAGTAGTAGAAATGCTTCGGAAGTTTTACACCTCACACCAGAAATACTCTAAGTGTAAAATCTTCCGAAACCAACACCAATATCATCCGAAGCCAAATATGAAGTCTTCCGAAGCTTCAGAGACAAAGTCTTCCAAAGCCAATTTATGAAGACAGATTTCTTCTGAAGACTTTATGTACATGCTATTATCTTATGTACTTTTCCATAAAGCTGGACCACCTTTCCACTGCAACTTTGTTTGACTCACCAACTTTCATAAGTTGGTGAAAAGGTCCATGCTTTTGGAAAACTATACATTAAGGTCTTGATTCTAAGCTTTCTACTTTATGTACTTTATCCTTTCTGTAATATATTAGGATGTGAGCAATGGCATGTCATAGTCATAAGTCAAAAGGAAATCTACCTTTTGACCCTACATTTGATTTTGTTGTCTAGTCTTATGTATCCAACTAGCCTTCAAAGTATGGTCGGCTGTAGAATGTAGTATAAGTATCTCAAGTACTTGTAACTTTCTAATATGCTTTGTAACACTTTGTAATAGAACTTGAGAAGCAATATACTGCATTCTCCATTCTAACATAAGCCTTAAAAATGGATGTATTCAAAAGGCTTGAGAAGTATGGAACAACAAAAGCTATGTGGGATGCACTGGTTATTATGTGTGAAAGAAGCAGTGAAGTAGCTAAAATCAACAAAGACAAGTTGTTTAATCAGTATAAAAACTTCCACCGCTCCAAAGAGGAGTCAATATCAAAACCATTGCATCAGTTTGTGTAGTTAATCAATGATATTGAGATTATAGGGGTAACATATAAGGAAAAGGAGATGAACAACTAGATGTTACATAGCCTTCCTGAGAGTTGGAAGCAAAATATAACCATGTTGAAAAACACACTTGATCTAGAAAGCACTAGTGTGGATATAATGATTGCAAAGATTAAAGCTCTTGAACTTGATGAAAGGATCAAGAATTTCAGTGGACCACAAGTCACTAAGGCATACGAATTTCCATCAGAAACTCATTTGTGGAAAATTGTTAGATCTAGAAACAATAGATCTAAATCATTTTGTATAGGCTTAGAAATTTAATCAATACTTGTAATGAATAATTGTAATTCATTATTTTGATGTACACATTATGTATATAGGTTAACACATATGTGTGTTGATTTATGTGTATGATTGCACGCACCAACTTTATTCTTGGTCAATTTGTGAAATTGACTAAGTGTAAGAAATATTTACGGATGAACATTTTTTTGTAGGATCGGTTTATGTCACTAAACACTTGGTTTTTCTCTCAAACTCACTTAAACAACACTCGGATGAAAGCAAAGTCTCTAAGAGTTGATAACAATATAATAAGTAATAATTAAACACAAGATGTAATTTTCAAGGTACTTGCATATATTGCTTCTCAACTTAAATGTTACAAGACTCTTACAAGCATGTTGTTATGAGTTACAATGAGAAACTATATATAATACTACCTACAGCCGGATATACTTTGATACCAGCTGATTCCTCTAACTAAACAAAATACTACAAAGCTATAGTTTAAGGTATCTTGGATAAAGTCTTATCTGAGATATGGTAGTCAGGATATGTCCCTGACTTACCTTTTGTCACCAACTAAAGTTGGTAACTTGTACTAACATAAAAATGTGAACAGTGGAATAAAGTATGGTCAACTACATGGCTCTTTGAGAAAATGCCATGCAGTATCAGAGGTCTGCAGTGGAGTGTCAGAGACCATACTTATGTCCACTGGTTCATAACAGTGTCTTCCGAAGGTTAAATGGCTTTAGAAGAACAAGTACTTCCGAAGCCGCTTATACTTTGGAAGAGGCTAGTTCTTCGAGGCTTGAGGACTTCTTTTCTTCATACTTCGGAAGTTGTCTTCTGATCTCTTCTCTTAGACTTGAACTTCGAAAGTAAGTACTTTGACTTCGGAAGTAGAGTTTGTCTTCAGAAGTTGATCTTTCACTCTTTCTTTGGAAGAACTCCACTTCCTTCGGAAATTCCACACTTGGCTTCGGAAGCCTTTTGTAAGTAGCACCAAAATAAGTATAAGTGATTTGGTTTTGGTTGCACCAGCCTTCTTCTTGATCCAGCAAACTCCCCCTAGGCTGATGCTACCAAAACCTCACTTGTTTCTACTCCTCAAAACCTTTAGCACCAAAGAGAGTAAATACTTGTTAGTTTCCTTGTTCTTCCCTAATGTGGTGCTGAGAAGTTTGTATAAATCTTTAGTTGACAGGAACTCTAGTTTCTCACCCTGAATGATATGTACCCTTTGTTATGGCCCTCTGAAAATAGTTAGTTGATCGGAGCTATAATCATATTCCCATCTAACTATAGGTTCCAATTCAGGACCCTCCACCATCTGTAGAAAGGTTGTGCCCTTGGTGGAGGTCTATCCTTGTCTTTCTTTCTTCTCAACTTCAAATCTTCTTCAATTTTAGCTTTTGCAGTTAACTTAGCCGGATGAAGACTGCTGAGATGATTTCTGATGTGAGTAGCAGTTTTTGAGTTAGAGGGGTTAGAGAATGGTTTCTCTGCTAACTCAGCAATATCAAACATGCTAGAGTGTAACAGAGAGGTGGCATTCAGCCTGTTGACTTTACCATTCTCTCTTTCCACAACAAAGTTATGAGTAGCTTTATCAAACCTTCACTGGATTATTTTCTTTCTAGGCACAAGAGACTGACTAGGAATCTTGTCCACTTTCCTTGTATCTAGTAGAGTCACTAGGTTCCTTCTTAGTCTTTTCTCTTCATCGTTTAATAAGTCTGAGTTGATACTTAGAAGTTCTGCAGCATGGTCTAGTGTTCCTCTGGGCAGATCAAGAAATTGATCTCTTGTGAGGGAACGTGAAGATCCATCAACATAGGTTAAGTTGACAGAATCTTCCTCACAGGAGATGCCGCTCAAAGTTGTGCAGTTGGTGAGCTTAGTCTTGATTGCCTTAAACTCTTCAAAGGAAAGATGTTTGGAAGGCTAAGGGGATGGTTTAGAAGGTTGTTGGGTAGGATGTGGTGTAGTGGTTCCGGTAAGTGTTTTGGGTTGAAGGATGGGTAGTTTGGGTGGTTGAGGAGAGGGAATGGATGAGGGTAAAGGTGTGGGTTTAGAAGTGTAAGGCTTAGTTTTGATGGTGAATGGAGAGGGAATTGATTCAGGTTGGGGTTGAGTGGTTGGTGTGAAGGTCATCCCTGGTACCCTTCTGTACATCTCCCTCCTTTTCCCCAAACAAATATCAACCTTGATTTCACTGACTATTCATTGGAGTGTCCTTTCAGACATGGGACCCACCTCCTTTCAAGAGAAGCTGTGAGCCCGGAGATAGTATTTCATCCAGGCTTTGTCACCTATCTTATTGGTTGCAGTGGCCCTTGCTTCTTCTTCCTTTTCTTCTTCTCTCACAGCATCTCTCTTGCAGCTCTTTTTCTCTTTTTCTCCAATTGATCCTGCTTTTTATTAAAGAGCCATTGGATCATTTCATCATTGTGTGGAGATAGCTATTGAAGAGAGAACCCTCTGGAGGTTAGGAAGGCTATCCTTTCCCTCCTGAGCTGCATGTCAGCCTCCCTCTATTCCTTTTCGCTTTCTTCCTCTAAGGCCAACTGTGTTATTTCCTGTTGCAGCCTGGTTGCCTTTTCCAGTTCAACCAACTCCTCTAATGGTAGCAGGAGTGTTTCTTCATTGGCAGCTCCAAGCTTGATGAGCTAGTCAACGATCTCTGCTCTCCTTTTGTTAACTGCCTCCTGGTTGGCTGCAGCTGCTTTTGTACTGGCAGCTAACAGCTTCCCAGTTGGAAGTCTTCCTTTTCTCTTTAGCTTTTCAATGTTCTCTCTTCCTGAAGCTCTTCCGCAGTCATTTTCTTCTTTCCTTTGTTATCTTTTGAAGAGCTTGACTTTGGTGGTTCTTGGAGAGTGGATTCGGATTGTGAGAGAGGCAGAGAGGGTGTCTGAACAAGAGGTTGATCCAAAAAGTCCTCACTATTCACCTCAGATGCCAGCTCTAGGATTGCATCTGTGATGATTAGTTCCTCGGACAATGAAAATAGTCCTTCCGTAGCTTCCATTTTAGCTTCGGAAGATTCGGCTTGTTCTTTCGAGCCTTTAACTTCAGCTTCGGAAGTTTAAGGGGTTGTAGATTTTGTCCAACTGTTTCAGTTGTTGGGCCATCAGTCCTTATTTCCTCTTTGAATTTAATCTCAAGTTCCATGTGGACCTTAGGTTGACCAACTTCTTCCATAGTGGTAGAAGGTGCACTTAGCCTCTGAAGTTCTTCAGCTCCGAAATACATCATTACTGCATCAGGGCTTGGATGATCAAGAGAGGATCTCAACAGAAACTTGGAGAAAAGTCTGTAGAGATCTTTGAGCATCCTTTGGTCAATTTGCAGTATGACTTGAGATGGCTCAGAGAAAGTTGTAATGGGAGCCAAGGATTGGGAGGTTAAAGTTTGGCTTTGTGGTTCCTCAGATGTTTGTCTTTGAACACTCTCCCCCTTTTTGGTAGCATTATCTTGAGAGCTATATGATCTAGAGGAAGAGGTCAAGGAGACCTGAACAGGTACATGCCTAACAGATCTCAATCTGTTTCTCAGCTAGTTGAGCCTTGAGATTGTCAATCTTAAGTTGCTGAGTGGCAGACCTTTCTTCTAAAGTCCTAACCTTGGATTCAAGGTTTGAGACTTTAGATAGTAGGTCTTGAATGAAGAGTTGCATACTTCCCTCATCTTCTTTTGAAGAATCACGGGGAGATGAGGTAACATGCCTAGTATGTTCAGCCTCACCACCAGATGTGGTTTCTTGGCACCCTGGTTTCCCCTGCTTAATGATGTCCCTTTTAAAGTCATCAAAAGGCATGGTTGTTGTAGATTCAATCTAAAAAATGTTACCACTATCCATAAGGTCCATTGAGGCACCTTTTGTAGTGGCAGCTGAATCTGCATGAGTTCCCTCCACATCAGTGGGACTCACCTCAATAAGGGTTTGCTGATGGGGGCTGGAGATAAGAGGTCTCTCTAGGCTCTTTTGATCTTGGAGAGGGTGTTGTAGATAAACTTTATTGCCATGGAGGGACGTTATCTCTTCATCAGTTTTAAAGAGAAGGTCAGTGAAAGATAAGGAGGTTAAGCCTACATACCCGGGACATCGGTCAATGTCTACAGGCATTGAGCCTCTAGTGGGGCTATCCCTTGTTGGCTGCTCAGAGGAGTGTAGATACTCACCTTGAGGGCTTTCAAATTAGGTAATGGGCTCATGGGTTTGTGACTGCGGAGACTTAAGACCCATATTGAGGTCAATGGTGAAGGATGGTGAGACCTCAGGCTAAGTGGGAGCCCAATGTTGCACTCTAGCCTTTTAGGTTGAACAGGAGGAGCTTGTTCAATCAGAGTAGATTGAACAAAGGTTTGTTTGGGGCGCCTTTTGTAGGTGATGGTGATGGGAGGAGAAGGTAGTGTTGGCATTGTGGTTGCAGTTGCTGGTGTGGGTTCATCGCCTGTGGGGTGAACAGGGATGTCACCAGGAGCTATATTCTCAATCATACCTGGAAGTAGAGAAGTGTACCTTCCAGTGAAGTTAGTGGACATCTTCTTCAGAGTTTTGAAGATGGCAGGCCTTATTTGAGGGACAGGCAGAGTGGCTGCATAGACAAGTCGACTCTGGTCCGGCTCACAGTTGATAATGTGTTGAAGAAATCTGGGATACATAAAGAATGTTTCCCTTTGTAGATTTCCAATGAGATTAGTCGGCACAAATCTTGAGTAGTTGAAGCGGAGGCCTCTCACCAATCCATGAACTAAGCACCCTAGTTCATAAGGAATTTCATCCCATCCGCTAGATTTGTTTGACAGACAGTGAAGGACAACGTGCAGGAGGAATTTCTAGTTGTAGCAGAAGTTGAATTTGTAGACAGTTGACCTGCTCACGTATCCACCATATCCCATGAAGATGTAGGCGCTATTTAAATCTGCTTTTGGGAACTCTGTGGGTGCACCCTGATCATGAAGCTTGAGATGCTCTCTGATAATCTATTCAGTGATGACCAACTCTTGGCCAAAAATGTGGGATCGTATCACACGAACCCCATTTAGGGTTTCAACCTCACTATAATCCTAAAATTCAGCCATTTGATTGGAGTAAACAGCAGGATTATCAGTTAGGGCTGTGTAATATGATGATTGGGTGAGGAAGGAGATGATTTCAAAGAAGTCCGCATCTCTTGAAGAGTCAAGAAATGAGACTTGTTTGTGTTGAGGATTTAGGGCCATTGAGAAAATGTGAAAGTAGAAGAGATTGAGCTTGGGTGAATTTAAGGAGAAAGGAAACTTTTAGGGCAGTAAAAATTTGTGGTAACAGGGGTATTGGGGTTAGGATAAGGTGATGTGATGGTTTAGTGGATAAAGTGACAGGGGCGGTAAGGTTTAATCCAGTTAAATAATCTGACATCATTAACAAAATCTTTACTTTTTACAGTGTGGGGCCCAAGAGATTTCCGTTACATAGTAAAATCTCTCTTCCGAATATAAAACATTTCCAAAGGTAATTTGTCTTCCGAAGGCAATTCCTACTTCCGAAGGTAAAAGGTTACTTCCGAGGGTAAAGATTGCTTTCCGAATGGAGAGGTTTTGTAAGCTTCAGAAGTAGATCTGATATGAAATCAATTGCTTCTTCCGAGACTAAAAACTCTTCTGAGAAGAAAAATTATCCTTGGAGAAATTTTGCTTCGGAAGATATGTAAAATGTCTTCTGAGGGTTAATTTCTCTTCGAAAGAAATTTATACTTAGAAAATTTCAGAGAGACTTTTTTGTAACAGGGCTTAGATTGTATTGACATAAGACATTACATATTAAAAAGGTTTTCAAAAGAGTTAAGCTAATCAATGTTTATCATCCCAATAGCGGTTATGAGATACTTAAATCTTTGTTCATCAAAAGCTTTGGTGAACAAATCAGCATATTGTTCATTTGAATCAACTTGATTAGCTTAATCAGATTCTTCTCATGAATATCTCTAATGAAATGGTACCTAATATGAATATGCTTTGTCTTGGAGTGCTTCACCGATTTTTAGTGATAGAGATAGCACTGTTGATGTCAATATGCATAGGAGTACTCATAAAGTTGAATCCATAGTTTAACATCTGATTCTGAATCCACAACAGCTGAGCACAGCAACTTGCAGTAGCAATGTATTCAGCTTCAGTAGTTGATGTAGAGACACAAGATTGCTTCTTGCATTACCATGAGATGATCCTTCCACCAAGCCGCTGTCAGAGTATCCATAGAGATTAAAATCATTATTCCTAGGATACCAGAGACCTAGTTTAGGTGCTCCTTTGAGGTATCTGAGGATTCTCTTGGCAGCAACTAGGTGAGACACCTTTGGAGCAGCCTGATATCTTGCACAGATGCAGTTGCAAACATAATATCAGGTCTACTAGCTGTGAGATACATCAGAGAACCAATAATCGCCCTATACTGATGTTGATCAGTATCCTCCCCCTCAAGGTCAGGACAAAGATTATCGTTTCTGGGTATGGGTGTCTTGGCTGGCTTACAATATTTCATCTCAAATCTTTCTAAGATGTCATTGACATACTTAGATTGGTTAATGAAAAACCCTTCCTTCAGTTGCTTCACCTGAATTCCAAGGAAAAAGTCCATTTTTCGCATGGAACTCATCTCAAAATTCTTCTTCATAATGCTTTCAAAGTCCTTACACATTTGGTCATTTGAAGAACCAAATATGATGTCATCAACATAGACTTGAACAAGCAAAATGTCCTTACCAGACTTCCTTATGAATAAAATCTTCTTAATGGTTCCTCTGGTGTAGCCATTCTTTAGGAGAAACAGAGACAGAGTCTCATACCACAAGCCTAAGTGCTTGGTGCAGCCTATATAAAGCTTTATCCAATTTGCACACATAATGGGGGTGTTGTGGGTCTTCAAATCCTAGAGGGTGGCATCATACACTTCCCTATCTATATCCCCATATAGAAAGGCACACTTGACATCAAGTTGGTAAACAGTAAAATTCTTGGATGCAACATAAGCAAGGAAGATCCTAACTGCCTCAAGTCTTGCAACAGGTGCAAAGACATCAGTATAATCAATTCCTTCCTCTTGAGTGTATCCTTGAACTACCAGTCTTGCTTTGTTCTTGATGATCAAGCCTCTGTCATCTCTTTTGTTCCTGAAAACCCATTTAGTGCCTATAGGTACTTGACCAGATAGTAGCAGACACAGGTTCCAAACCTTCTGTCTCTTGAATTAAAGCAGGTCCTCTTGCATTGATTCAACCCAGCTACTATCTTTCAAGGCATCTTCGACCTTCTTGGGTTCCATCTGGGATAAAAAGCATGAGTACAAGCAGACATTCCCATGATGAGTCTGCCCTCTTGTTCTCACACCTTTAGAGACATCCCCAACGATGTTCTCAGTTGGATGAGTGTTATGAATCCTAAGACAAGGAATCACTTCCAGTTGCAGATATAGATCCAGATTGGACATATTCTGCTCAAGAACTTGAACACGTTGTCCAACTGTTGTTTCAAAGTCATTCAATGAGGACTGATTGAATGAATAAGAAACATCATCAATTGTTGGCTGTGAAGCAGCATTAACAGTTACATGTTCCTTCAGAATGCTACTTCCTTCAGCCTGGTGTTGTGCAAGATCACCTTATGAGTTTTAAGGATCAGGAGGTGATTCACTAGTTGAAGCTTCACTATTCCTTGATATAGTCATACTATCAGATCTGTAAATAATGGGAGATTGATTTTTTGCAGCTCTTGGAGAACTTGGAAGAGGTCTGTGTAGCTCAAACAGTTGATTAGCATCAGCATCATTTTAAGCTCCTGTTCCAACTGAAACATTCTCACAAGAAGGTTTAGAATAGTTAGGAAACAATTCTAAATCAAAAATATGATCGGTCCATTTCCCCTAACACAAGGAGTGTGCTCATTAACAACTATATTGGATGACTCCTCGAATTGTTGATTCTTAATGTTGTATACTCTATAAGCTTTGGAGCTAGAAGAGTATCCAACAAAGATAGCATCATCCAATTTTTCAGCAAATTTTTCCAAATTGTCCTTTGTGTTAAGTATGGTACACCTGCTGCCAAAGGACCTTAGAAAGCCAATGAACGGTGGTCTCTTGTTCCATAGCTCATAAGGGGTTTTCTCATGTGGCTTAACTACAAGAACTCTATTCTGCACATAGCATACAGTGCTGACTGCCTCTGCCCATAATGTTAGAGGTAGTTTGAAATCAGTTAACATAGTTCAAGCAGCCTCAATAAGTGTCTTGTTTCTCCTCTCAGCAACACCGTTTTGTTGAGGAGTTCTGGGAGTAATGTATTGTCTAGCAATCCCTTTTGAGTTACAGAATGAGTCAAGAACAAAGTTCTTAAACTCAGTCCCTTGATCACTTCTAATAATCTTAACCTTATGATCAACTTGATTTTCTATTTTAAGAATAAAAGATTTTAATGTTTCAGCAGTTTCATCTTTAGCTCTTAAAAAGAATACTCATGTAAATCTAGTAAAATCATCAACTATCACAAGGCAGTATGATTTCCTTCCAATGCTTATTATACTTGTGGGACCAAAAAGATCCATGCGCAAAAATTGTAATGGAGTTAACACTTTTGGATTTATGAGATGCCTTATGTTGCTTCCCTTTCAGGCATGCAACACAATTATCTTTGCAGAAAAATTCCTTTTTAGGCAAACAATGTACCAAGTTATTTTTAGCCAATTTGTTCATTATCTTAAAATTTACATGACACATACGTTTATGCCAAAGCGTTGACTCATCACTATCAGCTTTGGAAAGAAAGCATGATACTTCACCTATTGGAGAAGCATTGTTCATATCCAGCTTGTACATATCCCCTTTCCTGGGAGATCTAAGAAGCACCAATTCTGGAGGAATTGTGTTCTATGGAAAGAATTTGATACTTTTGATCACAAAACTGAGAACACTTAACAGATTATGTTCAAGCTGTTTGACAAAGTTAACTTTGTCAACTTTTAACTTACCATTAGATATACTCCCTCTGCCAAAAATATATCCTCCGGCCTCACCTCCAAATTGGACAGGACCTCCATTATAGTGTTGAAACTGTTGAAGGAGAGATCTGTTCCCTGTCATGTGCCTGGAGCATCTACTGTCCATAATTCAGACATTGTTATTCTTGTCATATGGATATCCCTGCACAAAAGATGAGATTATTAGTTTTGATTGGAGACCCAAGCCTTGTTGGTCTTGGGTTCTTCCAAGGATAGTGACATAATTAAACCAAAAGTTAAGCATAGGGGTTCAATGGATGTCTTTGAAGAAGAGACTTGGGCTGCAGCATCTTTCTTGATCTTCCAATCCATCCTTTGGTTAATCATGGAAGATGTGCTTGTAGAAGCTTTTGGAGCATGGCATTCTTCCGAAACTTCTTTCTTTTTGGAAGAAGCCTTCACCACCTTTTAGTCTTCTTCTAGGATGGTTTCAAGGGAACTTTCTTGTTCTTCAGATTTTTAACAGCTTTTGCTTCGAAGCCATTTTCCCTTCGGAAGAAGGATTTTCTTCTGAAGACAACCTAGCTTCGGAAACTAGCTTTCCCTTTTTCATCACTTGGACCATCTGATAAGGTCCAAATAGAAACCTTCCCTGACTCCTTCCTTTCTAATATTATTTGCATAATATGTGCTAGCAGGATTGTAGTAACAATCTTTAAACATGTGGTTTTGTAGACCATACATTATGCATGTAATATTAGTCTTTTGGGAGCTTGTAGGTTGTTATTTCTTACTCTTTTTCTCTTTGTCAGCAACCTTTCCCTTCAACTTCTGATCCTTTGGTAGGACAGGAGTGTTGGTACTACATTCCTTTCCTAAATCAGAAGTACCTACCACCTGGAATCTAGCTGAGATAAAGACATCCTTTTGTTTTGGGTCAATCATCAGCTTAGACTCAGCCACTTTTTTAGCAGTTCTTCTAGCAGCTTTAGCTCTGCTTCTTCTGGCTTTTGTGGTTAGGGTTTGATCTTCACTGGGAGAGGTGGGTTGATTTACCTGTTCCTTCCCTATGGTGGCCTCTATTGTTGCATCATTCTTCAACTCATGTGAAGATGGGTCAGCAGATGGGACCTCTTGCTCTTCAGTACCACATCTAGGTTGTCTTATGGACTCATAAGAATATGGTGGAGCAATTTCATTGGTCCCCAATCCTCCTTTATTCTGATAACAGATTTTGGAATGGGAGGATGATGCAATTATAGCTTAAAAGTTCTGCTCAAAAATAGCATACTTCCTGGCTTGAGCCTCAGTAGTGACAAGCTGGGCTTGAGCATCAAACAATTTGGATATTAAATCCTTTATTTGAGTCTTGTAATTGGTGTGTTCATGTTTTAATAGGGAAACAGTTTTCTCTAACTCTTCAATTTTCTTTTGGTAGTCAGATTCTGCCCTTTTAAAATCAGATTCCAAAACATTTAAAGACTCAATATCAGATTTAATTTCCATATTGTAGTTCTGATTTAATTTAACCTTAGCTATACAGGCAGGAGTATAGAGACATTCATATACCTGGTTATCATCTGTTCCAGCCATGAGAGCTTGAGCAGGAATCACATCCTGTACCATAAAGCTCCAGTCGACTTCTTGAGCCATTGCAGTTGTTTTAGTCGACTTCCTAGTGGGCTTTGATGTAGAGGGATGTGTGGAGCCCTGTGGAGTTCTCGGATTTGATTTGGGAGCCTTGAATTCCCTTGCAAAGTGACCAAGTTGGTTACAGTTGTAACATTTGGCCTTGGTATTGTCAAACCCAAACTTGCTGGTAGTTGGGTTTTGAGGGAATTGCCTTCCATTTCTCTTAAAGAACTTCTTCGCTCTGTAGGTTAAGAGAGCCATATGTTGGACGATGTCCACATACTCTACATCGTCTAACTGAAACACTCTTGATCATCATAATAGTATTGAAAATCACCAGAAGAGCAGGATGGTTGCTGGTTGTATGTCAGGCTTTGCTGAGGTTGTGGGGGTACTGCCTTCAGCAACCATTAAAGCATTGCTAGCAGGAAGACTCGAAGGTCTGCTTGTTTGGTGGCCCTTTTTACTCTCCATCTCTAAACGGTATCCATCAAGGATGCCATAGAGTTTAGTCATAGTAAGAGTGTTCAAGTTCTCTGTCCTCTTGATAGAGACACGTAGAATGTCCACTCATTTGGAAGAGCACTCATGAACTTTCTCGTGAGATCTCTAAGTTCAGGAGTGATCTTCACAGACTGAAGAGAAGAAATAAGATCCATGTACCTGAAATACTGCTAGTTGAGGGCCTCTCCAGCAATATAAGTGAAGTTTTTGAACTGTTGTTTTAATGAGTCCTTCTTAGAGTTGTTGGAGCTTGAATACATCTGAGCAAGTGCAACAAACAATTCTTTGGTAGACTAACAATGCTCAAACCCCACCATGATGGTATTGGGTATTGAAGTCATGAAAATAGTCATTGTATTGCTATCAATGTCCATCTTCTTTCGGTCCTCGTCAGAATAATCTTCAACAGCCTTTTCTATCATGGCACCAGTTCCACCAAGTGCTGCCACCTTGGGTTTATACTGGCTGTTGACAATGGAGTTCCACATTTTGTTGTCTTGGTATCTAATGAAGGCTTCCATTCTTCTGCTCCAGGACCTAAAGTTTTCAGGAGTAATGATAGGAGCTTGGGTCATAGTTCCCATCCCTACTTTGGATTTGTTAAGGGCCATTTTGAGAGAGTTGTAAAGAGGAGTAAAAAACAGGTTGATTGGATGGTTAGATCTCACAATCAAGAGCCTCAAAATCTCTGATACCAATTGCAGGATCGGTTTATGTCACTAAACACTTGGTTTTTTCTCTCAAACTCACTTAAACAACACTCGGATGAAAGCAAAGTCTTAAGAGTTGATAACAATATAATAACTAATAATTAAACACAAGAAGTAATTTTCAAGGTACTTGCATATATTGTTCTCAACTCAAATGTTACAAGACTCTTACAAGCATGCTGTTATGAGTTACAATGAGAAACTATATATAATACTACCTACAACTGGATATACTTTGATACCAGCTGGAATCCTCTAACTAAAGCAAATACTACAAAGCTATAGTTTAAGGTATCTCGGATAAAATCTTATATGAGATATGGTATTCAGGACATGTCCCTAACTTACCTTTTGTCACCAACTAAAGTTGGTAACTTGTACTAACATAAAAAGGTGAACAGTGAAATAAGGTATGGTCAACTACATGGCTCTTTGAGAAAACACCATGCAGTATCAGAGGTCTGCAGCGGAGCGTCAGAGACCATACTTATGTCCACTAGTTCATAGCAGTGTTTTTGGAAGGTTAAATGGCTTTGGAAGAACAAGTACTTCCAAAGCCACTTATACTTCGGAAGAGGCTACTTCTTTCGAGGCTTAAGGACTTCTTATTTTCTTCATACTTCGAAAGTTGTCTTCTGATCTCTTCTCTTAGAGTTGAACTTTGGAAGTAAGTACTTTGACTTCTGAAGTAGAGTTTGCCTTTGGAAGTTGATCTTTCACTCTGTCTCGGAAGAACTCTACTTCCTTCGGAAGTTCCACACATGGCTTCGAAAGTCTATTGTAAGTAGCACCAAAATAAGTATAAGTGATTTGGTTTTGGTTGCACCAGCCTTCTTCTTGATCCAACAGAGTTCAAGTGGACTCTTGCGGATGAGCAAGCTCTTGGGGAAGACAATACAGTTGCCGAGTCCAAACACTTGTATTTGAATAATACAAGTGTTACAAGTCAGCAAGTTAACTAGACAATTACGAATCCCAAGAGATTTGGTGTTTCCTTAACAGAAACATAAATGTCTATAAATATGAGTCCTAGGTTTCACATCAAGAAGAGGCGACTAGACGGCAAACACAAACATCACATCGATCACACACAAACAAAACAACCTAGCAGTCGTTCCAATCATACACACAAATATCAACACGTTTGAAGCATTCATGTTCATAGCATTCATAGTTAATTCATCTGTAATCATTAACAAGTTTTAATGACATACTTTAAATAAAATCTTGTTCAGTTATTTATTGTGTTGATATCATTCTATTCTTCATAACTAATATGTTTTAGCTTGATATTTATTTAAACAATTAACAGCGATTAATGATCATTCCACAATCATTAATTCGATTCCAATCTAACACATGATAATTCCTAATTGCGATCCTTGGATTCACAGGTGGTATAAGAGCCAAGTGCTGCTTGATTTATATCGATTGATCTATCAGTGTTAGAATTATTTAATTGTTTGCTTGTTTCATTAGATTTATTAGTTTTGCTGATTAGATCTATTGTTTTTAGCAAATCATTTTGTTGTGAATCGATTTCTTCTCAAAAATTAAAATAGTGATTTGTCTTTCAACGAGTACTATTTAATTGCTCGGTAACTTAGATCAATATTCATATTAATTGAATAGTACATCTGGGTTATTGATTGATATTCATCAATTTCTCAAATTAATTAAACAAATACATTAACAAAATTCTTGATTGATGATTAATTATCATAAAAAGAATTGACTGATTTGTGACCACAATCACTTAAGTTATTAATTAAGTTTTGTCACTAATTAGTTCGTTACTTAAAAGAAACTTTGTTTAAGTTAAAATCTTAGACTTTAACTAAAAATGAGTAACTTTGGTGGACCAACATACCGACCTCCAAAGTTGGAAACAAAAACGGATTTTAAATCTTGAAAAATCAAATTCAAGAATCATATGAATTATACTGATTTTGACTTATGGGTATCAATAACTAAAGGTCCATATATTCCACCCACTCTTGGGCTGGATTATAATGACAATAATCAACTCATAAGTACAAAAGATATGTCATGTGATGATGTTAAGAAGGTCAAAGTTGATATTAAAGCATACAACTTGCTTAGTATGGCTTTACCTGAAGAAATATTAATCAGGTGTGAGAATTATAAAACAACAAATTCGTTGTGGAAGATACTTCATACACTCTGTGAAGAGATTGATGAAATCAGAAGCATTAAGAAGGACACCCTTCGCTAATAATATGAAACTTTTCATCATATTGTGGGTGAATCAATTCCTCAACAACTCCATATGTTTATGCAATTTGTATCAGAGATGAACATCTTGGAGTTGAAGTATACAAATGAGAAATTAAACAAAAAGATGCTCCATACTTTGCCTGAAAGTTGGAAGCAAACCGTGTCCATGTTCAAGAACACCATAGACCTCAAAGCAACTAGTTTAGATACATTGGTAGCTAAACTGGAGGCTCTTGAAATGGATGAAAAATCAAGAAACAAGAGTGTGAGAACACATGTCACACCCTATCACTTTGAAGAAACAAGAAGTGTCAGAAATGCCTTTATTTCTAACAATGATAGTGACAACTCTTGTACTTTGAGTGAAGATGAAGAAGTGAGTTTTTATGCATCAAAGCCTTCAAAGAAATCTTCTCAAAGTAAATCAGGAAGGGAAAAGGGAAGAACTGATGATAGAAGAGATGCATCTACATCATCAGTAAACTATTCATCAAATACAACCAAGTAGAGCCCATCACTGTGATTCTGGACTCTGAAGAACAAAAGGCAGTCTTTGCAGCTTTCAATTCAAGTTTCCAAGCTTACCTAGGAAGCACTTTAACATCTGCCAGAAAGATTTGGAAGAACTACATCTAAATGTAGTAGAGGAGATGGATCTTCAATGGCAAATGGCAATGATTTCTTATAGAGCCAAGCAGTACCTAAGAAGAAATAAAAATTTGGCTGCAACAAATAAAACATCAAAGATTAGTGTTGATAAGTCAAAAGTAATATGTTTCAAATGCAATCTCTATGAACACTTCTTTAGAGAATGTAATCAACAATCAAATCCTGACTTGAGACAAACATCAGTGACATTAGTCTCATCAGCATCAATCTCATCAACCATCAACATCTCAAACATCTTTCAAACAAACCACAGTTAACGAACTCATTCCCACCAGCCACAAATGCATCAGCAGGACCTAGTAATTCTAAAGAAACTAGGCTGATCATACTTGAAGATGGAACCTTTGACCGGAGCATGTATGAGAAGGAGATGTTGGAAGAGAATCAAACTTTAATGGTCCACGTGGTTAACAATGTTCTACCTATGGCTAGAGAAGTAAGAGATAGATTGTTGACAGGATCAGTGATCACAAGTTTGATGTATCAGAATATAAAGCAGCGGAATACAAACACGAATTAGACAAATTGTAGCAAGCAATCGATACTTGTAAGCGTTAAGATCGCATACGGTTATAGGGAGAGAATATGAATTTCTGATTTCTAGGAATGTTATAGATGTAGAATATTTCTAATCGAATCAATCAATCATTCCATTCAATTGCTCATATCACAATCATTACAATAGGTTGTCACTCCTTATATAGAGTGCAACAGTCACTGCTGTTATCACGGAAAGTGACAACTGGCAGATCCAATACAGAAATAACTAATTCTAACAAACTACTGAAATGTTCACAACTACTGAGAACATATCAGCAAGTTAAGTACAAAATATAAAACTACTGAAACTACAACGACTGAAGAACAAGCTCTTCAGTCGTTTTACAAAACTACTGAAACAAAGAAAATAAAACTACTGATATCACAACTACTGAAGAAGTACTCTTCAGCAGTTGTGACAAACTACTGAGGCTTCAGTACTTGATCTTCAGACTTTGACCTTCAGGCGTTCATCAGCTGATGACTTCAGTAGATATCATCAGCTGATGTCTTCAGTCTTTGTCTTCAGACTTTGTACATCAGTTGTTGATCTTCAGCACTTGTGAACTCTTCAGCTGTTGTTCTTCAGTACTTTGGTCTTTCAGCTTCAGCACTTGTGTTCTTCAGCTGTGTACTTCAGCACTTTGGTTCTTCAGCAGTTAAGGTCTTCAGCACTTGATCTTCAGCTGTTGAAGTCTTCAGCACTTGTCAAACTACTGATGAGGCTTTCAGCAGTTGTTGTGATACCGTGTGGGACTTAGAGGTTTTCTGATCTTGGCTCATTGGTTCTTTTGGTCCAACAAACTCCCCTGAACCAATGCAGCCAAAACCTCTAACTATTTATACTCCCACTTATTGATGGCAAAATGTTGGTCTTTTTCCTTCTTGATCAGTAGAGAAGATGACCCATGTACGCTCCGGCCTGGGAAGAACCTCAAATATTTGTTTGGCAGAGTATGAATGGGAACTCTGTTTTGGGGAACTGGACACAGAGTTGTTATCCCATTCATGAGATTCACTTCCCCATAATGAGTCTGTACGACTCTCTTGTGTAGGCCTCAAGGAAGGTGATTTGTTCCTCCATGGTTAGCTCTTCAGCACCTCCTTCAAACAATGATTCCGGCCCATAATACTCAGACAGGTATTTGGCCTGTTTCCCATTCTTTAGCTCCACAGTTGTTATTACTCTGTAAGCAAACTCATCCGGGTGATTACCCTCTAGGAACAACTGGAGCTCATTTTTCCTGACTTCCTCAAGCCTCTTGTAAACTAACCCCTTTTTCACTATTTTGTTTTCCAGCATCTTCTGAGGGGTTAGATTAGCTTTGTAGGCCTTCTTGAAGTCTTCTAGGATTTCCCAGGGTGAAACTACAAAGACCAGAGAGATCACTTCATCTACGATCTTTTTCACCTGGCCAATGTATCTCCGGGTATATTGTTCTTATGAATTCTGTGAGAGACCCTGGGATCAGGCCAAATCCTCACTCTTTCCTTTTGATATTGAAAGGTATGCCTGAGAGTGTAAAGTCTGAGGGCTTGCTCTTCATATTGATGATGGAAGATGTGGCTGCATAAGCTTTGTCAACTCTCTTCAGCAATTCCTCATCATGCTGTTTATGAAGCTCTTCTTCTTCTAGCTTCACTTTAACCATTTGTCTCTGGACTTCAGGAGTAATTGCTGAGGAGTGACTTGTGGCCTTAGGCAACTGAATCACAGCTGATAGCGGCAGCCTGTCTTCATCATCTTCTTCATCTTCTTCTAGCCTCAATATCCTTCTCTTCTTCAAGGGTATATCAGGCTATGGGTTTTGAGGGAAAGGGAGTTGGTTTGGTGGGTTGTGTTTTGGGTGGTTTTGGTGTGGGAATGTTGACAGGCTGTGCTAGCATCCTTGAGGTGAGTGTGGCTTTTGATTGCTTTGCTAGCTCAGTCCTGCTCCCAGCACCCACTTCATTCAAAGCTTCAATAACAAGCCCTTAGTGTATGCTTCAGACGAACAGATCTTGGTGGTGATTGCCAAGATACTGTCCCTGGACCAAGCTTTGATCTCAATCATTGATCTTCCAAGATATTTTGCAATAAATCTTATCATGATTTCTAGCCTTTCTCTTTCTAACACTTCATAACTTGCCCATCTATTCTGGATTTCTTCAATCTCTAGTCGTCGAATCTCAGAGTCAAGTTTGTTGGTGTCATGACCTTGCCTGAACAGCTGATCAATGATGTTGTCCATTGATCTACTGTGTTCGGCATCAGCTCTTTTATCAGTAGCTCCAAGGCTTTATCTTCAGCAATGGCTCATCAGCACCTTTCTTTCGCTTGTAGGTGAGCATTGGTTGCTGTTCTTTCTCCTCCTTTTGGCTTGCTTCGCTTCTCCTTTTCCTCGGATCTTTTCCTCTTCTGTTCTTTCACTGCAGGACTCTCCCCTTTTTGGTTGCATTGGAGGAAGGGGTTGAGACGCAGAAAGAGTCTTGTGGACAGCAGCATCAACCAAGGGCTGTAATGTTAGGAAAGCCTCTCATCAAGGGCTTTGATCACTATATCAGTAATTAGGGGGTGATGAGAGGGAGGGAATTTTTGAGTGCAGCACCTATTTGCTCAGGAGGGTTCTGTTCCTGAGAAGTAGGGCCTGAAGCGGAGGCAGGTGGTTGATTTTGGGTGGCTCTGTATTTGGGAAACCTTCAAGGAAGGTGCCATCTGTGGGTGTATGAGGGTGGCAGATGGACTTGCATCCTGAGACATCTTGGCCAGCAGCTCTTTGAGTCTGCTAACCTCATCCTCTAGAATGGTGTTTTGAGCAACTACATCGAAGAAGAAGCTCAGGTCATCATCAGTTGATACTGAATCACTGACCTCCTGCTTAGAGCAGGATGGACATGCACTGGGTGTAGACCAGTTGGTGCATGTGCCCCTTGTGCTTGGTACTGGGGACTTCCAGCCTCAGGACAATGTCCATCATCAGCAGTTGCCTCTAGGGAGGTCTTAGCAATGTTACCAGCCTCACTCTGGTCATGTGCTGAGTCAGAGGAGGTGGCAGCCTCACTAGATATTCTAAGCTCCTTCTCTACACCAGGAGATAGAATTGGGAAACCCCTGTGCTGTGGGTTCTCAGGTGCACTGTGTTCCTCCCCTCAATTGTAGAGGTATTCCCAGTAATAAGTGGTTTCTGGGGAGGGGTGAGGAGAGTGCAATTGAGTCAGCACTTGAGCAACTATTAAAGTTGGGCTGTGTGAGGGGCGGTTGTTTGGGGTACGGGGGTAGAAGCAGTGTGCACCTGGGTGGATGGTGCTCTTCAATGGCAATCTCCTCAAGTGAGGAAGATCCCAGATAAGTAGGTGCCCCTTGGGTTGCTGCAGGCTCCTGTTGAGAGGAAGCCTGAGCGGCTGTGACTGGAGGAGTCATGGTATCCACTAGGGGGTTGGACTAGTGGATATATCCTGCGTTTGTTGTGCAGGAGCATCCTCAGGGGACTCAATTCCCTGAGTAGCCATTTTGGTTTCTTTTGGTGGAGTTTGGTGGGGACATGGATTTGGAGGTGGTGGCTGTGGGTTCCAGCTGCGTGGGTTTTCGCAGCTTGGCAGCCAGTTTGAGTGTCCGGTCGGAGTTGTGCCGGGAGTATACTTCTGGCAAAACAGCCGTTAGCAGGGACTCCCAAGCCAACAAGTCCCTCAGCAATAAGCTGGTCTATTATAATGGCCATTATGAACCGTGGATAGAGTATCCAACGGTTGGCAGTAGTTTTGAGCCATATCTTTGAGCTCTGAAATATTAATTCTGAAAAATTCAGTGGTTGTTGCTCAAGGATAGAATACATTACCTGCTGCCATTTGGTGGACATTTGATCCAAGACGATGTCTTAGGGGCCAAACATACATTGACCATGTGAAAGATCAGGCGCTCAGCGTCATTAAAGTGTTTCTTCATGATGGTGGTGGCAGTGAGATCACCTTGATATCCATGCTGAGCAAATGATAGATCTATGGTGCCCTTCGGATATCCAGCAGGAGAGGTAGCATCACTCAGTTGAAGAATTTTACGGATTGTTGCAGGAGTAATCACTACTTCTTGTGGTTGACGACTGACCGGAGGGATTGTTGTTGCTCTCCTCAGTAGTGACATTAACGTTCATCCAAAATTGGTTCAAGGATTCGGTATGTAAAACGGGGTTCAGAAGGAAAGCCTTGTTGTATTGGGACTGAACCATAAGATCGATAGCAGTATCGAACTTAGTCCAGATCGGCGATTGTGAGGTAGGCACACAGTTGTGTCGCGGTTAATTTGCATAGACGCCATGGAATTTTTTTTGGAGAGGAACGTTAGGTTTGAAGAAGATAAAGCATGGAGAGCTCAGGTTAAGGGTATTATAGGGTACGGGTGAGGGAAACGACTGAAGGATGTGGTGTTAGTCATCAGTAGTTTTAAACGACCGTTGACATGGTATTATCCTTTCAGACGTTGAAACAGCTGAAGTCGCGGTGTTAGGCATCAGTAGTTTAGAAAACTACTGAATACCGTGGTTTTGACTTCAGGTGATTGAAACAACTGACATGGTGTTTGTCATCAGTAGTTATGAAACTACTGAAGACAGTGGGTTTGTCATCAGCTGTTGTAAACAACTGAAGACTGGTATTGGTCATCAGTAGTTATAAAACTGCTGAAGACGTGGTTTTGCTTCAGTTGTTTAAAATGAAACAGCAGTGGTACAAACGACTGAGGAGAAAGTTCTCTTCAGCTGTTTTCGTCAATTCTTAGCTTTCAGCTGTTTCAAACTGTCCTCAACACATTCATCAGTCTTTATGGCTGATTTCAGTTGTTTCATAGGACATTGTACTTATCTGTTTTTACTGTTTTCAGTTAGTAGTTATGACTGCATCAGTAGTTGTAACTACTTCAGTAGTTTAGAGCAGATGAAGTACTGCAGTACTTGTGAGAACTTTTAGCCTTCAGTAGTTATAAAAACTACTGAGGTTAAAAGAACTCATCAGTACTTTATGTGACAGGCACTCATGATCATCAATATGAATTACTGAGAGCATCAGTAGTT
This sequence comes from Flaveria trinervia, assembly GCA_025506515.1. Lineage (NCBI taxonomy): Eukaryota > Viridiplantae > Streptophyta > Magnoliopsida > Asterales > Asteraceae > Flaveria > Flaveria trinervia. The sequence goes on from CM046443.1 coordinate 64,537,336, forward strand.
GTCACCTATTCTAGCTGCAGCATGCCAAGCCTTAGCACCAGGTTTTGGAAAGATGAACTATCCAAAGGCTTAGTAAAAATGTCTGCAAGCTCATCAGCACTGGCACAAACTTAGGATCAATCAGACCTTTTTCAAAACAATCCCTTATAAATGATGTCTGATCTCTATGTTTGGTCCTAGAGTGCTGGACTGGATTTTGACAATGCAAAGAGCTGAAGCACTATCCATTAACAATGGAGTCTTAGTCTCTGTAATGCCATAATCCAAAAGTGGTTTTGAAGCCAGAGTACCTGAGATGTACAGCTTGCAGCAGCAATGTACTCAGCTTCCGCAGTGGATGTAGCAACTGAGGTCTGTTTCTTGCTCTGCCAGGAAATCAAGCAGTTGCCTAGGAATTGACATCCACCAGAAGTTGATTTCCTGGTCAACTTACACCCTGCATAGTCACTGTCAGAAAAAGCAACTAACTTACCAGAATGTCTGGTAGAATACCATAAACCTAGAGATGGAGTGCCTTGCAGATATCTAAAGATCCTCTTGACTGCAATCAGATGAGACTCTTTAGGTGCAGCCTGAAATCTAGCACAAACACATGTAGCAAACATAATATCTGGTCTAGAAGCAGTTAAATACATCAAGGACCCAATCATACATCTGTAAAGTGTTTCATCAACCACTTTACCTTTCTGATCTGAGTCCAGTTGTGTGGTGCTGCTCATGGGAGTAGAACAGGGCTTACAGTTTTGTAAATCAAACTTTTGCAAAAGATCTTTTGTATATTTGGATTGATGAATAAAAATTCCATCAGCCTTTTGTTTGATTTGCAACCCCAGAAAGAACTGTATTCTCCCATGGCACTCATTTCAAACTTCTGTTGCATCAACTTTGTAAAGGCATCACACAACTTTGGATCAGAGGATGCAAAAATGATATCATCTACATAAATTTGAACAAGTAGATTATGCTGCCCAGCTTTCATAAATAAAGTCTTGTCTATGGAGCTCTAGTGAAATTGTTTTCCAGAAGAAAGTTTGATAATGTCTCATACCAGGCTCTGGGAGCTGTTTTAACCCATAAAGAGCTTTATCAAGCTTATACACCCAATTAGGATGTTGTTGTCCTCAAAGCCTGGAGGTTGACATACATAAACCTCTTCTTTAACTTGTCCATACAAAAATGCACTTTTGACATCCATTTGAAAGACTTTAAGTTTTTGATAAGCAGCATAAGCTAAAAACAATCGAATTGCTTCCAGTCTGGCTACAGGGGCAAAGGTTTCATCATAATCAATACCTTCTTCTTGTGCAAACCCCTGAACAACCAGTCTGGCCTTGTTCTTAACAATAAGCCCATTTTCATCAGTTTTGTTCCTAAAACACCCATTAGTGCCTATTGCACACTTACCTGGAGGTAGAGGAAACCAGTTCCCACACTTGCTGTTTCTTGAACTGAAGAAGCTCAAGCTGCATGGCATCAACCCATCCATTGTCCTTAAAGCAATGTGATAATTCTTTGGCTCTTGCTGACTGATGAAGAGAGCATAGAAGCAGAATTTGACAATTGACTTCTTGTTGATACACAGCAGTGTGATATCACAATGATTTGAGACATGGGGTGATTCTTCAGATCTTGATACACAATGAGATCTGTGCAAGTGTTTGTAGCGGTTCAGCAGCAACAGATGGTGATGGTGAATCATTTCCTTGAAACCATAGTGGATGGTAATTCAAAGGAAGTTGAATTCGAAGAAATCTCATCAGCATTTGTTGTGGATGGTGCTACTGGCGCTACAGGAACATCAGGTCTAGTTGAATCAGGCAGCTGATCACTAACCTGAAGAGGTGAGTACTGCAATCATCATCATCCAGCAAGTACCACCAGGTGGTGAACTGTTGACAGGAGCAAACAGCAGGAGTTTGATAGGGAACATATTGCGTATGTCCAAATCAAATAACTCACAGGACTTTGTGAATCTTGTCCTTTGGAGATTCATTAAACTTAACATGTAGAGGTTTCGTCAACCATCTTTGTTCTGCAGTTGAAGACTCTGTATGCTTTGCAAGTAGATGAGCAACCAACAAAGTATCCTGCATCCACCTTAGGATCAAATTTGTGGAGTTGTCCTTTGTGTTGAGAATAAAACAGGGACACCCAAAAGCTTTGAAAATGCGATCAGAGGAGCCAAATGATGGAGAACTTCAATATGGAGTCTTCATCAACCTCTGATTTTATAACACTCTATTTTGCACATAACAAGCTGTGTTGACAGCTTCGGCCCCAAAGGTCAATGGCAAACCTGAGTCAGCCAGCATGGACCTTGCAGCTTCAATGAGAGTCCTGTTCTTTCTCTCCACTACTCCATTTTGTTCCGGAGTCCTAGGAATGCTGAACTGCCTTCTGATTCCCTTTGAGAGATAGAAGTCATCAAGTGTATGATTTCTGAACTCAGTTCCATTATCACTCCTAATACACTTGACTGGAAGGGAATACTGCTTCTCAATGTACAGCACAAAGTGGATAATCTTCTGAGTAGCCTCATCCTTTGAGTGTAGAAAGAAAGTCCATACAAATCTGGAGTAATCATCCACAATTACCAGACAGTATTTCTTCTTCTTTGCCATGCTCATTACTCTCACAGGACCAAATAGATCCATATGCAGTAATTGCAAGCAGGCAGTGGACTTGGACACTTCAATAGGAGGAAATGAGACCTTGTGCTGTTTTCCTTTTAAACAAGCAGTGCAAGTTTCATCACAGTGGAACTCCTTTATTGGTAAGCCTCTGACTAAACTATTGTGGCTAAGCTGATTCATGTTTTTGAGATTAACATGACCAAGCCTCCTGTGCCATAGTTTAGATTCTTGAAAAGAGGCTTTGGAAAATAGGCAAGGATTGCCTTTGAGATCTATCTTCTTAGAGAGATCTAAGGCATACACTCTTCCTGTCCTGTTGGCTTTCAGGAGAGTGTGATCATCCAACACCTTGTCAATCAAGGGCAAAACTTTGGATGACAGAATCCTACAGTTTTGACTTGAAAAGGCAACATGGCCTTTATCACACATTTGACTGACACTCAAGAGGTTGTACTTGAGATTTTCCACATGATTAACATCATCAAATTTGATTTCTCCATTGGAGACAAAGCCCTTACCGATGATGTAACCCCTAGCATCATTGCCAAAAGAGACAAATCCCTTCTTTCCTTGAGAGTAGTCATGAAGAAGAGAGATGTTCCCAGTCATGTGCATGGATCCCCCACTGTCTACATACCAGATGCTATTTTGGCATGTTGAAGAAACCTGCAATAATAAACAATCAGTTAGTTTTAGAGACCCAAACCTTTTTGGTTTTGGGCCTGGTCTCATCAATAGATGGTAAACTAGCATGTTTATTTGTAACAACAGCCTGAGAGGAAGAAGATGGTGCAGAAGAGGAGTCCTTTGGCATAGACCTCCTTTTCTGTGGTTTCAACATAGGAGAATCTAGTTGGTTAACTCTACCCAACAGATGTTGTACCATCATCACCAGCTGTGTCTGATTTTGTGATAAAACTTTCAGCTCATCAGACACATTGCTAGTGGAGTTAGATAAAGTCCTATGTTGTACCTTCTTCTTTTGAGCACCCTCAGCTGTCACCTGTTTAACTCCTTCCCTTTTGGATTGCTTTAAGGACTTAGGGTTACAGGATTTGATGTTGCTGATACAAATGTGGTCTCAAACTCAGTTTTCATTTTTACCATTTTCTCATTATTTTTTCTTCCTTTTGTTTGAGTTTGGAACCTCTTTTGTACCAACAATCATCTGTAAGATGATTGAACAACCAAACATACTTCACATGGTTTCTTCTTCATCTTAGGTTGATCATCAACTAAAGATGGTGAAGACTTGTTCTTCAATGCTTTGGAAGTATTGGTTGCTTTCTTGACAGCATCTTTAGTAGTCTTCAAACTCTTTCTACTGCCAGTTTTCTTCTCTTCAGTACTGACAGCAGTTGAAGTTTGAATTTTGAACTTCAGGAGTTGAATCCTGCTCTCCAGTCCTTTCAGGACCTTCAGGATTGACTCCTGAGTTGATCAACTTATTGATCATGTGAATGTCAGCATTTGGACCATCAACATCAGCTGATAGGTTCAAGGAGGACTTGATACTGACTGCTACTTCTGATTGTGCTGTATCAGAAGGTAGATCACATGACTTGATGGATTGGTTATCACTCTCACCATCAGATTCTACCTCTGCTCTTGGGGTAAAATCTGTAGGTGGAGCAGTGTGATTGTAACCAATTCCAAACTTCACATTTGAAGCAGATTGCTTACTAAGAAGCATTTCAAAACCTTTGCATGATTGTACCCATCTATCACACTCGACCTGGGTAACTGCAAGGGTTTCTTTGAGATCTTTGTACTTCTCTAAAAGTACATCTTCTCTAGCCTTATCATCAATTATTTTGCAATTCAGTTTATAAACCTCATCATTTTTATCTTTGAGCACAAAAACTCAAACTCAGCTTTGTTTTTGGAATTACTTGTTCTAGCTCAATGTTCTTATTAATTAAAGCTACATTTGCTTCTCTAATGGAAGCAAATGCTGCTATGCATTGTTCAGAACATAATTTGGCTTTTGCCTCAGAGGATACCTGTGATACCTGTGGTGTAGAGGCATTGGAGGATGAAGTATCAGCAGACTCCAAAGCCATAAGAGCTAGATTCCCAAAGGGACTGTCACCACCATGTTGACCAGCACCTGAGAACAGTTGATCATGACCAGACAAGTCATCTGGTAAACTGCTCCAGTCAACAACTCCTGGGGTGAAGAAGCTGTGTTGTTGAGATGAAGGTTGTTGATGAGATAGGGAAGGCTGAGGTTCTGGTAATGCATGAGGTTGTGGTGTCATAGGAACTTGAACTTGACTTGACTGTGGCATGTAATAACAGGGTACTGATAAGGCATTTGACCCTGAGGAACAAAATATGCCGGAGATTGTTGTTGAGGATGATGACTAGATGTGACAGGATGTTGCCCTCTGTTTTGTTGACTGTTGCCAGGAAAAGTCACAAAGGGTGCAGTAGAGTTTGATCCAGTTGATCTACACTCTCTTGCAAAGTGTCCAAGCCGTTGGCATTTGTGACACCTCAACTTGCTCTTGTCAAAACCAACTTTGTTTTGCCAGAGAGTCCTGGGAATTTTCTTCCAGTTCTTTTGTAGAACTTCTGAGATCTGATATTTATCAAGGCCATTTGGCTCAAATATCCATCTCTTCTAAGTCATCATCAGCAATCCCCTTGAGATCATCCATAATGAAACATAAATTGTCATTATTACCTCCAGTAAACTGACCATCAACACTTACAAATGCAGAATTAGAAGTGCTCGAAGAGAAATTAATATGCTCATCATACTGGCATTCAGATGCAGCATATTCTGACTCATGACCCACCAAGGCAGTGTTGCCTTGTATAAAGTCTTCAGTGAGCTTTCCAGATGAAGACAGCTTTCTCTTCTGTTCTATCTCTCTCTCAAAAGTGAGCAATTTCCCATGGAGTTGGGTGAGATAGTTTGTCCAAACTTGCACTGGAGCGTAGGACAATAGTATATGTGTCCCATCTCTCAGGCAGTGATCTGAGAAATCTGTTATTCATCTGAATATTGGTGTATTCAAGTTTGACCATTTTTAGTTCAGAGATCAAACAAGAAAACCGTTCATATTGTTGAGTCAGTGTCTCACCCTTTCTATGAGAGAATGTCTCATATTGTTGGGCAAGAATTTCTCTATTATTTGCCAATACCTCATCTGTTCCTCCAAATTGTTCTTTCAAAGCAATCCAGAGGTCATGGGCAGTTTCATGATGCATTAGCCCAGAATAGATTTCATTGGGCAAAGCCATGGCCAGAATTCCATGGGCTTTTGCATCAATCTCAAGCAACTTTTTATCCTCATCTGAGTATTGCTCCCTCCTCTTCGGAACCATTTGATTGGTTTCCGGTTATTCACCATAGGCTTGTGTGGACCATGTACCACAGATGTCCAACACCCTGCGCTGTTAACAGACAGGTGATGGAGCATACGTCTTTGCCATATGTTATACTCATTCCTAACCAGCATAGGAGGCTTGGTTGAGGAACCAGTATTGTGAGGATCATTGGAGGGAGTGGTCATTTTCAGTTCAAAAAACAGTTTAGTTCAAGTTTAAAAAGAAGTTTTAGACAACCACAACAAACTCAATGAGAACCAAGAAAAGATCTCAGGATGAATGAGCAGAAATACAGAAAAAATTCAATCTCTATACCGTTTCTTGCAAAAACAAAAGCTAATTCAATCAAACTTGGATCTTGAATAGCAGTTTCAATGATCAATTATTAGATCGATCAATGATTAACCGGCTCTGATACCATTTGACAGGATCAGTGATCACAAGTTTGATGTATCAGAATATAAAGCAGCAGAATACAAACACGAATTAGACAAATTGTAGCAAGCAATCGATACTTGTAAGCGTTGAGATCGCATACGGTTATAGGGAGAGAATATGAATTTCTGATTTCTAGGAATGTTTATAGATGTAGAATATTTCTAATCGAATCAATCAATCATTCCATTCATTGCTCATATCACTCTATCATTACAATAGGTTGTCACTCCTTATATAGAGTGCAACAGTCACTGCTGTTATCACGGAAAGTGACAACTGGCAGATCCAATACAGAAATAACTAATTCTTAACAAACTACTGAAATGTTCACAACTACTGAGACATATCAGCAAGTTAAGTACAAAATATAAAACTACTGAAACTACAACGACTGAAGAACAAGCTCTTCAGTCGTTTTACAAAACTACTGAAACAAAGAAAATAAAACTACTGATATCACAACTACTGAAGAAGTACTCTTCAGCAGTTGTGACAAACTACTGAGGCTTCAGTACTTGATCTTCAGACTTTGACCTTCAGGCGTTCCATCAGCTGATGACTTCAGTAGATATCATCAGCTGATGTCTTCAGTCTTTGTCTTCAGACTTTGTACATCAGTTGTTGATCTTCAGCACTTGTGAACTCTTCAGCTGTTGTTCTTCAGTACTTTGGTCTTTCAGCTTCAGCACTTGTGTTCTTCAGCTGTTGTACTTCAGCACTTTGGTTCTTCAGCAGTTAAGGTCTTCAGCACTTGATCTTCAGCTGTTGAAGTCTTCAGCACTTGTCAAACTACTGATGAGGCTTTCAGCAGTTGTTGTGATACCGTGTGGGACTTAGAGGTTTTCTGATCTTGGCTCATTGGTTCTTTTGGTCCAACAATTGTGTTCATCTGTATGTGTTGAGGAAATTGAAAGATATAGAGTCCATGCTCAACAACTAGCTGATAAAGTAAAAGAAACTATGATTTTAAATGAATCTCATGTAAGAGAACAAAAATTATATAAAATCAAAATTAACTCTTTACAAAAAGATTTAGATAAACTAGTTTTAGAAAACTACAGTTTAAAAACACAAGTTGAGCATCTAACCACTTCCTTAACTAAATCCATGGCTGATCATGCATCAACTGAAGTGAAACTTCAAAAGTTTCAACTTTCATCGTAGCAATATGAGAAATTATTGAATTCTCGTATTGAATCAAAAAACAGGTATGGGTTGGGATATAATATTGTTGCACCTCCAATAAATGATAATTATACAATCTTACTTGAAACAATGACAAACAACCTTGTCAAATCATTTTCTGCCATGCACGGAGTTTGAAACAAAATCTAATCAACAAGTTAATAATAATGAATATGAGGTGAGTGAAACTGAGTCTTCTGAATCAAAAAAAATTAAACAAAATGACTTAGAATTTGACTTTGATGAGTGTGATGACTTGGATGATTCTGATGAATATGATGATGATCAACTGGACATTGGTAAGAATGTTGCGTTTGAAACAATCAATTGTATTATCTAAAGAGCTTTAGAAACAAAGCATTAATGAGACATCAAATTTGTCTCAAGATAGAATTTATAACTTAATGTACATAGTTTCTAAGTGTTAAAAAGTGATGAATTGACTCACAAACGGAGGACAAACTCTAATGTGAATTAAATATGGAGCACATAATGGTTAATCTCTAATAAACATTAAAAAATGATAAATAGCATGTCTAATTGATACAATACTCTTGTTTGGATTTAAGTGGACACACATACTTGCAATCAAGACTAGAATCAGGTCACATTTCATCAAACAAATCAAACAAGAAGAAGCTTAGTGTCGTAGTATTATATGCATGTACATAATAATTCCTTTATTTTATTTATGTTTGTTTCATAACCTTTGGACTGTCATATGCCTTTCATGCTATTCTTCTACATAATTTATGATGAATGCAACATCTTATCATTAATCATAAATTTAGGGGGAGTAGTTATATAAAACTTGAATACAAAAGGTGAATTTTTCAACAATCAAAGAAGGAATTGGAGCTTCAACACTGACTTAGCTGCAGGATACTTGAAGTTTTTCAAAATATAAATCTTTTTGTGCATAATTGTCATGAAAACAAAGTCAACAAGGTCCAATAGCAATAAATGGTTCTATCAGTTGATTAGGACCATACAGTCAAAGAAGTTTCAATCCTTGCATTTTAAGCATCAGCAGAAGCTACAGTGCATTTTATGCATCAGTAGAAGTTACAGTGCATTTTAAGCATTAGCAAAAGCTACAGTGCATTTTAAGCTTCAGTAGAAGCTACAGTGCGAAACTTAATAAAATATGACTATCCATACATTGGTAAATTACGGATGATTTAATGTCTTAAAAGTATAATCTAATTTCATAGATTGGTAACCTATGAAAATCTTGGTAACCTATGAAAATCTAAATTATACTTCATCAAAAATCAGTTTTTAATTCTAAGTCATCCGTAGATTATCTACGAAAGAGCTAAAAACTGCGGAAACTAAATTTGTTAATAAGGATAGAGGGTCCCACTTCATTAAATAATGAAATTTATATGTCCGGGTAAGTATAAATGATGTTTTTGACTTAAATATTCATTATTCACTTTTTCAGAGCACTTTTCAGACCTAGAAAAGCACCCTCAACAAACCTCTTTCCTCTTTCACAAACATTCAAAATTACTGAATCAAAACATCAAACAAATATCTTGATCTCAGATCATTGTTTTGAAGGTAAAACATGTCATAATCATCATAATGAATAGTTTGATTCATGGTTATCATTAAAACAACTTAATAAAATATGGCTATCCGTACATTGGTAAATTACGGATGATTTAATGTCTTAAAAGTATAATCTAATTTCATATATCGGTAACCTATGAAAATCTAAATTACACTTCATCAAAAATCAGTTTTTAATTCTAAGTCATCCATAGATTATCATTTTAAAAATCATAAGTATCATTCGTTGTGGTGGTTGCAATCAACCTTGCACTTAGTCCCGGCTAACCCCTTCTAAAAATGTGTTATTTCCGATTAACCCATAGGAAAACTGAGCCTCATAAAGTGCACCATACCTGCTAAGTGGTACACCATAGTTTCTTATAAAACATGTCACATGACACAAACGACCCCGTAGAGTCTCAGTGTGGTACCCTTCCTATACTGTCATTGGTTATAACGAAAGGCACTGTGCATGGGGATTCCCCAAGTAGATTAACCATATAAAACAAACGGTTCACACAATAATTAATGATTGTTATGCAAGTAAGAGCAGGTTCCAACATAAACCACAACATGTAAGTATCACACAATAGCACATAAATAATTTCAGTTCAAAATAGCATGTTTCATCCTAAAGTCGTAGTAAAAAGGAAACACTACAAACTCACCTTAGGGTTAGTCAAAGGTTCTTCGAGCACAAAAAAAGATTCAATTCCTAGCACCCTAGCAACAAGATTCAAGCAAAGTCATCATAGGTTTAACTAGGTGTGTTTTATGGTCACAAGCTCAACTAGCATCTTTCTTTAAAGTTTTGTGTTAAAAGTTTTCTTTTCAAGAAAGTTAAGGTTTCGCTATGTAAATGGCAAGTTTTATGATTCTTATCATTTTGTTAAGGTAGTAATGAGTTGACAAGTGTTTTTAGTATAGGCTGGTCGAATTTTTGGTGAAAATCTAGAATTTACACTTTGGTCCATCAAATTTCAAAATTTACAATTTCTACCATAAAGTTTGATTTTATCCATTTTCTTCAATTCTTTTCACTAAATTCACATCGTGGGGTTTTTAACTTACTGAAATATCATGAATTTAATGGTTTTAGGCTTGTTAAAATTTTATCAAGAAAATCTCCTGGTTTACACTTTGTTAAATAATCCATAGAAATCACATTTTAACCCAATAATTCATCAAATTCGATTTTTATCACCAAAATATTTATTTTAGGGCCTAGAACTTTTTGAACTCTAAACTTTTTAAAATTTTCCCATTTTTGAGAATTTTATCACTTTTGGGTTCTTAATTTCACCCATTTAGCCCATAATACCACTCCTTTTAACGTGTTTATCAAATGTCATGAATTTTATATGTTTAATATCACCAAACTAACTACTAGAACAAAGCATTAGTTCACAGATTCTTACATAGATATCATCTTGGTTGTTTTTAAAGGGTCTTGTACACTATTTACACATGTGTAATCGACATAGTTTGAGTATAAACGTCACTAAACCTTTTTGTAAATTTTAATCCAGGTTATTATGATGTTCATAAACTATTTTTTAGCAGACTTTAACATGGGTTGAAGGGTTGTCAAAACAGTTGGGTCTTTGGTGCTAAAACCCATGAAAAAGAGGGTTTTTAGAGTGAAGTCGGGTGCACCAACCCTGGGTCCATGTTCATTCTTAAAAGATAACATGTGTGTAGTCATGAGTTCCCAAAATGCAGTAGGTGTTGCCGCAAGCTTCTGTTTTTGAACAAAAGGAGTTAGATTTTGTAGAAGGGTGGAAAAACTCAAGATATAGCTTTATTTGGGTTTATTGATGCTTACAGTCTAGATGGTTTATGTTATTGGGATGATTTGAAGAGTGTGGGAACGGTTGGTTCATGAACTTGAGTTGGAGCACCTTGTTCTTGCAAGAATCTTACGTGAAAATTCACTTTCTAGCTTGTTTTGCACTTGATTGACGTTGTGGTTATGCTAATCTTCGAACACTTGGGTTGAAGTAGTGAAGAAATGCAGAAGTTTTGATTGTTTGAAGCTGAATTCGTGAGAAATAAAGAGATAGAGGGAGGAGAGAATGGGAGTTGTTGCATGTAGGGCTGCAAACAAACTGAACGTTCAGCAAACAGTTCATGAACTGTTCGACGGGAAGTTCGTTTATGTTCGTTCGTTCAGTATGTGAACGAACATGAACAAAAAAAGTCCCTTCGTTAAGTTAAACGAACGAACATGAATACAAGCTGTGTTCGTTCATTTATGTTCGTGAACGTTCGATAATGTGTTCGTTTATGTTCCTTAATGTTCGTTCATGAACGTTCGATAATGTGTTCCTTTATTTTCATTAAGGTGTTCATTTATATTTTTAATTTTTGTGTTAGTTATTTTATGACTATTATAGTATTATTTTTATATTTATATTAACTACTTATTTATTTTTGATTGATTTTGTATTCATCATGTTCATGAACAGTTATTTGTCTTCGTTTGATTTTATTTGTGTTTATTTGTGGTCGGTAAGTGTTCGTGAACAATTCATGAACATGTTCATTATGCTTAATGAACAAACACAAACAAGAAATCTCATTCGGTAAGTGTTCGTGAATAGTTCATGAACAAGTTTATTTCTTAACGAACAAACACAACAAGGCCTTGTTCGTGTTTGTTCGGTTCATTTGCAGGCCTAGTTGCATGTATGGAGAAGAGAGGGAGATAATGTGTGGAAGTGGAATTTGTGGGTTTCAAGGGGAAATGAGGATCGGTAGTTAGGGGAAATGTGGAAGTGGTGAGAGTGGTTTTTCTTATATTTAATTTATTGTGTAGTGTAATTTATAGTGTAGTATGAAGATGGTAGTTCTAGTTTTATAAAATTTTAAGGGTGTATAATGTGTGTGTGTATACTAATTTAAAAGATTGTTCAGGTTGAAAGAAGTCATAAGTCCAAAACGTAATGGGGTGAAGACAATAGGAGAAAAAGACAATTGTCGGTTTTCTGCATTAGTCAATGTGGATGAGCATGACAAATGCGGCCGAAAATTTGTTCATCCGCATTGCTCAATGCAAATGAAACACTAAATGCGAACACAACGAAAGAAATGTGGATACACAACAGAAGAAATGCAAACAAAGACCACACATCCGCATTAACAGATGCGGGTGAAAATTATAAATGCCGATTATCATTTCATGTTTGGACAAGTATTCATATGTATAGTTGTCAGGGTAGTTTAGCCATTTTGTATTTCCTAAAATCGCTTAATAATTTCTAAACTAAGGCAAGTCCTAATGAAATCTTCTAAGGCATTAAGCATGCAATCAATCAACATGGAAGGAAGAGAATAATATTAAAAATAAAATAAAATAATACCAGATTAAATTAAGGTTAAAGTTAGAACCTAGGAGTTGGTTGTTATAATGCTGAAGCTGAATATTGCGGGGTTGCTAATGTTGTCTTCAAAATATGTTGGATCTGCTCTTGGAACTTCATCATCTTCCATCTCATGCTTCCATGTTATACTATGACAACATCAGCGCAATACAACTCTCGGACCATTCTGTTCGAAATCAACGCACCAAGCACATAGAAATATATACACTTTGTTTGGGAGAAAATGCAACATGATCAAATCAAAGTTCCCCATGTACCTTCTTGATACCTGATCGCTAATATATCACAAAAGGGCTTTCAAAACTTTTATTTAGGGCTGTTCAAATAGCTCGCGGCTCGTGGCTCGCTCGGAGCTCGCTCGTAAAAAGCTCGAAAAAAGCTCGCTCGAATCGGCTCGGTTTACTCGCTCGACTAAATATGTAATATTATATATATATATATATATATATATATATATCTATATATATATATATATATATATATATATATATGTAATATGTATATATTATATATATACATAAGTGAATAACCTGCAAGTTTGAAAACCCTAAGTCCCCAAGTCCTCCACTAGGACGACTACGGCTGCAGCCGCTGCACACTCTCCCGAGTCCCGTCTCGGCGTCTCCCTCCCCAAGTCCTCCTCTAGGACCACTACGGCACTACGGCTGCACACACTCCCGAGTCCCGTCTCGCGTCTCCCTCCCCAAGCCCTCCTACCACTCTCCCTTGACAAGTTAGCCGACGACGAGTCGACAAGTTCGGTTCTTGCCTACCTACGAATCTCAGAATCTGCGATTTGGGTCAGGTATGTCTTGAGAATTGAGGTTAAAATCTCCTCCTCCCGCCGTCGCTTTCCGCCACCTCCAATCGGCGGTGTCTCGGCGGTCGTCGGACCAAACCCTAACCTAATCGATTCTCCGGCAGCCTCTATCATCATCACTCATCAGGTATTCCGCTGTTTTCTCCTTTTGGTGACGATTTCGTTTCATTAAGTTGTTGTAATTGGACTTCAGTTTTGTTGAATTTGTATCTAGGGCTTTATGTATTTGTTTTTTGAATTATGTGTAGGTTTTGTGTTCGATTTCAGTTTGATGGGAGGTGAAGGTTTAGGTATATTCTTTGTTCGAGTTTAGTTCAGGGTTGAATTTGGATCTTTTGAAGTGACTAGCATGACCATATTACATTTTACCTTTCTTATGGACATTTGCCACTTGTAGCTCTTTAAGATTTACCTGATTTATGTTGTCTGTTGAATGATTTAACATTGGTACTTGATTACTTGTATTACTTTTAACTGTTTAAGAATGAAGTTGACCTCATCAGGGTTTGGGATATAGATTCAATTGCATAGTTTGGGTATCTAGAAATATGCTTCTTTATATATTTCTTGTAGGTGTTTAGAAATATGCTTGTTTATGATATTTTTGTGATTTGAGTATCTATGATGTTTCTGCGATTTGGGTATTTTAGTGTTTTAATTGTTTTTTTTTATTATATTGAAGAATGTCTTCCTTTAAAGAATCAGTTGGTGGAGTTGAGACGAATCCAAGTAATGACCATGTTGAACTAAGTGATGGGGAAAGTGTTGAGCTAGTTGATGAATTACAAGATACAGTTGATGTGCCTAATTTAGATGATGCGAATCTAGAAGCTCCAAAAAGAAAGAATATATCTAAAGTTTGGGATCATTTTGTAGGTGTTGAAGTAATGTGTAAAGGAGAAAAGATGACAAAACAACAGTGTATTCATTGTAAGAAGAAATATGTATATGTTGCTGGAGGCCCCACGTCAACTCTTAAGCGACACTTGCCCAAATGTCCATATCTCAAGAAGTCAAAAGGTATGAAACGGGGTTTTGATTTTGGTTCATGTAGCAGTGATAATGCATCTGGTTTTAACATGAACGGGGGTTATGAGCAAACGAAATGCAGGGAAATAATTGCAAAAATGATTATAGCCCATGAGTTACCTTTCTATTTTGTAGAGTACCACTGGTTCAACCAATTAATGAAATATTGCAATCCCTTGTATCAAAAAGTAAGCAGGTCAACAATTACACATGATTGCATTAAAGTGGTTGATGTAGAAAGAGAGAAGATGAGAAAATTTTTTAAAATTGTTGATATGATATCACTTACAAGTGATTGCTGGACATCGAATCAAACTATTGGGTATATGTGTTTAACAACTCACTTTGTTGATTCGGATTGGAATATACAAAAAAGAATAATTGGTTTTAATGAGCTTGCACCACCCCATAGTGGTGAGGTTATAGCAGATGGAATTTTAGAGTGTCTTATTAAATGGGGCATTCAAGATAAAATAGGAACAATTACTTTGGATAATGCATCAAATAATGATAGAGCACCTTCTATTTTGAGAAGTAATTTCCAAGGGAAGGGGAAGTTACATTTTGATGGTTTGTTTTTTCATGTTCGATGTTGCGCTCACATATTGAATTTGGTGGTGCAAGATGGTTTAGGAACTATTGAATCATGTTTGTGGAAAATTAGAGACGGTGTTAAGTACTTGAGAAAGTCCCCGGGCCGTCTGTTGATTTTGGTGAAATTGCAATACTCTTGGTATCTCTACTCGTAAGTCTTTATGTATTGATGTTAAAACTAGGTGGAACTCAACACACCGCATGCTTCAATCAGCTATTCACTACAAACGAGCCTTTCAAGGCTATGCGTTGAGAGATTCCAACTTTGAATGGTCCCCAACAGATGTCGAGTGGACTCGAGCGGAAAAAGTGTGCAAAGTGCTTGAAGTTTTTCTAGATGCCACTAATTTGTTTTCGGGTACATCATATCCAACTTCGATTTGTTTCTTATTGTAATATTTAAAGTTAAAAAAGAGATAGCTCATGCTTATACATCGGATGATAATTTCTTGAAAAACATGAGTGTGCCTATGTATGAGAAGTTTGAGAAATACTGGGGAGAAATTGGGGTGATCATGTCAATTGCATCTGTATTAGATCCACGTTTTAAGTTGTTGTCAGTTACTTGGACTTTTGAGAGGTTATATCCGTCAAATGAGCTTGATAGCCGGGTTGGAGACGTGACTGATAAGTTGAAGTCTCTTTTTGAAAAGTATTCTAATGCATATATGGCGGCTAGGCTTCCACGAGCAGCTTTATTACCACAACCTCCCTTGACTATCGTGCTAGACAAGAAGATGACTTCTTTGCCTTTTTAAAAACTAGACCTGTTGAAAGTACTCAAAAAACTGAGTTGGAGGTGTATTTGGAAGAACCTATGTATATAGGTTTGGAGAACACGAAATTTGATTTATTGAAATGGTGAATCAAAATTCTTCCAAGTTTCCTATTTTAAGCAAAATGGCTCGTGACATATTTTGCATTCCAATCACCACTGTTGCTTCGGAATCAGCCTTTAGTGCTGGGGGCGTATATTGGACGACTATAGAAGCTCCCTTTCAAAAGATATGGTTGAATTACTTGTTTGTGGAAGTGATTGGATAAAGGGAGCATCAAAAATTACTCTACAAACACTTGAAGTGAGTTATAGTTTTAATTTTTGTTGTCCTTTCTATTTTTACTTTTATGTACTAATATTTACATTCTTTTTACGCGTAGCAATCCGCAAAAGAAGAAGAAAATCTAGAAATAAAGATAATGTGAATGATGCTACAAATAAATGATTGATATATTTGGTATGTTCCTATTTTACATTTGTATTCTATGTTTAAGGTTTGTTCGGACTGTTTTGTATGTCTCTCTAATTTTATTTATGTTTTGAATGTTTGGTATGTTTTATTGAGTTGTTTCTATTTATATGTTTTACCAGGTCAAAAGTTATGATATGATACAGATATTTAGAAGTGTAAGAGAATGTTTGGTATGTTCCTATTTTACAAATAAATCTTTCTGTAAGGGTTTTCATTTTTTTTGTAGATTTAATTTGGAAGACAATTGTTTGATTAGAAATGTAAAAGAAGTAATTGATATTGATTTATTTCATTGATTATTTTTTGCAGGTATTTAGAAGTGCAAGAGAATGTTTATGCGGGTTAATTCATATGCTAATGAACGTTGAATTGTTAAACTATTTTTGTGTATCCTTGGTTGAATTAGATTGGGGCTTGTAATCTAAGATGTTGAACTGATTTTTAGTACGTTTTTGAACTATGCGTTGATATTTGGACTTTTGAAGTTTGAGAGATGTGCATTAAATTTTCTTTTAAAACCGAGCCAAACAAAACCGAGTCGAGCCAGCTCGGTTTAAAACCAAGCCGAGTTCGAGCTCTACTTTTTAGCTCGGTTGTAAATCCGAGCCGAGCCGAGCTGGCTCGGTTTATAATTCGAGTCGAGTCCGAGCTAATCCTGGCTCGGCTCGGCTCGGCTCGGCTCGGCTCATGAACAGCCCTACTTTTATTTGATGATTTTCGAAACAGTCTAAACGTTCAACAGCCTCTCATTCAGACTGTGAGGGTATATTAACATAGTATTGCTATGGGTTCCAACCCAACCTTGTTTAGAATAGTCGGCCCTAGCATTTTGTATTTTTGGTAAATACCATTGTAATTGTATTATATATAGGTGGTTTTACCTCATGAATGGGCAAGCAAATATTTATCATTCTACCGACTTACATTAACAAAATGGATGAAAATTGTTACTTAATGAAAACTATTGGACTAAAATGGTTGTTTTTAAACTTTTGGATGAAAAGAGTTATTTTAACAACTCTAAGGGATAAACATAGTAATTTATTCCAACAATTAATTTTAATAAGATTCATTAAGATTGTTATTTCTCTAAATAATAATGTCTACAACACCTTTCTTTTTAATGTGTTTAAATCCTTTTAAACACATTCATTAGTAGTCTTTGTTGAATAACCTTTAGGATTATCTCTGTTAGCATAGTTGTCATGTTGCTATTCGAACATCCAGGTCCAACATTTGTTACCATTTTACTCACCTCATGTTTGACCCTTTCACCTAGTTTCATTAAGACACGCCAGTGTCTTCTAAGAAAATTTAACGTCTCTGACAACTTACTACTAAGTACTACATTCCATGAAGCAAAACGCACATGCCCATTTCATATCTCCCCTTGCTCGCACCCCTCTTCCGCAAAATAAATCTCAAGAAATCATCATGATAACTCCTACTTTCTCACACACTAACCTTACAATACGACTAAATCAGATATAACTACCTGGACAAGGAGATAATAGTTGATATACAGATAATTGGTAGTCATAACATAGTAAATATGTTTGCTAAATTTAAATCGGAAAAACTCACGATGCAAATTCAACAAGAAATACTAGAAGCCAAGCCCAAGATAGAGAAATACTTCTAGTGCGAAAGTTTGTGAAAAGTTGCCTGAGGTAATCCAGCTGATAAAGATAGTACATGACTGCACTCTTCCAAAACAAAGTCTAATTAAAAATAAGAGCAAAGCATAGACAATCAAACACTAGCCTAAAGTTCCTCGGTTTTGAATGATAACAGGCCTAGGAATAGGTTTACTCTCTAACAAGACAAGACAAACATAAGTTACAAGTCTTCAATGACGCTGATTGGGGTAGATCACAAGTGGATGAGATGATCTAACATGAGCTAATACTTCTACATTTGGGGAGACATGATGACCTAGAGAAGCGAAAGTGGAAAGCTGTAACTACTCAAAGGAGTGCACTCTCAACGTTTATGGCAATGCGCTATGGACCTATGACAAAATGTGGCCAAAACTGATTAAATAACCTAACAAGTTATCAAGAGGCAAACAATTTTAAATAATGAAAGCAACGCAACCATTAAAATGACAAGGAGTAACATACATCATGAACAAACCAAACATGTGAAAAGTTACCGGCACTTCATTAATATATGTTTCTTTTAATCCAAGCAACTAATTACACACATCCTCTCTAGTCCATGTTAGGAGTCAAGACTCGAGACAGTGTAAGGGCTCAAGTCAAGCTAGGATCATGGTTGAATTTATCTTTCTATAATAAAGACCAGTCACATAAATCACAAAGACGAGCGTCATATTCCACACCACACCCACTTCAAGAACATTTAAAGAAAACTGATGTAAGAAACAAAAGAAGTATATAATAACTATCACCAGCCATTGTCGATCTTCCTACACTGGATATTGCTAAAGAAGACAGCGCTCTCAGGGAAGGCATCTACAAAGCTTGAAACAAGTTGTGGCAACTTTGGTCCTTGTAGAAGTAATATGTGATGCCTTTCTATTAAGGACTGCACAATATTTAGTGCATCAATTTCATCCAACTCTCCTGCAGAGACAAACCAAAAGGCTGATTAATAAGCTCGTCTGCTCGTGTTTGGTAACAAGCACAAAGAGACATAATGAATTCCAGTAAGCAACTGATGTTGATATGATTGAAGGGCAAAAGGTGGTTTTGATGATTACCTAATTCTATTTCTTGCTCTAGATCTTCCTCGGCCACTTCTTCCACCCCAGTCCCATTTTCCAAGTCAATGGCTGCTTGTGCACACCTTTCCAGAAACTCTTCTTCGGTTTCTTCATGTACATCATCATCGTCGTCGTCGTCATCATCCGAAATCTAATAAAGAGAATGAATGAATGAAATGACATAACATTTTACCCTCTCCCAAAAACACATAAATATTAGACTATTATTGCACATCATCTACGCTTGGGTAAGCGTATATTCCCTTATCTTATCGTCTACCGAAAGATATCACATTTCCTAATAAGAAATTGGTGGCGCCACTATATTTTCAAATTTGTTTACTTATAATGGGCAATAGCTAGAGGTGGCATTTTCGACCAATTAGTTATGGATGGGTAAATTTGGGTCGTCTTTTATCTTTAGATGGTTTTACAAAAAAATTTAGTTAAACACGGAATGCGTTTGAAATCAACAAAAATCCAATCTTAACACTATTGCATACAACCCTCCTAAATTGATATATCTGATATCTTATATAATAATACTATTTTAATTATCATAAGTAACACACTTTAATTAGAAAAAAAAATGGAAAAATGAGCAGATAAATCCAACCTGAACCAGGCTCCGAAACCCATTATTATAAAGTAAAGCATTCATTATATTGAAAATAAAAACGGATAATAAGTTTTAGCAGATAAATCCAACATGAACCAGGCTCCAAAACCCTCCAGACCCATCCATCTTATCCTAATAGCTCAAATAATAGCCATCCAACAACTAGAAAATGATGCTAGAACAATACATGAGTTGTTGACAAAATTGCAAAAGTAAACTATATAAGGTCTATGAGAGTCAGAAATTAGTCAAACTCATCATCTCCCTCAGTGTCATCATCACTGGCATTCTCATAATCATTTTCATCAATATCTTGGCCCTCTTCTTGCAGTTCTTTCAACCGCACAGATGCTTCCATCACAGCAGCAAAGCACTCCCACAACAATCCCTCCTCCCTACTTTGGTTCCTCATGAGCAGCCCGGTCATTAATTTGCTAATGTCATTACTGGTAAGATTGTCAACCATAACCGAAATTATTTGTTTGATCAGGAGAACAATCAAACCAGTATAAAAACAAATTATAAGTGGTAAAATCAGTGTAAAAGTTTTGTAGATTCAAGACCTCAAAATGGGAGAAAATTCCCACTGTAGCATGTTAATGAGTTGCAGTTTAGCATTACAAGAGACATTCATTAGTTTTATGATTCATAAATAATAAGGATGCTAAATATGGTTACGAAAATTGTTTACCATAACTGAAAGTAGGTATAACTCCCGTGATTCTCATTGATCCATATCAAAAGTATATACAGAGTACAGGGAACAATTTGACCTAGACTACAATTGTCCAATGTTACAATATTGGTCCGCATATATACATAAAGTACAATCTAGGTTAATACACCCCCGCAGTCAAAATGGGAGGTGGACGAATGTTGATACTGGAACGGATATCCTCAAATAGAATGTGCGGTAAACCCATGGTGAAGATGCGGGCCTTCTTAAAGCATGAGGAGACGTGAAGAACCCGAACTTGGCCACGACCGACTTCTCATGAAGTGTATGTCGATCTCAATGTCCTTCGTTCGTTGATGTTGTACCGGGTTCGTAGAAAGGTAAACAGCACTGATGTCACAATAAACGAGAGTCACCTTTGTAGGTGGATGATGGAGTTCACATAATAGATTGCAAAGCCAACATGTTTCTGATACAACATTAGCCACTGCACGGTATTCGGCATCGGCGTTGGAACGTGAAATGGTGGATTAACGCTTGGAGGACCAGGAGAGTAGGTTAGTACCCATGTACACACAATATAAAGATGTGGATCGCCTGGTGTTCGAACAAACTGCCCAATCTGCATCGGTGTACGAGACAAGAGAAGTAATATCTATTCGAGTTATAGTCCAACTGTAATCAGACGTTCCACGAATGTACCTCGAGATGCGTTTTAGGGCGGTGAAATGGGTCGTCCGAGAAGCACGCATGTGCATGCAAACTTGTTGAACCGCATAGCTTATGTCTGGGCTGGTGAAGGTAAGATATTGAAGAGAACCGGCGAGTTGGGATATTCCGTGGCATTGTCGAGTAATGTGCCATCAAAGGTGCTAAGTTTGTGAGAAGTATCAACAGGAGTCGGGGCAGGTTTGCACTTGTCAAGACCCGCGCCATGAATGATCTTTGTGGCATATTGTTTCTGAGATAAAAATATAACCCCATTTGGTTGTGTTTCTATAGGTACATGTGTCCCTAGTTTCTGAACTTAATGTAATATGTCTTTAATGTCTTACACTTGTGTAATACTTGGGTACTTAATGAAATGTAAATGTTTGGTTGGGATTATAATGTTTAATATTTCATTAATGAGTTGTTTAACGCATATTGAATTGATTATATAGATTTGTGGTTATTTGAACTAGTATAAATAATGTAATAATATTGAATACGTTCAAACTTAGTAAGATGAAGTTCTCATGCGTCCGAATGGACCATGCGCACCAACAGTGGTCATGCGTCCGAATGGAACATGCGCCCCAACAGTGGTCATGCGACTAAGTGTCCATGCGCCTAAATGGTCCATACGCCTGAACAACTTCATGCGAATGACTCAGTCGAACGACTAAACATTCAGTCGTGAGGATGGATCAACCGCATGACTCAATCGCACGACTGAACCATGCTAATAGTTCATTCGCCCGAATAAGCAACCCTAACCTATAAATACCACCTAATTCGTGGAAAACGAAAGCATTAAACACACTTCGACTCCAAACGTACCCTAGCCGTCCAGAGACCTCTAAGATCATACTCCAAGTTCACAGATCGGAGTAGATCGATTCTTAACGTTAGATTCAATACATAATTGTTTCTACGTGCGTTCTCACTTATTGGATCGCCAATCAAATAGGATTCCGCACTATTTGATTCGGTTTACACGTTAATCAGTTAGTACATCGTCCCGTACGCGATCCTCTAACAAGTGGTATCAGAGCTTTGGCTCTTGATTGCGTGTGATTCAATCGTTTTTTATACAAAAATTGTGTTTTTTCACTAAAAACGCAATCTTTTGTGTCAAACGGTGTCTTAGACGTCTCCTGGTCATAAAGTTCAGTTTTTCCGGCATACGGCAATTAGGGTTAGTGAAAATTCGAGTTTTTGCGGCTAAACCACGTTAAACCTAGAAATTTTCGAATTCCAGCAGCCTCAGTCGCCCGACTGAACTCATTCGCATACCCCATACGCACGATTGGACTCATGCGTACTCCCATTCGTACGACTGAGAACTCTATTCGGACTGTTCAACCGCATTAGTTCATTCGGCCGACTGACTCATCCGCATTAGTTCAGTCGCACGATTGAACCATCGCATAGTTCAATCGCCCGAATAGTTCAATTGCCTTCCTTCATTCGCACACATAAAACAGTTAGTTTTAAAATTAAAGTTAAGTGAAATGGAGGACCAGTTTTCAACATACACAGCAGGTAGAGACACGTATACAGAACCTACTGCTATTGGAGAATGAAGTGGGTAATCATAATAACCCCCAAGCTTATCACGTTAGACGAGTACCCACAATGAAGCAACGTTTTGAAATCTACTTAAATGGAGTAGATACAAATCTGTGGGAGGCTATAAAGTCGGGGTACAGCATGCCAGTAGGAGCTGACGGTGTCAAACTTACTTTAAGTGGCATGACTGATGCACAAAGGTAAAACACAATGCTGAGAAGAAAGTCTACGCTTTGCTTACCCAGTCTATTCCGAAGGATATCTTCCATCAATAATCGGAGTATACGCAAGCAAAGAAATTATGGGATGCATTGGAAAAGAGGTATGACAGGAATGCCTCACTCAAGGCTATTAAGGCCAAAGCTTTGAAGAAAGAGTTTGACAACTTCTCTTCAATGGGAAAGAAAAGCCTGGATGACGTGATCGATAGATTCTATCACTTGATGAGTGAGATGCACACTCATGGGGTAACAACGTCGATGGAAGATAAAGTATCCAACTTTGCTGATGGTTTACCAGAGAAATGGGCTTCTTTTGTTTCTAATCTAAGACAGAATGGGATGCTCTCGAAGTTAGATATAAATGACTTCATTCTGAAACTGAGAGAGAAGGAACTAAGGATGAAATATAGAGCCCAAAAGGCCAACTATGATCAGAATCCGGCGCTTTACAACGCGACTCCTCAGGCCAAGACATCTGGAGCACCACTGCAGACTGCCTTCGTGTGAAGCTCATCTGGTCCAGCACAAGCATCTACTTCAGGTTTTGAGACGTCAGGGTCGTCTGGTACGCAATATATTATACTTGAAGCCAATGCAGCAAAATTGAAGACCGATAACTTCAATAATGTGACTGTTGAGGTGGCCAGAGAACACATGGACCTCTTAGCTGTGGTAGTCACTCTTATGATGGACTAATTGTTGGTAAGATAAAAAATTGACACCTGGCTGATGAGGACTACGAGCAGGTGGACGAGATGGAGTTGAACAAATGGATATAATGTGGGCCTTGGCAAGTGCTGTCCGACGAGCTAAGAAGTTTGTCAAAAAGATCGAACAGAACTTGGTTGCAACTAAGGACACAACATTTGGCTTCGACAAGTCAAAAGTAACCTATTTCAACTACGGTGAGAAGAGATACTTCAAACGGGAGTGTGTGAAGCCCAAGAAGACTAGAAATGGAAACCTTTTCTCGTCCTTTAATCGTCAGGACAAAGCCACATCTAGTAGTTCTACTTCATCAAGCAAGGATCCAAAAGACTTAACTGCTCATGATGATGAAGGACAGGACTGGAGCTTTCAGTTCGTCTCACGGGAGAATCCAACATCGCTAGTGTGGAAGATATAGATGACGATTCCGCTAGTGAAGGAGACATAGCACTAGAGATCGCGATGTCAACCTCTGAAGAAACTGCACCAGTGGTCACCTACCTGCCTGAAGACGTGTCAATTACTACAAAGTCAGAATCACCAGCTCCAGAAACTTCAGATTCTGCTTTGATGGCTGATTCTTAAGAAACCACTCAGGTAAGTACTACTAACCAACTTTTTTCTAATCATGCTTGTCTAGATTGTAATAAATTTAGAGAAAGCATTGATTCTAAATTTGCTAGGTTATTAGATCATAATGATAACTTAGTAAAGGACCTAGAACTAAATTTGATGGCTGATTCTTAAGAAACCACTCAGGTAAGTACTACTAACCAACTCTTTTCCAATCATACTTGTTCTGACTATAATAAATTTAAGGAAAGCATTGATTCTAAATTTGCTAGATTATTAGATCATAATGATAACTTAGTAAAGGACCTAGAACTATGTACTGAGGCAAACAGAGTTTTAAAACAAAATGAGCATAGTTATAAGAAAAGATAGACCTTTTGAACAAACAGCTTAGGAAAACAGAAGTTGTAGCCTTTAACCAAGCTAATGACATTAGGTACTATCTTAACTCCCTGAAGGACACTAAGAAGCAAAAAGCAGTTTTAGAAGTAGAAGTTAATTCGTTAAAGCAAAAACTGCACAGTTGGACAAGTTCATCTCATATTGTCCAACACTTAATGAGAGAGAAATAATGGGAGGGATTGGGATACAAAGTGGTTCCACCACCACCTGAGATCTTGATGAACACCAAAAGTAAACCAATTAATAATAACCCCGTCAAGGATCATGTGGTGTCCACTCCTCTTGTTAGTGACCCAGATTCCACAAATACATCAATTTAATTTGGCACTAAACAAAAGGAGGCCACTTCAAAGGCAAAAGGAAAGATGCCTTGTGTTAACCTGGAAAAAGAGTTTGAAAAATTTAATTTAAAGTCAGGTTCAAACAAAGTCAAATCTAAACCTAAAAGGACTATTAAATCAAATCAATCACGTGCATTATGTTAAACCTAAAAGGACTATTAAATCTAATCAATCACGTGCATTATGTTAAAGTCCAGGAAAATAAAATGTAAAGGATGTAAAACCAGGTAAAGCAATTAAGTTTGTAAAACTAGACTATACATCTAACCAAGAAGTGTCTAAGTCCAAACAGGATAAGGTCACCCGTGTGTCACCTACATCTCCACAAAAACAAATAAATCGTAAAGTTGAAAGCAGATCCTGCTACAATTGTGGAGAATACGGACACATTGCGTCTCATTGTCCTTATTATCAGACACCGAGGAAGAAAGTTGAACTTTCGAAACAAAACCTAGCTCTTTGAAGAGGAACTCAGTGACGCCTCCTAAAAGAGAGAGAGAACACAAAGTTCAACCCATCAACCAGTCATCTATTTATCACAAACAGGCCTTACACAAATCTGGCTTATGGAAGGAAAAATCTTCCTCAGTATCTGAAAATGAGAACAAACAGACATCTGAGCTTCCTTCACCCTCGAAAGGTCAATGGGTTGAGTTTATGATATGTGATACCTCGGGGAGACCCAAGCCAGTAAAGGCTTGGGTTCCTAACCTGAACTAACGTTTTCATTGAATGTGCAGGGTGTTCGCTATAGTGCTGAAACTAACACGTGGATTGTAGATAGCGGAGCATCCAGGCACATGACGGGAAACAGCGCTCTCTTATCAAACGTTAAACAAATCAAAGGGGGGCATGTTTCATTCGTTGGAAACAAAGGTGGGTACATCACAGCTTAAAGGGAAGTGGGAAATCAAAAAGTGAAGTTTGACAAGGTAAACTACATTCAACAACTTCAAAATAACCTGCTTTCTGTTTCTCAAATTTGTGATAAAGACTTTAAGGTAGTGTTTGACAAGAATAAATGCTATGTCCTGAAGAAGGACTACGTCATCCCAGAGGATCAAGTATTAATGTCTGCCTCAAGATATAAAGACCTTTATGTCTTGGATCTATCGAAGGCCTCCACAACGGATCATGAAGTTCAGTGCTTCTTGTCAAAAGCTACTGAGAAGGAATCCATCTCCTGGCATAGGAGAATGAGACACATTAATCCACGGAAGATGAATCACTTGATCCAGAATGATCTAGTGAGAGGAGTTAACGTCAAAAACTTCCAACTTCCGGATTTCTGTGTTGCGTGCAAGAAGGGCAAACAGACGAACAAGGCTCATAAGAAAAAGAAAGTTCACTCTATCGAACTTCCTCTTGAACTTCTTCACATGGATCGTTTGGTCCAGTCAGTACAAGAAGCATTGCAGGCGACTTGTACTGCTATGTAGTTACTGATGACTACTCAAGATTCTCTTGGGTAATGTTTCTGAAGTCCAAATCAGAAACATTTGAATCCTTCAAGGAACTAGTAACTACACTGGAATCCCTATACAAGCTGAAGGTAAGTCAAGTGCGCTCAGACAACGGAACCGAGTTCAAGAATCAATGGATGGCGGCTTACTGCAAGGAAAAGGGAATTGTGCATCAATTTACCTCTGCCTACACTCCTCAGATGAACGGGTTGCTGAACGGAAGAATCGCAGCTTGATAGAGACCGCACGTACTATGCTAGCAGACTCGAAACTGTCTATTCAATTCTGGAATAAGGCAGCTGCAAATGCATGTTATACGCTCAATCGAGTTCTGGTAGTTAAACGCCATGGAAAAACGTGCAACGAGTTACTACAACGACGTAAACCTAACTTAGAGTATCTCGAGCCGTTTGGCGCTCCGTACACCCTGTTGAAGAAGACTCAGGAGGGAAAATTCAACAAGAAGACTGATGAAGAGATCTTTCTAGGATACAACATACCGAACAAGAAAGTTTACAACAACTCAACGGGTCAAGTAGAAGTGTGGTGTAACGTAGATGTTCAAAGATACATCACACCACCTGCAGGAAAAGGACCCGCCTTCTTCTTCGACTATGATGGATTCTTCAAATCCTTCAACATCCCACTCTCCACTTCTGATTCGACTATGATGGATTTGAGGATCCATATTGGGACAGAGTTTACAAATTCGACAAGGCTTTATACGGGCTTCATCAAGCTCCGAGGGCCTGGTATGAGAAACTCTCGACTCATCTTGTGAAACACGATTTTCGCAGAGGAGTCATTAACTGCGCATTGTTTATCAAGGAGAAAGATGGGAATTTACTGCTTGTACAAATCTATGTCGATGACATAATCTTCGGTTCCAAGAACGAAAAATTATGTAAAGAGTTTGAAGCAGTAATGAAGGCGGAGTTTGAGATGAGTGCAATGAAAGAGATGAAATTCTTTCTCGGTTTACAGATGGATTAGACACCAAAAGGAATTTTCCTACATCAAACCAAGTATGTAGGAGATATCCTCAGTCGGTTTGATATGGAGAATGCTTCCGCAGCTGGGACTCCACTTGCTACAAACCATGATGTAGCACCGGACGAGAATAGTGATCTAGTCGATGCCACTATGTACCGAGGTATGATTGGATCTCTCTGATATCATGTACGCGACGTGCTTATGTTCAAGATATCAGGCAAAGCCAAAAGTTAACCATCTAATAGGGGTCAAAAGAATATTCCGTTATTTGAAAAGTACACCAACTCTAGGGTTGTGGTATCCTCATGACGATGATTTTGAGCTTACAGCGTATAGTGACTCGGATTACGGCGGATGCAAGATGAACTACAAGTCTACCTCAGCAAAGTGTCAGTTCTTTGGGAGAAGATTAGTAATCTGGCAGTGTAAGAAGCAGACCTCGGTTGCATTGTCAACCTGTGAAGCCGAATACGTTGCTGCTGCAAGTTGTTGTTCACAAATCATATGGATTCAACAGAAAATGCGGGATTACAGTTTGAAATTCTCTTCTACTCCTATCTTTGTTGATAACTCTGCTGCAATTGCAGTCACTAAAAACCCGGTCTAACATCCAAAGACCAAAAACATCAGAATTAAATATCACTTTATACGTGATTGTTTTGAAAATGACCTAATCGATGTGGTAAAAAAAACACTGATTTTCAACGCGCTGACCTCTATATAAAGGCTTTTACAAACCACGTTTTCTATATCTGTTAGAGGTCAACGACGTTAAAAAGAAAAGTGAGGTCATTCCTGAAGATGACCATGTGTAGTCCGATGCGTATTGTAATTTTTCTTTTATGTTTAAATTTTTCATTTTATTTGTTTAATTTTAAATAGTTTAATAAAATTGATATTACTTCTTTGCCTATTAAAATCCTAAAAACGCTAATCCTTTACGATTTTAGAATTTTAGGGGGAGAATAGGTTTAGACAGTAATATAAAAAAACGACGAGAGAGGAGGAGAGATTTGCTGATAAACGTAAGATCATATGTGTAATACCGATTCAATCTCTGGAATATGATAGTACACAGGAACACACCATTTGGGGCTTTAAACTTTTAAATTGAATAAGATGCAAAGCTCAAGTATAAATCTATATAGTCTGAGCAATATACAAGGAAATATGATAGATAAACTAGCTACTACTAAAGTAACACAAAGAAGTAAACCTAGAGGTTGTTAGACCACAAATGATATGTCGGTAAATTCAACACAATAGATAATTAGACCTTATTGGTGATTTCAAGATTAAACTAAAATGTTTGACTAGCTGTGGGTAACACCTTATCCCTGGTTAACACAATCAACAAGATTCCAATAAGGGGTGACGAGCAAAATAAACACCACGAATGTGTGCGTAAGTCCAAAGTATGAGCAAAAGCACATGAAAAAAATACAAAAGCAATCAAACTAATAACCTATGTTGTTGGTGAGATCTGTGCAAAAAGAATAAAATTACTCAAACAAGAAGATAGGTTATGTGCCTCTCTGCTGTGCGGTGGCACAGCATAATCTATATATTCTAGAATTCATTGTTGTTTGCCGCCTCTCTGTTGTGCGGTGACACTGACCTGAGGCTTGGCTTCTCTTTGAAAGCTCTATGAATAGTTTCTTCTTGAACACTACCCTGAGATTGCTCAAAAATCTCCTAAGGAATGTTGATTACCATATAAGTGTGGGATCCACAAATGCTTGTTGAAATAATTAAACCTCAAACTATCACCAATCTGTGTTGAAAGCCTGTGTATGAATTTAAGAGGACAAGTATACTAATAATCATTGTGACTACAATTCTTGAAAGTCCAAATCAGTGTGGGGACCTAATAGTACTAGTATGATTTCCTAAACTTGCTAACAACTCTAGATGAAAAACAAGAATTAAGCATCAAAACGTACTGATAACATGTCCCAAATGATTTGACTTACATGTATGATTCCAAATTCAATTGGTCCATTTATGATCAAAATGAATTGAAGATGCCTTTTCAGGAAACGAATCCATTAGATGTTTATCCTAGGATTTCCACCTCACACAAAACCACAAAAACATGTTTTAGTTTTGTATTTCAGTTTTGATTCTTTATTTTGTTTAAATTTCATCAATTTAGTTTGTTAAACATCGGAATATGCCATGGAATTCAATAGGGGATTTAATGACTCAAAAAGGTCACGTCTGAGGTGACCACACGGGATTTCAAATGTAAATGGGTCACGTCTGAGGTGACAAAGTGTTTTTAAAAGAATCACGTCAAGTTTTCAAGACTAAAATGATCATGTCTGAAATGATCGAGTGCTTAAAACGTCTAATCAAAAGTTAAAGGAATTAAGTGCAAAATGGTCATAAAGTCAAAACCATGAGTATGATCCAATCGCACGACTGGACCATGAGTATGGACCAATCGTACGATTGGAGGATACGAATGAGCCCATCGCACGATCAACCCACACGTATGGGCCATACATGCGATTGGACAATAAGCATGAATAAAATCACACGATTGAATCACAAAATAAAACAAATCACATGGATGAGAGTGAACGAATGACACAGTCGCACGACTGATCTCCAGTCGCACGACTAAAGGTGACCGACTGTGCCAATCGCACGACTGATCTTTAGTCGCCCGAATCAAATATGCGACTGGGCTCAGTCGTACGACTGAAGAAAACCCTAGTATAAATAGAGGTGGAGTCGGTCGCAGTAATTCATCACTCCCAAATCGCCCCCAAATCGCACGACTTACCTATACTCTGCCAAATTTTCATTTGATTGTCCTTGAACCTTGTTTATTGCACTCTAACGATTTCCAATTGAAATTCAGGTAAAATGCGGTGTGATTCACTCATCTATCCCGTGATTCAGACCTTAAAATGACCGATTTGAGCCCTAACAAGAACCGAAACTTGGTTTGTCTAGGAAACTAATTAAACTAAGTACAGTGTAAAATTAAAGGTTGTTGGGTGCTATATCGAACATATGCGAGTCTAATGAGCTAAACTACAAAGTCTAACATCGAATTTTGCTCAAAATCGAAATTTGAATGTAACAGCAGTCTGTCATGCGAATGGGCAACCAGATGAACCTCTATCGCACGACTGAGATGAGCGTATGGCTAAATCGCACGACTGCCCCATGCAAATGAGCTCAGTCGTACAACTGGTTCAATCGCATGGAATAGGTGACCCCAGTCGCATGCTCAGTCGTACGAAAGAGCCCAACCGCATAACCAATTCTCAATCGCACAACTCATTCGCACGACAGAACAGAAGATGTCTATTTAAATGACTCAACTTGTTACACATTGACTTACACTAATGTTTATTTGTATTGTGTCAAATGACGAGTCGTTGGCCAATGAGCACTAAGCACAATATTTGTGCTCATCTAGATCTGACCTCGAGGAATGCTTTAGACTTCTCTAGCATTATTACTTTTCTACGGAGATCGAGGATCTTCCGTGCCATCTCGACTCCTTGCACTCCCTATCGCTCAGTCCAACAGGCTTTCTGAGAAAGCGCTGTGGTGGACAGATCCTCAGAGCCCTATCGCATTAGGAGCTCGATATTTGGAGAGGCGATTGAGATCACTGAGGATGATCTTCGGACAGTTCTTGAGTTTGGGGATGATGCTGACTGTCCCACCCGATTACACCCCCTTACTGTTCGAGGATGTTTCATGTGAGCTAAGTACTCTAGGCACATCAAAGCCGGGGTGCTCAACAAGACCAACCTGTGACCCCAATTCAAGTACCCCGCCCATGTGCTGTTGAAGTGTATAGCGTCTCGGAAGGGAGGGTTCGATGAGCTCTCAGATTGGATCCAAAATGCTTATGCAGCGTTGGTGCTGAACCACCCGTTCAGCTTCTCCAAGATGATCTTCGCCTATCTGGTGGAGAACATTGAGGGGAAAGGGAAGGAGGGGTTCTGCATGTACCCTCGATTCATCCAGATGATTATCGATTAAAAACTACCGTCTCTGCCTAAGGAAAAAGAGGACGCTTTAGTTCTTAAGGTGATGGACGACACCACACTAGGTCGTATGAAGGTTTATAGGGGAAAGCAGGTTAAGCCCCTTGTGAGGAGATTGTTCGGGCATCTGGCCCGGGAGGATTACGTGGCGCCGACGAGGCGTAAATGGCGCCACGCGGACAGCGATTCTGATGTTGAGCAACTGGTGCTCCCGGACGATGATTCCGACGACGATAACAGAGGTGATGGTAGAGATGCTGGGCCCACTCAACCGAGGGCCCCCACTGCTGATATAGCATCTCCGACACCCACCCAAGGGGAGACAGAGGCAGGCTGCAGGGTTCCATCGGGATTTCCAACCTGATAAGGAACAGGAGTCGAACGAGGAGCCTCTGACTCGAACGGTGGGCAGCAAGGTTGTTGCCACCGAGCGAGGGCTCCAAGCGGTTGGTGAACGCCCTAGCGGATCGGGAGAGGCTGACATTGATCCTACTTATGCTCCCGATCAGCCAAGCAGTGTTCTAGGGGGAGCATCCACCTCGAAAGGATCGAGGAATGGCTCAGCCCCACGGATTGAAGAAGAAGAAGAAGAAGAGAAGGACGATCTTCATAACCACCACCACTTCTACCACCACTTCCACCACTCCACCTACTACCCTCACTCCACCTACATCCACTCATCCACCTATTACCACCACTACTGCTATCCCATCTACCACACCCACTCTACCACCACCTTCATCTATACCACCCCCAATAATCACCACTGCCACCACCACTACCACTAGCCATCATGCCGGACCATCATCATACCCTTCCTACCCATCTGGATCCTCTCTACCTCCTAGTGGGGTAGAGGAACAGCTCTCGGCACTTAATCGTATGGTGCTGAAGCTGTTGGCTGCCGATGACAAGACTGCTCAGATTCGACAGCTAGTAGACCTTACTGCTACTCAATCTATGCAGATATCTCAGCAGGCACAGCAGATAGAGCAACAGGCCCAGCTCATGGATGCACAGCGCGTAGAGATGTCCCAACTCCGGAAGCAGCATGCCCAAGCAGCTAAAAGGATAGAAGAGTTGGAGACCACCAACAAGACCATCATGCTGCGGCTCAAGGGATCAAAGGACGAGCCCTTAAAGATCAAGGAAGGAGATGGAGATGAGGGTGATGATGACAGTGATGATGATGATGGTGATGACATTGAGGATGATACTAATGTTGGTGATGATGCGGGTGATGATGATATGGATGATGATGAAGATGACACATCTGCTACGGGTGCCACATCTACAAGTGAAAGGAGGACGAAGAAAGCACAAGATCAAGGTGCCTCCACATCCGCCCCGTCAGCAGAGGAGCATATAATCCAAGACAAGAGTAATACTTAGATGTTTTTGTTATTTAAATCATATGTATTTGAATCTTGTATCACATTAATATGATGAATGTTTATATTTAATATTGGTATTTCTGTCTTGATTATTAACTAATGATTGTTGTGTTACATGTATAAATCTAGCAGATCCAAACTTTCAGAGGGATGAACATGATGTGGCTCCCCTCCAACATATCAAGACTCAGCTCACGATGATTCTTGATCTGCAGGGAATAGTTAGGAGATCGGTGATGTACACTCCTGAAGAAGGAGAGATCATTCACAATCTCACTGACGAACAAATTGCTGAAATGTTCAAGCTAAATCCTGATAAGATTGTCAAGGATGCTCCAACAGTCCAAGTTGAAAGTGACGATGAGCTCAACGACATTGATGAGATCGAGATAGAAGATGTCACAGACCAACACTATCCAGAGTACACTGACATTGAAGGAAATGTCGTTCCCAATCTGGGCGACAACCTTGTCAGTGAAACTTTTGAAACTCTAGATAGAATGGAAGAAGAGTTTAACAAGACTGAAGATAAGGCCCAAGCCTCGGATGCTGAAGTTAATATCAGAAAGGCTGAGTGGGTTGTGTGCTTTGAAAAGATAAGAGCCCAACACAGTGCTTCAAAGTCAACTGTCTACACCAAGCTGTACAAAGTGAAGAAACATCATAAGGTGTCGAGCAAAATCATCGCGTGGGCATATTTCGAAGATCTCAACGTTTATGCAGTTAAACGTGAGAAAGGGATCGAGTACTTCCGGTTTCCTCATGACCTGAAGACTCTTCCTGGATTTGAGCTGAACCAGTTAGCGAAGCTGAAATTGCTATACGCTGATCCACGCAAGATGTCTGGATGGTTTGAAGCAGCTCTTAAAAGAGAGTACCACACCAAATGGGTCAACTTCAAACCTCAACAGCCAACGAGGTATCTCAGACGGTCTGAGGTTGATCCCATTACTGGAAAACCGAAGATAGTGCTGAAGTGGAGTCCACCGCGAACAATGTCAAAGATCCCTCTACGGAAGATGCCTCAGGACTTCACTCCACACTTCAAATGGTGGTACTATGATTGGAGGACAGGAGAAGCAGTCATAGTCTTGAACAAGAATGGTGTTATGGAAACCATCAAGGTGTTTGACCCTATGTGGCTTACAAACTTGTTTGCAGATGATGTATATACATTGTACAAGTGGCCACTGTTCTGTGACTCTTAAGATATTGTACAAGCTCTACAATTCCAGAACGTGATACGACTCTGCTTTGCTTTTGAGATACACGCAGGCGTCACAAGAGAAGAGAAGTACAAGAAGTATGAAGAGGTTATGAAGATGGTAAGACATTAGATGGAACTAAGTCCAAGGGGGAGTTGTAGGTACATGTGTCCCTAGTTTCTGAACTTAATGTAATATGTCTTTAATGTCTTACACTTATGTAATACTTGGGTACTTAATGAAATATAAATGTTTGGTTGTGATTATAATGTTTAATATTTCATTAATGAGTTGTTTAACGCATATTGAATTGATTATATAGGTTTGTGGTTGTTTGAACTAGTATAAATAATGTAATAATATTGAATACGTTCAAACTTAGTAAGATGAAGTTCTCATGCGTCCGAATGGACCATGCGCCC
This sequence comes from Flaveria trinervia, assembly GCA_025506515.1. Lineage (NCBI taxonomy): Eukaryota > Viridiplantae > Streptophyta > Magnoliopsida > Asterales > Asteraceae > Flaveria > Flaveria trinervia. The sequence goes on from CM046443.1 coordinate 64,571,602, forward strand.
CAACAGTGGTCATGCGCCCGAATAACCATGCGACTAAGTGTCCATGCGCCTAAATGGTCCATACGCCTGAACAATTTCATGCGAATGACTTAGTCGCACGACTGAACACTCAGTCGTGCGGATGGATCAACCGCATGGCTCAATCGCACGACTGAACCATGCTAATGGTTCATTCACCCGAATGAGCAACCTTAACCTATAAATACCACCTAATTCGTGGAAAAATGAAAACACTAAACACACTTCGACTCCAGACGTACCCTAGCCGTCCAGAGACCTCTAAGATCATACTCCAAGTTCACAAATCGCAGTAGATCGATTCTTAATCGATTCTTAACATTAGATTCAATATATAATTGTTTCTACGTGCGTTCTCACTTATTGGATCGCCAATCAAATAAGATTCCGCACTATTTGATTCGGTTTACACGTTAATCAGTTAGTACATCGTCCCGTACGCGATCCTCTAACAGTTTCATTGCGAATTCCTTGGCCAGTAGAGTTAGAATATGCCGACATAGCTCGGGGGAAAAAATGACCAACAAGATGTCATCTACATATAATAAGAGATATGGCGTGTCCTTGCCACTACGGTAAACGAACAAGGAGTGATCGTATCGAATATTGGTGAAGCCAATCTTAAAGGCATAGTTGGCAAATCTTGATACCATGCCTAGGGGCTTGTTTGAGACCATAAAGAGAGCATTTTAACAAGCAAACATGGTCCGGGAACTGATTGTCTCGAAACCCTAATGGTTGGTGCATGTAAACTGTTTTATTCAAACGGCGATGGAGAAACGCTTTTCACATCGAGTTTATGGATTTCCCATGCATGTGAAACTACAATGGTAAGAACCGTGCGAATGGTAGCAGGTTTAACTACCGGGCTAAAAGTTTCCCCGCAATCAATACCAACCTACTGAGATCGGCCATCACAAACTATCCGAGCCTTATATTTTTCCAATGGACCATCAGATCGAGTCGTGTGGCGAAAAAGCCATATACTGCAGACAATATTCATATGAGGATGCCGAGGTACCAATTCCCACGTCTTATTATCGATAAGAGCACAGAACTCATCCTGCATGACACACTTCCAATATGGATTGTTATGTGCGGTAGTAGGGTTGCATGGTAAAGGGGAGATAGGGGGAGAGGTGGTGGTGTGTAGATTAAGGTGTTGTTTGTGTTCAGAAATGCCTGACATACTACGGGTGTGCATAGTACGAGTAGGGTGGGTGGTGGTCGTGGTAGTGAGAATCATAGGGGAAGATGGAGACTGTGAGATATACTAGGGGTCGGTTATTGTGTGGAAGGAGCGGCAACTTTGGGCCGACAGGAGTAGGTGTAGGCGTATGAGGGGGCAGCGGATGGGGTTTGTGTAGGGGCTAGAAGTGGTGTGGGTGGTTTGGGAGCAGGCAATGTTATGTCTAGGTGAGGGGGAGGTTGGGGAAGAGGGTGCGGAGGGGAGTTTGGGAGGAGTGCTAGAAAACCAAATAGATGGGTGTGGATCGAAGGAAGTGGTGGGAAAAGGCGGGGGTTGTGGTTTGATGTGTTTAAAGGGGAAAGAGTGTTCATCAAAGAGAACATGGGGGAAACGATAAGTTGGCCGGTGGATAGGTTATAACAAAGGTAGCCGCGGTGACCAGTGGGATAACCGAGGAATGCACAAAAGGTGGAGCGCGGTTGGAGTTTATGGATGGTGGTGGAGGGAAACAATGGATAACATAAGGAGCCGAAAACTCGAAGGTAGTGATAGGAGGAAAAGCGATGGTAAAGGTGGTGAGTAGGAGTGTCATATTGAGAGGAGGTGTAGGAGCAGGAGAATGCAAATGATGTTGTTGATAGATCGGATCTTACGCTCGGATTTGCCATAATGAGAGGAGGTGTAGCGAAAGGGCAATGCCTTGGTGTTTGCAAAATTCATGAAACTTAGTATTGTCAAACTCTTTACCATTATCACATTGTAAAGACTTAATTTGTTTGTGAAATTGTGTTTTAATTAGAGCATGAAACCGTTGAAAAATAGGGAAGACTTGAGATTTGTAAGCAAGAAGGAATGTCCATACAAAATTTGTGTAGTCATCAAGCAATAATAAATAATATCGGTGTCTACCGGAGCTTAAGACAAAGGAGGTCCATACATCATTATGAATAATATCAAAAGAAGCATAAGTAATCGAAGAAGAAGCATTAAATGGTAATTTAATATGCTTGCCCAAAACACATGGTTCACAAAATGAATTAACTTTTGAACTTGAAGAATTAAAAAATAAATGTTTATGTAAAGAACGTAAAACAGAAGCTCCGGGTGGCCCATGCGTTGATGCCAAAGGTCTTGAGTGATAGCAACAAAGGCAAATGGAGATGTGAGCGAAATAGAAGGTGTGATGGTGAGCGGGTAGAGGTCCCCCGTGCTATTGCATTGAAGGAGTGGGATCCGTGTCTACAAGTCCTTCACAACAAAACTGTAAAGGTCAAACTCAATGGAAATATTATTGTCAGTGGTTAACCGACGAACAGAAAGTAAACTTTTAATTATGTGAGGAACATGGAGAAGGGTAAGGTTTGGTGGCCAGTGCCATGGACTAGAAGGCGATTGTCATTGCCAACGATTATGTTTCGAAACATACCCTTATTAACATAAGAAGAGAACATACCTGAATTGTTAGTCATGTGTGATGTTGCACCCGTATCCATATACCGAGATTGATCAGGCAATGTAAGATTCATGGTGTGAAAGGCCTGTTCTAGGTCGGTAGGTGTATAGGAGAACTCGGAAGCAACATATGCATATGTTGTTGCGGACGTGGGCCGAAAATGCCCGGATAGGGTGAGGGGGAGGGGCCAAATCCTGGTTGTTTGGAGGGTGTTGTCGAGTATGGGCATGGGGGGTGGTGTCCAGGAAGATGAGGCGGGCCAAGAAGGATGTGTGGTTAGGTTTGGAGTCTAGTGGGTATGAGAACCCCAAGGATGAGGGTAGGAATAGTTGTGTGGGTGAAAGGGTGGGCGGGGTCCACCGCCGCAAGAGCACCCACGGCCACAGCCTCGACCATCGTGAATGCGACCTCGAGAAGAAGCGTTGTAATTTGTCGATGTGGACTTAGGGTAGGGGGCTGGTGACCGCGATTGGGTGTGGGCGGTGAGGGTGCACCATCAAAGGTAGCAACAATAGCTGCTTGGTTGGCTTTACGAGCTTCCTCAAGGATGAGACGGAACGAGCCTCATAAAATTCTGGGAGGGGCACAGTCTGCTAGATCATCATGGCAATGCCTTCATAAGCCTTAGTCTATTTGGCGATCATCTAAAGAACCAAAGTTTAAAAGAACGGAATCGAGCCTCGAGGCGTTTTCCCTTCACCTCACGAGGCGTAAGCCTCGAGGCGAAACGAGGCGTAAGTACAAGGCGGAAAATAATAAATATATATATAAATTATAATTCTTATTAAAATAAGTATGATTTATTTAGTCACATACTAGTTTTAATAAACATCAACATATTAATTAGTTATCTTGCAAACAATTGAACATGTTAATTTCAAAAAGCAATATTTTAACACATCAAGTTATATGTAGTATGTAAAAATAAAAATATCAAGTGATAGAAAGAAAAAAAAGGCAGAAAAAGAAAAAAAAACACACACACTGAAAAAAACAACAAAATAAGAAAATATTTAAATTAAATAAAATAAATCAAAAAATATAAATATAAAAATAAACATTTAAAAAAGCCTACAAAGAACTCTACAAAGAAAAAGCCTGCACTTCTGCAATCCTCTACACTGATTAGCAACACTTTTGCAGCTATGCTAGAAGACTTGTCTATTTAGTAATTTTTTTGTTGCATTTTAATCATCTTGTTCATCTTCCCTCCTCATCCTCCCTCACTCCTTGAAACAACTTCTGCAACCTGCAACTCCAGTGACATGCAACTCCGGCAACATGAACATGCCAAAATTTTCACCTCAACGCGTCGAATCACGTCCCGCCTCGGCATTTTTTCAACTGACTCACCCCTTCGAGGCGTACGTACCATATGAACCCCATGAGGCGCCGCCTTATGTACGGTTTCTCACCGCCTCGCCTCAAGGCACGCCTCGAGGCGTATGCCTCGGCCGTTTTTTAAAACCATGTAAAGAACTAAGCGTTGGTTTGTGACAGAAGCCCCAACGTTGGAGAGTTGATCAGATAACATCTTCAAGGCTTGGCAATAGGCAAAACAATTAGGGAAGTTGGCAAGATAACATCTTCAAGGCTTGGCAATAGGCAGAACAATTAGGGAAGTTGGCAAGTTTGGTGGTGACAAACTTGTGTTCCAAGTACACAGCCCGTTGGTTTTGATTATCTTGAAAGATGCTTTCAAGAGCTTTCCATGCCTGTGTCGCAGTGGTGTTCGGTTTAAGGATTATATGGAGAAGATCATTGGAGATAGTGTTGTAAATCTATTAAGTAACAATGGAGTCGATTAGAGACCACAGTTCTGGATCGATGGCTATAGAAGAAGAGGCAGCAGCCTTGGTTTTGTCTTTGTCGACGGGTTGGATGTGATCATACACTTGAAACGCGCGACAATGGAGACGAAAGAGTTCAACCCATGACGTGTACTGGCCGTTCTCCATCTCAAGGGCGATAGGAATAAAGTTAGGGAAGAGTACAGAAGACGATGAGGATGAGGAGGAAGATGGTGGCCGATTAAGGTTAGGGTTTTAGGTATTTAGAGTTTTGCTCTGATACCATGAAAGTAGGTACAATTCCCGTGATTCTCATTGATCCATATCAAAAGTATATATAGAGTACAAGAAACAATTTGACCTAGACTACAATTGTCCAATGTTACAATATTGGTCCACATAAATATATAAAGTACAATCTAGGCTAATAATAACTAATAATCTAACTTTTTTTCTATAAAAATCAAATGTAGGTTCCATCTATCCCAATGCATTTCGTATCCTCTTAAGCTTAAATCTTCTAACTGTTCACCTATTACACATAAAAGATAACCCAAATCATCCAAATTATAAGTAAATAAATTAACATTACTACGTCTAAAGCTTTGTAGGAAGAATTTAACGAAGAAAATTTACCAGTCAACTTAATTTCAGATTCAATTGATAGCCCATGTTCAAACTGGTTGAACAAATGGAGAAAAGAGCAACCGCCCAGACTCTCAAGCCTTCATGTTGATCCTCCTCCAACGTCTTCTCAACAATTTCAGGATGGTATACATAACACGAACATATAGCAAGTAACAATGGCTTCCAAACAGGAGAATATCTTGATTGTTTTTCTTTAAAACAAGAAAATGCAGCCTGAGTGAAAGATGCAATCACTGCATGCATTATATGTTCTTCTTCAGGTGAACAAGTCAAAATATGTAAGAGTATGTGAACAGAAGATGAGGCTCTATAGATCACAGATGGATACTGTGAAAAGGCATTGCTGACAAACCCACAAATTCCTTCAATAATGGAGTGTTGACTTGTTGAACCGCAAATGAAGTTTGTTAAAGATACTTTCTTGTGCAGATAAGCAACTTCCTTGATGCAATTGAATATAGATGAATCCTCTTCCTCCTCCCAACCATGCCAATTTGAAATTAAACCGGCCCAAACTAGCAAAAGTTTTGAGACAATTTGCTTCTGAACAGCATCATTTCCATTAACATCAGACATGATGAACGTGAGTAATGTTGATAAATCATCTATGCAGCATGAAGAGGGAGATTCTGGAACCTCACTTTTCTGACATCACATTGCACGCAAATCAAATGACCAATATAGTGAAGGAATATTATGCATATTGCTCTTTAGGCCTATTAGAAATAGAATTTAGTGGTGGCAATTTTCAACCTGGGCTGTGTTCCATCTCTAAAGCATCTTACATTGTAAAGCTGAAAAGAGAGTTTAAATGGAAACAGATGAAATGGATTGAACTAATAGATAGTCACTCAAACTCCCTAACCTATTTCACTCAATAAGAATAAGATATTGAAAATAAAAGTAAAAGTAATCATAGGTGACACACCGATGATGTATAAAATATAAAAAATATATATAAAAAAGCGTTTAGATCCCAACCCAATCTTTTTTAGCCTGCGTCCTGAACAACCCTTTTGCCACCTCTAAATTTGTATTACTGGAAATATTTAAAACCAACATTTTCAGCAGGTGTCAACCAAGCCACTTGCAGGAGATCTGTAAAAGCTTTGGTGATGGTGGGTCGACCAGCAGCAACCACAACATTATTTGTTACATCATCAGGCAAAGAACCTTCCCAATACTGAGCCATAACTGATAATGCTCCAAAACCTCGCTCAACCACCTATAATGCAACTATAATCAGTATCCTTACTTGAATAGTTTTCCATGAGACCATGACTGTAAAATTTCAGGATGGTTAATAGTAGGCTTACTTGGGGCCATGACTCAGGAATAAGAGGAATATGTTTTAAAATATGTTGAGCCAATAGTGATATGATATGTGGGATATGAGGAGCAACAGCATCAGTACCAGCCTCTACCAATGTTTTAAGAAGCTCAAACATAATGGAGGTCTCGTTGTCATTGTCTCTTGTAATTCTATCAACTACAACTTGAAGAATCGGTAACCATTCAGGTGGATAAAAGTCATTCTGCATGATACCCAAAATAATTAATCATTATATTATCAGTTTATCACAAACATCAGGGTAAGAATCTTAATTGCACACCTCAACAAGTTGAGCAATTGCGCCAGCTGCAGATACTCGTACGGGGTAACATGAAATATCTGTGTCTTCCATACCAAGGCTTTTAACAAGAATGAATAAACATCAGAACTCATCTCCTGAAAATAATAACATCATAATGTGTCTAAGATCTAAGGTGCCACGGGTAGTAATAGAGACACAACTAAATCACATTGAAACAACAAATAAATATACTACTCACTTGAGGAATACAGGAAACAAGCTCCCCGAGTATCCAGTTGGCAGAAGCAACCAAATAAGGATGACAAAAAGATGCACCGTATAAAGATAGAACCCGTGACCGAATAAGCATCCTTGTATATGCAGGTTTCTGCTCTGTCAGAAACTGAGTAAAGATGTTAGGTATGAAATTTCAAGGTAGTTGCATTAAAAGGTTTTGGTGGTCATGAAAAGTATTGTGATGCCTACCAAATAACTTTCTTGAGAATGGTATATACTAAAAGTGAGATTTTTGGGTATGTTTGTTTGTTTAGTAAAAGTATATACTAACAGCACTGACGAGACATTCTTACATCTATTAGGCTGCCGTATGCCATCAAAACGCCATAATAACTGTCAAAGAAAATAACTACGAAGTTAAAAGAAGTCATAATAATAAAAAATAGGTGCAATGGACCTTGAAAATTACCTTGTTAGCAGTCACTGAATATTATTACCTAACAATACTGTTCAATTTTTTAATATTTGTGTGTCTTGCATTGGTCGTGGCCGTGGCCGTGGCCGTGGCCGTGGTCGTGGTGGTGGTTGGGTTGTGCATAGTGCCTTGTTAGATCCATATACCGAAGAGGGTACAGGACTATCGTCCAGTACAACTTAAATGATGAAAAAGCTGTCCTATCCAAATTAGTTGTAAATGATAAAAACAAGATCATATGAAAAACAATGAAAGCTGGTACTTAAGGGATAGAGGGGCAGAGTAGACCATATTCCCTAAAAGAACAAAATAAAACCATACTATTCCCTTTCAATACTAAACTGTTCCTGACTTCTCATCATATCTTAATAATGATTCTCCATTTCTAACTTCAGAGAACATATCTTTATACAAGTAATGAAACGATCATTCTAACAGTTTATCGCCTATATGTACTATTGTGCAACTTCTACTTCACCTAAGTATAAGTTGAACACTGTTAACCAGTGTTGCAAAAATCGGTGCTTGGCGCCGATTAATCGGTGAGGAATCGAAAATCGGGATTCAACCTTGGCAATTTCTTGTAATCGGAGGCAATAATCGTAATCGGTCAACATTGGTCAAAATCGAACCTACCCGGTCTTAATCGACCAATAATTGTTGGTTCTGGTGAAATTCAAGTAGGGTTCCGGCGACTTTCAAAAAATCCGGCCAAAACTTGGAAAATCCGGCAAAAACTTAGAATTCCGGCCAAATATGTATATTTATATATAAAACTGAACTTTTTATTAAAATTACATATTAAAATGTGTGTATTTATATATAAAACTAAAAATTATATATGAAAATTCCAATCCGATTAATCCCAATTAATCCCTAGTCCTTACCTCGCCGCCCGACTAGCGCCTAGCGATTTTTACAATATTGTTGTTAACCAGTTGTTTGTCAGTTATACAGAGTTTAGTTTTTAAAAATATCGCCTGAGGTGTGAGGCACTAGCTGCGATCAAGAAAAAGCCTTAGGGCCTTGAGATGACGCCTCATGCATCTGGGTCAAGATCAGCCAACATTGGGCAAGATTGGGGGTGTAGGAGGCTGAAATGTAAAAACAACCATATGGTTGAAGAGATTATGAATGTTTTACATGATAAACAACCAATATGTATGTATGTAAAAAGTTCCAACAAATATGACTGTACATAAGGATTATTTGGTTGTAGATAGAGCAGTGCCTCATGTACGTGAGGCTCTCGCCCTACGCCTCGGATTTTGATGCCTAGATGCCTAGATGCCTCGAAGCACTTCTGCTTTTTAGAACCAAGATACACTGATCGGTGTACGCTCTAAAGTTAGTAACAGTATTGCAAATCACTTTGAATAAATGAAAAGTCCCAAGATCAGAAAACTTGATTAGGATATATGCTTTAAACTAATGGATCATTATTTGGAACGGTATGGTTTTTTTATTCTTTTTAATTTTAATTGATGTGACTATTAACCGGATAAGTCTTATACTTGTTTTAGATTTGTTGCATTATTTATATTGTATACCTCTGTATTTATCTTGTTAATCTAGAATAGTTCCCAATTAGGTGTACTCTAGTAAAAGTAATCATGTATTTATTGTTAAGAATAGAATGGAAAGCATCAATTGTTTTTACTAATTTCAATAACGCCTAATTTCGCTAAATAATCTTGCGGACCAGGTAGCATGCACCCATATTCTTGCAACATAATGGTTACCAAAAACTAAAAACCATGTCCCTAGAATTGTATCCTGAATTAAATCCATCACAAGTAGGTCAATATAATGAACGCTAAAGATTATTGCATATTATAACACCTTTAAACTAAATTAGTAATTTAATATGACCATCTTGCTAAAAACTACGCTAGATAACTATGTGACATCATTTGTCCTACTAGTCATTCGAATTTATCCTGTCAATTTGATGCTATTATTAATAAGTAATAACAAAACATACGTTAGATACCATGTTTATTTTGCACTATGCGTCCTTGGGAACATATTAACTTAATTTCTAATTAACATTTTAAAAACAATTCAAATCAGCAACAAAAGAACAAAGATGAGGGAAAAAACTGATGTCACCACCACCCAATTGTGTTCGCAATATTCGCTTATCCTGCACTAGAAGTTGTAGGAAAGTTGGGTATGCTTATCTAACACAAATTGTTCGTAAAAAAATACCCTTGTCTTTTTTCAGTATATAACTGATAGCTTTTGACATGTACAATTACAGCTAATTAGTGAAAGACTTTTGTACTTACTTATTTATAGTCATGTTGGTTACTGATGTATTTACATCAGATGGAATAGGAAACTTGGACAAAAACGGGAGCACCAACAACTCCCCCATACAACTGCGACCTTTTTGTTTGTTCTTTTCACCTTTTTTGCGCTTGGATGTGACTGAACCTACCATAGGAGGCCCCTGCAAATATGAGTATAAACATTTAATAAATTGGGATGTGAAGAAATAGTAATACGAAAACCGTAACGGCAATAACAATAGTATTAATATTAATAATAGCAGTTATACTGAAAATAACAATAATGCAAGTGACCTTTGATATCGCAATAACCCCAAGCAAGTTCAATGCACTTTTTCTTGGAGTGAACAAGTCCTCTCTCCATCCGGAAATTTCTTCCTGCCACACAATTCATCTTTTATTAAAGTATATCATCAATTTAAACCAAACATGTGATGTGAAAGTGTTAATAGTTGAATTCTATGCCCGAGAGCCTTTGTTAGTCAGAAAGATCCCTATTATGCATGACTAGGCTTCCAGAGCAGTTGACTCGGGTTCAAGAACACGAACAAGTCATCAGAAAGGGTACCATAGTACCATAGCAAAACAATGGAATCAATTTCCATCCACGAATCACAATCAGGATCCATTTGTGGTGGTAGTTTTGTGCCATTGATACGCTTCATGACTTTATACCCACGTGCACGAAGCCAGAAGAGTTTCACTCATGAAGAGTAAGGCACCTTGGTGCCATCGAGAACCCAGCTTTTATTATGGATGTTTGTAACAATGTAAATAGGGTGAAGGGTTTTCGGCTTGGAAGTAAAGGCATTGGACTATTTATTTACCGTCATGGTTGCGATTGATGGAACGTTCACCGGAATATTAGAAGAATGAGATTAGTGATGGTGGCAAGCTCGCAGCTTGTGGTAGCAATGGGGAAGGATTACTCGTAGAGAGATAGGGTTAGCTTCGATACCATGTTAGTGGTTGAAATCGCAAATGATTTATGAGATATTCGAAGGAAGGATAGTGACATGATACAAAATATTTTCTCACAAATATCAACACATAAAATAATATATACATATACACATTAATAATAATATGTAGTATATACCCTTTGAACTTAATTTTGAATATTACTAATAATGTTCCCACACACACAATAAAAAAATTTTGACTTGTCACACAGCCAAAAGAGATTATTTATCTACAAATTGCATAAATAGAATAAATACATACAAATTCAGAAGGGAGGTTCTTTCTTATGTACTCATCAGAATCTTCTTCCCACTCTGTAACATCCTACAAGCAAATGTTCCCCAACAAAGAAAAAAATTACTTTAGTGTAGACAATACTAGTTAATGCAATCAGTATTTTGATACAAACACAGTTTTAATATAAAAAAAACCATCATTTGAAATCAATAACTATGTTCTCAATTCACCAAGCAATGCCCAATGTATCTATGTTATGTATCAAACCTTTTCATTCATTATTATTGCTGGAAAAATTGCAGACTCTAGCAAGGATGAGAAGTGCGGTGAAACAAGTCTCCATCCCTGTTTTCAGCCATATGTCAGAAAAATAAAAAGAAACACAATCTAACTGGCTGATGCAGCGAACCAAACTCACTGGGCCTGTTTCAAGGAGTCGAGATATAACATCAAAAGCTAAAGACACAATCCTTTCTGCCAAATTATCCAGCTTCTGTACACAAGATGTACTAAATTAACAAGGTACATTGATGAAGACTAACATAAATTTAAATAGTACTGATAACATTACGTGGTCAAAGAACAATAAAGCGGAAGATTTCATAAAACATGATTGTTTGAAATATGACCCTATGGAGCAACATTGTAACTCAAAATAGTATATTCAATATGGCACAAAGTGTGACTAGCAGGCTATATAGTATGAGGAACTGGGAAATTGGAAGATAGGGCCAGCAGGTACCCGGTGAAAACAGATCACTTCTGTATGAGAAACGAGAAAGGGCATGAAAATCAAGTTAACATAAAACAGCTCTTGTCCAATCTTTTGATAAAAACTTATATATAAAATATGAATATTAAAACTTATTATTACTTTTGTAATAAAACAATTTATTTAGTTGTATGCACTAAAATCTAAAAAATACATTGCAGGCGACCTTCAACCCATTTCCTTTTCAGCTCATTATTTATACTACACATGTCAACCATTAGAAATAAAAATAACCCAATTCAACTTGTCCATAACTCATAAGTAATGGCTGAAATATCCAGCTTTACTTGTATCTAAAAAACAAGCAGAAACTTAGTATAAGAAAGCATGTCTGCTTCAGAAAGCTAGCATGTCATATTCGTATACTCCATAAAAACACATCATTCCATCACCTAATAAAAACATAACTATATTTTTCAGAACTTACAGTGAAATCAGTTTTAAGATTGAGTAGTTTCACAACAGAATTGATGATGTTTGGTATGAGTCTGTAAGATGATATGGAACAAAATGAGTAGGGATAAACATGTTAACAATTTATTAAACTTGACTAATGTTTATGCATTACTTATCAGAGAACTTCCTATGTCGAGTGATAAGGGCACAGAAAATGAGTAAACTTCTCTTTGCAGTCTTCAACCTTAGTGTGTACCCATCATCGGAAGAGCTACCAGCTTGAAATTTGAATGAGTGGAGGATGTGAATAAAATCATGACAAAGAGATGGGAGCAGAGGGACCAATGCAGATGGCATGTGTGATCTCACCTACAAAACCATTGATATAAGATGCATAGCATTAGCTTGTGTTACTGATTATATAGAAACATAACACAGATCATCACCTGCAACATATATTCTGATGAGAAAATGCATAAGTATGGACATAATAACAAGGTTCTTCACAGCATCAACTTTGGTTGTACTTTGATTACAAAATTCTTTATAATATTTATAAAATGCAGCATTAAAATATATCAAAAATTCTTTGTCATAGTAATCTGCTGTTTTATGGTTGGTAATTGCAGCAATTCACAGTAGAGGTAGCAATCTTGATCCGTTTACTTATGAATGCATACAATTGGGTTGTGTTTTGTCTCAAATGGGTAAAATCTATTGTTAATGCATACAACCTTCAAAATCATTCTACTCAAAGATTTGGTTTATCGTGTCAGAAATTGGTTTTGTAATCATATTTAAAAAAATTCGTTTTGTAATCATTATTTATAGAAGAAAAAACCAAAACTTGGACAAACAAGTGTAAGCTGCAAGCCAACCTGGCCTGAATCGTACTTATAATTGACCTGTTACCCAGCCATCGAAGGTACATAATCACAACTATCACCTCCAGAACATTTATACTTACAGCATAATAGATACACTTGCTCATTACAAGAAGGCACTTCTCAGCTTCCATTTCAGCTTTATTTTGAATACAAAGGTCTTCAACAAACTGATGAAATAAACAAATCATAGGCACTAGAATCTCCTGTGCGATTAGCTCCAGTTGCGATGGAACTGGCTCTTTTGGTATTTTTGGATTCAAAAAGTACTGCCACAAACACACAAATTAAACCATTAGTCATTGTTAACATCCTGGCCTAACAAGATATCAAAAGCTATTGCAAATAAAAGCATCAAAAAATTAAAATACAACTGTAATAATCACTTGTTAAGAGCACCTGAAATGGCCTGACAACTGACTGGAGAACTGTGAGGGCATTGATAGTCTTCCATCTAGAGTTCCCACCTTTATTAACCAAATCGCTATCTAGAATTACCAGCTTCAGCTCGGGTACCAGTTCATGCCACAAATTTCGCTTCACAAAGTCGGCATCAACAATAGGACGAAACTGCACTAGCATGTTTCAGTAACTAGCCAAGTGAAATTATAATCGTAGAGGTACATTGAGTAGTGTGCCAAAACTTTGTTGACTTTATGGATGGTTTTATCTTTAAATAGTTGATGTGTCAAATATGATCACACAATATATATGTCTGGTGATAAACTAATTCTTCGAATAAAATAATTCGGAAGATTTTGTGCAATACAACAGTAAACTTTTAGCAACTTTTGACCCATTTTCTTTTAAGGTGATTTTTTGTTATTAATTTAGTCAACTGTCCATTAGAGATAAAACATAGCCAAAATCAACCCATACATAAGTAACGGGTCAAAAGAGCCACATCTCCATAATCATAACAGCAAATACACATACTGCTTCTATTAACACTTTCAAGATTGCAGGTTGTGCTTCCAGCAAAGAGCGCACGATAACGTCTCTATACTCCTTGCTGACTCCTGAAGCTGCCCCACCATCAATTGTATTCCGCCTTGTGAAATTCTTTAGATATGTAGCGGCAGCGATACTCTGACCTTGATTCTCCCCACCTGCAATTGTTAATAAAATCCTAAGATTTCACTAATTTTTCTTATTCCCAAAAGATAAGGATTTTTGTGTAATTAATGGTTTCCACTTTCCAGATAACCACATTAAACACTATGTAATAAAGCGATTTGGATATTTCATGAACTGAGGGAACATAATTAAGCGATTCGCTTTCCATATATAAAGCCAAAATTACTTTTATTACAATTGAAAAGCGGCAGGTTGGTAGGAAGATAAATATAAAAAAATGAACTTAGGGCTCAAGTGAAGTTGAGGAGTTAATTGAAGAAAGCAAACAGGAGATGAGAGTGAGAAAATATTCACCGATGGCGATGGAGATTAGAGCAAAGGGGAAATTGGGGTTCAAAGACATGTCGTCGAGAGCTCGAGTGGCAGAACGGCGAACTTCAGCGTCGGCGCTGAGGGTGTTGCTGAGAAGAAGGGCTGCTTGAGCACCTGACTCCATAACCACCGCTTGATGCTACGACGGAACCCTAGCTCAGGAGCTTCGATGCTGCCAATTTGGGGGCGCCAATATGTGCACACACTGGCGGGAACTTTTACTCCCTTCTTACTTTTATTTTGCAGCTATTACTATACACTTGTCAAAAAAACCCTCAACTTCTTTTATTTGACATTTTTACCCCTAAACCTTTTATAAAATTTTAAAAAATATTACTTTGACCTTCTTAAGTTATTAAAGTTTCATATTTACCCTTGTAAAATATAAATTAGAGTCCATCACCGTTAGTACCTAATCAGATGTGACTCGGTTTAATTATTTTCGACAAACGCCTACGTTTTGATGTAAATTTGGTTCAGATATTAGTTTATTCAAATTTAAACGTTTCGACGTAAGTTTTGTTTGGAAACGCATCGGATCAAATATAATATATTTTTGTTTACTCTACGTTTCGACATAAACTTAGTTCGGACACGAATCAAATATAAATGTTTCAACATATGTTTTGTTTGGAGAAAAGTCGGGTCAAATATAATACGTTTTCATTCTGTTGGACCCTGAAAGAATCATACATGGTAATTCAATTGGTGAGTTGATGGTTGTTCTGCTGAGGTTCCCACAAGTCCAAGAATTAATACGGATGAAGATCCTGCTGGAAGAACCAAGTATGGCTAACCGCATTTTTTAATACGGGAGTCACAAAACAAATGTTGACAAGTGTTTGTTCTTTCGCATTAACAAATGCGGATAGCTTAGAAGAGATGCGGACAAGAATTTGTTCATCCGCATTTGCCAGTGCGGATGACCAGACAAATGCGTAGAAGTACAACATACAAATGTGGAAGATCATGTAAAGAAATGTTGATCAAGTCAACTCATCCGCATTTGCCAATGCGGATGAACAAGAAGAAATGCGAACGAAGACTTAGACTAGTTCTGATGTAATAGGTCAGGGGTAGTTTAGTCATTTTGTAAAAGGCAACTTGTCTGCCTATAAATAGAATAGACAACCTCGTACATCAGGTGACACAATATAGACAATCAGAATATTTTGTATTCCCTAGGTGCATTATTACTGTTTTTGCTAAACCCTAGCATTTATTATAATCAATCACCTTTATTAATACATAAAAAGCATTTATGAGTATTTCTTCTGCATTGAATGTTTCTTGATTGTATGATTCCGCCATTCAATCACTAACTTAATCATTATATTCGATCCTAAGTGAGAATCTCAATCTCACTACCCAGTTAATTGGTATCAGAGCTTTGGCTCTCGGTTCTTTTTCAAATCTACCCAAGACCTGAATAGAACTTAAATGATCTAGTGATTGAGTTGTTAATAGAGTATTGTTAAGACCTGGTATTTGAATGAAATACCGAATGATTAACGTGTAAACCAAACAAATAGTGCGGAATCCTATTTGATTGGCGATCCAATCAGTGAGAACGCACGTAGAATCAATAAAGTATTGAATCAAACGTTAAGAATCGATTAGGAATCGATCTACAGCGTTCTATGAACTTGGAGTATCAACTTGGAGGTTTCTGGACGGCTAGGGTACGTCTGGAGTCGAAATAGAAAAAATGCTTCTCGTTTTTCCACGAATTGGGTTGTATTTATAGGTTAGTCTTGTTCATTCGTGCGACTAAACCATTAGTATGGTTCAGTCGTGCGATTGAACCATGCGGTTGATTCATCCGCACGACTGAGTGTTCAGTCGTGTGACTGAGCCAATCTTATGTTACAATCATACGACTGATCCAGTCTCCTGGTTGAGTCGTGCGACTGAGTCATTCGTATGAAGTTATTCATGCGTATGGTCCATTCGCATGGGCCATTCATATGAGAACTTCATTTTGTTAAGTTTGAATGTATTAATTAATATAACATTATGTGTAACAATTCAAACAACCACAAACTAATTAACCAATTCAACATCGACTCATTAATGAAATATTAAACATTATAAATAACAAACAACCAATATCATTTCATTAATCATTCCAAACATTACATCAGAATCAGACAAACAAGATCTATTATATTCACATCATGATCTAGGGACATACATGTATCAACAAACTCCCCCTTGGACTAGATCTCTCTAATGTCTTGTTTTCTTCATTACCTCCTCATACTTCTTGTACTTATCCTCTTTTGTGACTCCTGCATGAATCTCAAATGCAAAACAGAGTCTTATGACATTCTGGAACTGGAAGGCTTGTACTATATCCTGGTATCATAGAATAGTGGCCACTTGTATAGAGTGTAGACATCATTAGCTGACAAGTTGGTAGGCCACATTGGGTCAAATACCCTGATGGTATCCATTTGGCCCTCTTTGTTTAGGACTATGACCGCTTCTCCTATCCTCCAATCGTAGTACCACCACTTAAAGTGTGGGTGAAGTCCTGTGGCATTTCCCTGAGTGGAATTCTTGACATCGTGCGCGGAGGAATCCACTTTAACACTATCTTTGACTTTCCAGTAATGGCATCAACTTCAGACCTTCTGATGTACCTTGTAGGCTATTGGGGTCTGAAGTTAACCCACCTGGTGTGGTACTCCTTCATTAGGGCAGCCTTAAACCAGCCTGACATCTTTCTCGGGTCAGAATACAACAACTTCAGTTTGGCCAGCTGGTTGAGCTCAAAACCTGGTAGAGTCTTTAGATCATGTGGAAATCTAAAGTACTCTATGCCCTTCTCCCTCTTAACGGCATAAACATTAAGGTCCTCAAAATACGCCCACGCTATAATCCTGCCTGACACCTTATGATGTTTCTTGACTCTGTAGAGTTTGGTGTAGGCGTCCTGACTAGGTGCAGCACGTTGGGCTCTAACTTCTTCAAAACAGGCAGCCCATTCAGCCTTTCGGATATCAACATCATCATTTGAGGCTTGGGCCGATCCCTCTTTCTTCTCTGACTCCTGCTCCATTTTGTCTAACACCTCAAACGTATCACTAACAAGGGATTCACCAGATTGGGGACCACATTTCCCTCATTGTCAGCATACTGAGGGTAGTGATATGCAGTGACATCTTCTATCTCTATTTCATCAAATCGTTGAGTTATTCGTCACTTGTCGAGTCGCACGTTGGAGCATCCTTTACAATCTCATCGGGATTTAGCTGAAGATCTCAGCTAGTTGCTCATTGATAGATCGTGAATTATTTCCCCTTCTTCAGGGGTATAACTCACCGACCTTCTGACGATCCCTTGCAGATCAAGAATCATAGGTAGTTGAGTCTTGATCTGCTGAAGGGGAGCAACATCGAACTCATCCCTCTGATAGTTTGGATCTGTTTGATTTAAACATGTAGCACATCAACCATTAGTTAATAATCAAAACAGAAATACATTAATATTAATATAACCATTAAATACATAAGTTTAAATACATGATTCAAATAAAAAAGTAATCAAATACATAGACATCTAATCATTACTTTTGTCTTGGATCACTGGTCATCACTTGGTGGAGCAGAGGATAAAGCTTGTTGGTCTTGATTCTTCTTAGACCTCCTTTCTTGACCTTGAGCAGAGGTAGATGTAGTTGCATCCCCTCCTTCTTCATCATCATCCTCATTCCTCTCCTCTGTCCTCTCATCCTTAATCCCCTCATCATCCTCAGTCTCATCATCATCTTTTTCATCATCATCATCACCATCATCACCATCTCCCTCTTTATTCTTCAGAGGCTCATCTTTAGATCCCTTAAGTTGAGCATGATGGTATTCTTAGCATTCTCCAACTCCTCAATCTTCTTAGCAGAATTGAATCTATGCTCTTGGAGTTGGGCGATCTCGTGGCTCTGAGCAGCCATTTGCTGGGCCTGCTCCGAGATCTGGTGTGACTGCACAACAGTGAGATCTGCAAGCTGTCGGATCTGCGTAGTCTTCTCTTCATCAACAGCTAACAGTCGCATCACCATACGGTTTAGCGCTGAAAGCTGGTCCTCTACCCCAAATTGAGGTAGATGAGATCCATATATATGTGCAAGATGAGATGAGGGTCCTGCTTGTGGCTAGTGGTGTTGGTGGTGGCTGTGGTGAAGATAGGGTTGGGTCTGTGAGATAGTGGAGGTGATGTAGGAGTGAAAGATATGGTGGTGGTTGCATATGTACTGGGGGAGGGTGGTAGTGGTAGTGGTAGTGTGGTGGCTGTGGTGTGGATGGTGTAGCTGTAGAATTGGTAGTGGTGATGGGATGTAGTGGCTGTGGTGGTGACGAAGGTGAGTCTCTCCTCTTCTTCTTCTGGCCGTGGGGCTGAGCCATCCTTTTCTTCCTCGATCCAGTCGAGGGTGATGCTCCACTAGAACACGGCTAGCAGACTCAGGGGCATAGGTTTGGTCAGTAGCAGTCTCTCTGATCCACCGGGGCGTTCACCAACCGCCCGGAGTCCATACTCTGGGAACAACCTTGCTTCCACAGTCCTAGTCATGGCTCCTCGTCTGACTCTTCTTCCTCCTCACCAGGTATAAGTCCTGGTGGAACCCGGTGACTCAGCTATGTCTCCCATGGGGGCAGATACTGGAGGTATAACATCTGTAGCTGCGCCCCTAGGTGGAATGGGCATGTCATCTCCAGCATCCCCACCGTTATCATCATCAGAGTCATCGGTGGGTAAAGCAATCTGCTCAACATCAGAATCACTATCGTCGTGGCGCCACTTCCTCCTAGTTGGCAACACATAGTTCTCACGGGCCAGATGCCCAAACAATCTCCTAACAGGGGGTTTTACCTGCTTCCCTCTGTATCCTTCATCCGGCCCAAGGTGGTATCATCCATCACCTCAAGCACTACAGCATCATCCTTCTCTTTGGCAGGGAGGGGAGCTTCTGGTCTATAATCATCTGCATGAATCGAGGGTACATGCAGAAGCCCTCCTTCCCTTTCCCCTCATGTTCTCCACCAAGTAGGTGAAGATCATCTGGAGAAGCTGAACGGATGGTTCAGCACCAACGCAACATAGGCGTTCTGGATCCAGTCAGACAACTCATCAAAGCCTCCCTTCCTGGATGCTATGCATTTCAGCATACGTGAGCAAGATACTTGAACTGGGGACAGAGTTGCTCTTGTGAGCACCCCAACATTGATGTCCCCAGAGTACTTGGCTCGAAGAAAAAATCCTCTGACAGTATGGGGGTGTAGTCTAGTAGGACAGTCAGCATCGTCCCCCAAGTGTAACACGATCCTAAGATCCTCCTCTGTGATAGCTATAGTCTCTCCAAAGATAGTACCTCTGATACAGTGAGGGTCAGAGGATCGATCAATTACCGCACCTTCCCAGAAGGCCTGCTGAATCGAACGATAAGGTGTACATGGAGCAGATATAGCGTGTGCAATCCTCGATCTCCTTAGGAAGGAGATAATGCCAGAGAAGTCTGAAGCATTTCTGGATGTCAGATCCAGATGAGCACAAATATTGTGCTTCGTACTCATTGTCCATCGACTTGCCATCTGTTACACAAGGAAAGTAAACATTATTACCCATTGGCTAAGAATGTCATGAAACATTTGGACTTGAACAAATTTTTTTTTGTCATGCGAATGAGGCTATGCGACTGGGATTCAGTCGTGCGAATGACTCCATACGTACTTCTGAGTGTGCGACTGGACTCATGCGTATGTAGCATCATGCGGTTACACTAGTCGTGCGACTAAACTCATACGCATGGTTCAGTCGTGCGGTTAAGCTATTCGCACTCTTCAGTCGTGCGACTGAAGTTCATCAACCTGTCCATTCGCATGTCTTTCTGTCCGTTCAATTCAAATTCAATTTTTCACCAATTTGAGTTTTAGACTTCGTGTTCTGGTTCATTAGACTCACAATCCATTCGTTAACACCTAAAACCTTTAAATTATTTGTTTATGTCATTTAGTTTGGTTATTTTGCCACATAGTCTCGGTGTTTATCACGAGTCTGATTATCCAGATTTAGTGTCAAATTGAATGATTTGGTAAGAGTCTGCACCGCAAATTACCTGTAGAGTCAATGCAATTGTCAGTATGTGAGAATCGAGGGTTATAGTGATCAAACGAAATTTGGGCAGCGTAACGTTAGTCGTGCGATTTAGGGTAAGTTTGAGAGTTATGAGTCTCTGCGACCGACTCTCTCCCTATTTGTACTAACCCTAAATTCAATCGTACGACTGGTCTCATACGCACTTTTCATTCGGGCGAATGGGCCTCAGTCGTGCGATTGATTAAGCTCCCCATTCAGTCGTCCGACTGGAGTTCAGTCATGCGACTTACTCATTCGTTTGCTCTTAAACATCCGACTGGGTCATTCATGGGCCATTCGGTTAATGGTCCATACTCATGGTCCATTCGTACGAATGGCTCCCATTCGTATATGTAAGTCCATACTAATGGTCCATTCGTGCGAATGGTCATACTTATGAAATTTTGCATTTCTTACCGTTTTACAGTTAACCCTTTTCAAACTATAGAATCAACATTATACGCCTTTGATCATCTCAGACATGATCATCTTAACTTGAAAACTTTTTGACCACCTCAGACGTGTTCCTTTTAAACAATTTAGTCACCTCTGACGTGACCCTTTTAAACTTTGAAACACATGTGGCCATCTCAGACATGACCCTTTTAGGTGAGTTAACCCCATACTGATTTTATGATATAGTCCGACGAACAAACAACTAAATGACTAACTAACTAGAAACTTAAACTAAATACAAAAATAACACTTGTTTTTGATTTTTTTGTGAGAGATAAATCCTAAGATAAACATCTACAGGATTTGGTTCCAGAATAGGCAGCTGCAATTTAGTTTGACCACACCGGACCAATTCAAATTTGGAATCATACAGGCAAGTCAAATCATTTGGGACTTGTTATCAAAACCTTTAGATGCTCATTCTTGGTTTTCATCCAGAGTCGTTAGCAAATTTAGGAAATCACACTGGTACTATCAGATTCCCACATTGATTTGAACTTTCAAGAATTGCGAGCAACAATGATTGTCAGTATATTTGTCCTCTTAAATCCATACACAGACTTTAGACACAAACTGGTGATAGTTTTAGGTTTAATTATTTCAACTAACATTTTGGATCCCACACTTATATGGTAATCAACATTCCTTAGGAGCTTTTGAGCGGTCTACGAGTATTTTTACTAAAAAAGACTATTCTTAGAGCTTTCAAAGAGAAGCCAATCCTCAGGTCAGTGCCATCGCACAGCAGAGAGGCGGTAAACAACAATGAGTTCTAGAATATCTAGGTTATGCTTATCCTCAGGTCAGTGCCATCGCACAGCAAGAGGCACACAACCTATCTTTTTGTTAGAACAGCTAATTTTTCTTTTGCACATGATGCACCAACAACATAAGTCATTAGCTTGATAGCATTTGTCTTTCAATTTTTTCGTGCTTTGCTCTATTTATGGTCATCCGCACACATTTGTGGCGTTTACAAGCTCATTACCCCTTATTGAATATTGTTGATTGTGTTAACCATGATAAGATGACAGCCCACAGTCAGTTGAACAACTTAGTTTGATCTTGAGATCACCAGTCAGGTCTATCATCTATTGTGTTGAATCTACCGACATATCATTTGTGGTCTAGCAACCTCTAGGTCTACTTTCTTTGTGTTACCTTGGTAGTTACCAGTTTTTCTATCATCTTCCCTTTTATATTGCTTACACTACACAGACTTATACTTTGAATTTTACATCTTTTCTAAATTAATTTTTTAAGTCCCTTTTGATTTGTTCCTGTGTACTATCATTTTCCAAAAGGTTTGAATCGGTATCACAGATAAGATTTACCTTATATCAGCTATCCACTCCTTCTCCCTTGTTTTTTTTAAATGTTACTAGTTGACCTACTCTCCCCTAAAATTCTAAAATCATACTGATTTAATTATTTTAGGATTTTAACAGACAGCTAAATAACATGAATTTAATTTAAACAAAAAAACAAGAAAAATTGAAAAAGAAAAATATAACTGCAATGCATCGGACTACACATGATCATCATCTGGAATAACATCACTTTTCTTTTAACGTCGTTGACTCTAACAAATATAAAAAATATTTGGTTTATCAAAGGCTTTTGTATAGAGGTCAGCGCATTGAAAGTCAGTATTAATTTTTACACCACATCAATTAAGTTCTTTTCAAAACAGTCTCTTATGAAATGGTATTTAATACCGATGTGTTTGGTATTTGGATGTTGTACCGGATTTTTAGTTACTGTATTGCAGCAGAGTTATCAACAAAGATAGAGTAGAAGAAAACTTTAAACCGTAATCCCGCATTTGCTATTGAATCCAGATGATTTGTGAACAGCAACTTGCAGCACAGCAACGTATTCGGCTTCACAGGTTGACAATGCAACCGAGGTCTGCTTCTTACACTGCCAGGTAACTAATCTCCTCCCAAAGAATTGACACCCTGCTATGTAGACTTGTAGTTCATCTTGCAGCCCCCGTAATCCGAGTCACTATACGCCATGAGCTCAAAGTCATCATCATGAGGATACCACAACCCAAGTGTGGGTGTACCCTTCAGATAATGAAATATCCTTTTGACCCCGATCAGATGGTTAACCTTAGGCTTAGCCTGATATCTAGAAATAAACATGTAGCATACATGATATCAGGTCTTGAGGCAGTGAAATACATGAGGGATCCAGTCATTCCTCGGTACATTGTGGCATCTACCAGATCTATTTTCGTTAGGTTCTATATCATGATTTGTAGCAAGTGGAGTCCCAACGGCAGAAGCATTCTCCATGTCAAACTGACTGAGAATGTCTCCCACATACTTGGTCTGATGTAGAAAGATCCCATTTGGTGTCTGATCCACCTGTAACCAGAAAAGAATTTCATCTCCCCCATTGCACTTATCTCAAACTCTTTCTTCATAACTGCTTCAAACTCTTTGCATAATTCTTCGCTCTTTGAACCGAATATTATGTCATCGACATAGATTTGTACTAGCAGTAGGTCTCCATCTTTTTCTTTTATGAACAATGTGCAGTCAATGACTCCCCTGCGAAAGCCGTGTTTCACAAGATGAGTTGAGAGTTTCTCATACCAGGCCCTAGGAGCTTGATGAAGCTCGTATAAGGCCTTGTCGAGTTTGTAAACTCTGTCCCGATGATAAGGATCTTCAAATCCCTCAGGTTGACTGACATACATTGTCTCTCGAATTTCCCCATGAAGGAATGCACTCTTCACATCATCTTCATATACGATGCATAGGCAAGGAAGATACGGATGGCTTCCATCCTTGCCACGGGTACAAACACTTCATTGTAGTCAATCCCCTCGACTTGGCAAAATCCCTGAACAACCAATCGAGCCTTGTTTCTGATAATGACCCCTTGGTCATCCTTCTTGCATTTCAAGACCCATTTGGTGCCAATGACCTTAGCACATTTAGGTCTATCTACCAGAGTTCATACTCCTAACTTCTTGAATTGAAGAAGTTCTTCTTGCATGGCACTCATCCATGCCTCATCGTTTAATGCATCACTTACGTATTTTGGCTCAAACTACGAGACAAAACACCGATAAGCACCATCATGAATGTAACCTTTTTCCATAACAGAGGCATAATCAGCTGAGTACAACTAATTTCGGGTTTGTACTCCTGATCTGACATCCCTAATGACATTGTCTAAGGGATGATAGACATTTAGACGTGATCCTGGAGTAGTAGGAGCAGCTACCTCAGAGCCAAGATTATGAACATTTGGTTCTGCATCTGAGGTAGAAGGAGTTTGAGGTTCCGAAATCGAAGGTGCATCACCGTTAGATGCTTGTAGACTTTCAGGAACTGGAACATGTTGCTCCTGACTGTTCTGGTCATCTTCTTCAGCCTCATCTTCAGAGGAGGAGTCACTGTCGTCGACTACTCCCTGACTGAGTAGATGATTCTCCATGTAAACTCGATGATGTTGAATCAAGAGATGGTGTATTTAAGATATCATCCATCATTCGAGTAGCCAACTCATCATCAGAAGGAGTGATAGGGATGTTGAAGGACTTAAAGAATCCATCATAGTTGAAAAAGTAGGCGGTCCTTTGCTAGTAGGTGGTGTGGTATATCTCTGAACATCAACATTACACCACACTTCTACTAGACCCGTTGAGTTATTGTAAACTCTCTTGTTCGGTATGTTGTATCCTAGGAAGATTCCTTCATCAGCCTTCTCGCTGAATTTACCATCTTGAGTCTTTTTCAGAAGTGTACATGGTGCGCCGAATGGTTCGAGATACTCCAGATTTGGTTTACGTCGTTGTAGTAGCTCGTAACATGTCTTTCTGTGGCGCTTGACTATCAGAAGCTGATTCAGTATAACACACATTAGCTACCGCCTCATTCCAAAATTGGATAGGCAATTTCGAGTCTGCCAGCATTGTCCGTGCTGTCTCTATCAATCTTCTGTTCTTTCTCTCAGCAACACCATTCATCTGAGGCGTGTATGCAGAAGTGAATTGATGCACAATTCCCTTTTCCTTGCAGTAAGCCTCCATCCACTGATTCTTGAATTCAGTCCCATTGTATGAGCGTACTTGTCTCACTTTCAGCTTGTAGAGAGATTCCAGTGTGGTTACTAACTCCTTGAATGACTCAAATGTTTCTGACTTGGACTTCAAAAACATTACCTAAGAGAATCTTGTGTAGTCATCAGTAACAACAAAACAGTACAAGTCGCCTGCAATGCTCTTTGTACTGACTGGACCAAACAGATCCATGTGAAGAAGTTCAAGAGGAAGTTCTATTGAATGAACTTTCTTTTCCTTATGAGACTTCTTCGTCTGTTTTCCTTTCTTGCAAGCTATACAAAAATCAGGAAGTTGGAAATTCTTGACATTAACTCCTCTCACAAGATCCTTCTGGATCAAGTGATTCATCTTCCGTTGATTGATGTGTCCCATTCTCCTATGCCAGGATATGGAGTCCTTCTCAGTGGCTTTGGATAGAAAGCATTGAACTTCATGATCTGTTGTAGAAGCTGTTGAGAGATCCAAAACATAAAGGTCTTTATATCTTGAAGCTGTCATCAGAACTTGGTCCTCTGGAATAACGTAGTCTTTCTTAAGGACGTAACACTTATTGTTGTCGAATATGACTTTAAAACCTTTATCACAGATTTGGGAAACAGAAAGTAAGTTGTTTTGAAGTTGCTGAACGTAGTTCACCCTATCAAACTTAACTTTCTGATTTCCAACTTCTCCCTGAGCTGTGATATAACCCCCCTTGTTTCCAGCAAACGAAACATGCCCTCCTTTTATTTGCTTGACGTTTGATAAAAGAGCTCTGTTTCCTGTCATGTGCCTAGATGCTCCACTGTCTACAATCCACGTGTTGGTTTCAACACTGTAGTGAACACCCTGCACATTCAAAGTAAAACCATTAGTTTAGGTTAGGAACCCAAGCCTTTACTGGCTTGGGTTTCCCAGAGGCATCACACATCATGAATTCAACCCATTGTCCATTAGAGGGTGAGGGAAGCTCAGGTTCCTTCTTGTCATCATTATCAGACACAGAGGATGAATTCTCTTTCCGTAAGCCAGATTTGTGCAATGCCTGTTTGTGATAAAAAGGTCGACTGGCTAATGGGTTGAACGTTAGGTTCGCTAGTTCGTCTAGGTGGAGTTAAGGAACTCCTCTTATAAGACCTAGATTTTGAATTCTGAAGTTCAATCTTCTTCCTAGGTGTCTGATAGTAATGACAAAAGGAAGCAATGTGTCCACACTCTCCACAGTTGTAGCACGACCTGCTATCAACTTTATGATTAAACTTTCTTTGTGGAGATGTGTGTGACACCCTGGTAACATTACTTAGTTTGGGTTTTGACTCTGTTTCTTTTGATGTTTTCTCCTGTTTAACAAAATTAATTGTTTTAACATTTTTAACATCCTTTTCTTTTTGGTTAACTGGTTTTTGACATGAAGCTTGGGAAAGATTAATATTAGCAGTCTTTTTAGATTCAGATTTGACTTTGTTTGTCCCGGACTTTATATTTATCTTTTCAAATTCTTTTTCCAGATTAACACAAGGCATTTTACCCTTTGCCTTTGAAGTGGCCACTTTTTGTTTTGTTCCAGATTCAATTGATGAACATGAGGAATCTGGATCAATAACAAGAGGAGTAGACACCATATGATCCTTGATGGGGTTGTTATTTATAGGTCTACTCTTAGTGTTCATCAAGGTCTCAGGTGGTGGAGGAACCACTTTATAACCCAAACCCTCCCCGTTGTTTCGTTCTCTCACTAAGTGTTGGACAATGTGTGATGAACTTGTCCAACTATGCAGTTTTTGCTTTAATGAGTTTACTTCTACTTCTAAAACTGCCTTTTGCTTCTTAGTGTCTTCTAGGGAGTTAAGATAGTACCTAATGTCATTAGCTTGGTTAAATGCAACTACTTCAGTTTCCCTAAGCTGTTTAGTCAAAAGGTCTATCTTTTCTTTGTAACTATACTCATTTTGTTTTAAAACTCTATTAGCCTTAGTGCACAGTTGCAAATCCTTTACTAAGTTATCATTATGATCTAATAACCTAGCAAATTTCTCATCTATGCTATCTCTAAAAGCATCACAATCAGAACAAGCATGATTTTTAAACAGTTAGTCAGTGGTACTTACCTGAGAAGGTTCAGTAGGGTTAGCCATCAACGCAGCATCAGATGTCTCTGGTTCTGGTGATCCTTTCTTTGCTGTTGAAATCTCTTCTTCAGGCTTGTAGCTGACCTCAGTTGTAGTTGTCTCTTCAATATTCGACATCGCTATCTCAACTGCAGTATCTCCTCACTCGCGGAATCATCATCTAAGTCTTCTACACTGGCAATATTTGATTCCCCTGGACAGACAAACCGAAAGCTCCAGTCTTGTCCTTCATCATCATGTGCAGTCAAGGCCTTTGGATTCTTGCTTGATGAAGTAGAACTGCTAGCTTGCTTGTCTTGACGAGTGAAGGATGAGAATGGGTTCCCGTTCCCAGTTTTCTTTGGCTTCACACATTCTCTCTTGAAGTGCCCCTTTTCTCCATAGTTAAAGCAGGTCACTTTACTCTTGTCAAAGCCAAATGTGGTATCCTCAGTAGCAACCAAGTTCTGTCCGGTCTTTTTCACAAACTTCTTCGCCCTCCGGACAGCACTAGCTAAGGCCCACAGAATATCCATTCTCTCCAGCTCTATTTCATCCACCTGCTCGTAGTCCTCATCTGCCAGATGGCAGTTTCCAATCTTCCCAGCAACAAGTCCATCATAAGAATTAACCACTGCTACCAAAAGATCCATGTGCTCTCGAGCTACTTCCATAGTAATATTTCCGAGGTTCTCGGTCTTCAGTCTAGTAGCATTCGCTTCATTCCAATGTAATGGGTACACGAAGACCCGAAAGTTTCTGATCCTGAAGGAGAAGCTTGTGAAGGACCCGATGAGCTAGACACAAATGCAGTCTGAAGGAGTGCTCCAGACGTCTTAGCTTGAGGCGTGGCATTGTACAAAGCTGGATTCTAAGTGTACGAAGAATTCTGAGCTCTGTACTTATCCTAAGTGCTTCTTCTTGCAGCTTTAGAATGAAGTCATTGATATCCAACTTTGCCAGCATCTCATTCTGTCTCAGATTTGACACAAATGAAGCCCACCTTTCCGGCAATCCGTCTGCAAAATTTGACACCTTTTCTTCCATGGTAGTAGCAACACCATGTGTATGCACTCATCAGATGGTAGAATCTATCAATAACATCGTCCAAACTCTCGTTTCCCATCGATGAGAAGTTGTCAAATTCCTTCTTCAGTTCCTTAGCTTTAATTGCCTTCAACGAAGCATTCCCGTTGTATCTCTTTTCCAGCTCATCCCATAATTTCTTGGCCTGCTTATTCTCCGAGTACTGGTGGAAAATATCTTTAGGAATAGACTGTGTAATCAATGCATAAACTCTCTTCTCTGCATTATACTTGACTTTCTGAGCATCGGTCATCCCTCCCAAAGTAAGTTTTACCCCATCTGCTCCCACCGGCATACTATACCCAATCTCGATAGCTTCCCACAAATTTGGATCCACTCCATTGAGGTAGATCTCAAAACGTTGTTTCCAGTGGGGAAACTCATCTAATGTTAAGAGTTTTGGTGGTTTATTATGATTCCCCACCTCACTCTCAAGCAACAGTAGGTTCTGGATCATTGAGTCCTTGTCGGCAGTAAACGTTGACATCTGATCTTCCATCTCGATTAACCTTTAAGTGTACTAACCAAACTGTCAAACTGGTGCGACTGGGTGATACGAATGGGCTATCCGTGCGAATGAACTATGCGATTGGTTCAATCGTGCGGCTGAACTAAGCGATTGGTTCAGTCGAGCGAATGAAGCTGATGCGTATGAACACTGCGAACGGATGGTTCAGTCGTACTAATGGAGAGGCGACTCAGTCCAATCGTGCGTCTGGAGTATGCGAATGAGTCCAGTCGTGCGAATGGCTCACTCGTGCGACTGAAGCTGCTGTTTTGCGAAAATTTTTAGGTTAAACGTGTTTTAGCCGTAAAAATTTGAAATTTCGCAAACCCTAATCGCCTAAGGCCGTAGAAACCGAAACTTGATGAGCAGGGAACATCCAAGACAACTTTTGACACAAAAGATTGCTTTTTTTTAGTGTAAAAACACAAATTTTTATCAATCTTGATTGAATCACACGTAATCAAGAGCCAAAGCTCTGATACCACTTGTTAGGACCTGGTATTTGAACGAAATACCGAATGATTAACGTGTAAACCAAACCAAATAGTGAGGAATCCTATTTGATTGGCGATCCAATCAGCGAGAACGCACGTAGAATCAATAAAGTATTGAATCAAACGTTAAGAATCCATTAGGAATCGATCTACAGCGTTCTATGAACTTGGAGTATCAACTTGGAGGTTTCTGGACGGCTAGGGTACGTCTGGAGTTGAAATAGAAAAAAATGCTTCTCGTTTTTCCATGAATTGGGTTGTATTTATAGGTTAGTCTTGTTCATTCGTGCGACTGAACCATTAGTATGGTTCAGTCGTGCGATTGAACCATGCGGTTGATTCATCCGCACGACTGAGTGTTCAGTCGTGCGACCGAGCCAATCTTATGTTACAATCATACGACTGATCCAGTCTCCTGGTTCAGTCGTGCGACTGAGTCATTCGTATGAAGTTATTCATGCGTATGGTCCATTCGCATGAGAACTTCATTTTGTTAAGTTTGAATGTATTAATTAATATAACATTATGTGTAACAATTCAAACAACCACAAACCTAATTAACCAATTCAACATCGACTCATTAATGAAATATTAAACATTATAAATAACAAACAACCAATATCATTTCATTAATCATTCCAAACATTACATCAGAACCAGACAAACAAGATCTATTACATTCATACCATGATCTAGGGACATACATGTATCAACAAGTATTACATCATCTCTACTTAGTAAACAGCAGAAAATACTCTTAAAACGACCTCTGACAACAAGTTCTCACCTTCAAGAACTATACACAAAACCTATAGATTCATACGAAGAACAGGATATAACAAAAGCTGCAACAGAAACCAAGAATCTTTAACAGATTTTATTTACTAAGCATTTGTTGAACGGTTTGGATTATTTGGACTAATTAATGTTAAAACTTACCTAATCTATATTTATACAAGTTAAAACACCTTGTTAAAATGTATTCACATAGTTTTTCAAAACTTGGTCATACTCCAAAACCACCAATGCTTAAACATAAATCTGAGTTTAAGCAGTGGAAAATCATATTCAGAAATTACATCACAGGTGTAGATCCTGACTTTTGGAACTCAATATGCAAGGGGCCACACATCCCTGTCTCTCTGTCTGCAGATCAAGCTGCCATCTACAAGACAACGCGAATACCCACCGAAGATCTGACTCTTGATGATGAAGATTACAAGAAAATCAAGATTGATCTCAAAACTTACTCCATCCTCACTCAAGAACTTAAGATGGATGTACTAAAAAAACTGGAGAAGTATGGTACTGCTAAAGCAGTATGGGATGCACTGCGAATTATGTGTGAGGGAAGCAGTGAAGTTGCAAAAATTAACAAGGATAAGCTTGTTAATTAGTATGAAACATTTCATCACTCCACGGGGGAGTCCATATCCAAACAACTGCACAGATTTGTACAGTTGATAAATGACTTGGAAATCATGGGAGTCACTTAGGTGTTGTATGTTTTTTCTGCAGGAAAACGTCTGCAGTCTACGGACAACATCTGCAGTCTACGGACAACATCTGCAGTAGAAGAGTGGACCAAATATCTGCAGTCTGCAAGAAAAAGACTGTTTGTTTTTTTAACATCTGCAGAATGCTGAAATATTTTGTAATTAAACTAAATCTATTTTTTAAACTTTAAAAACAACTAATACATTAATATATAAATAAAAGTCATAGAAATACATTAAAATATAAATAAAAGTCATACAACACTACAATAATATTCATAAAACCATATGAATACATTTATAATTCATTTCTCATACAAACTAATCATACAAACTAAACCAAAAACACCAACCACACAAACCAATTCATTCATCATACAAACTAATCAAACAAACTATACCAAAACACCAACCACACAAACCAATTCATTCCTCATACAAACTATACCAACCAACTAAACCAATTCATTCATCATACAAACCATATACAAACTAATCATACAAACAAACAAAATCACTAACATACAAACTAAAATGAAAAATCTACCTACAAAATCACATATTATCACACAAACAACAAATCAATTATAAATTAAACTAAAAAAACTATTCTGCTTGGTGGTTGAAAGGTGCCCCATGTCACACCCCCGCTAAGAGCGGAAACACGAGGATGTAACGAGACGAGAATCGTCATAACACATGGTAAGCGATAGAGATGCAATAATAATAATGATGACAAGCGTGTCATGACAACACTCGACAACAAGGGGACTTGTGTCGTGCTTAGTCAGTATTCACGACAACATAGCCATAAGGATAAATATGATATAAGATAAACATAGATAATAACATTGTATGCAATTCCCACAACCCGGGAACAAGTTACAAAGTGTAATGTTGTTTGAAACAGATACAACAATTGCTTCCAAAATGACAAGTTTAGCCCGGAAATGCATCCTAGGGTCTCCACTAAGGCAACACACCTAGAACCTCAGCTAGCATGATCACCTGAAAAGATATGCTCAAAATGGTCAACAAAATTATTGGTGAGCTCGCAGGTTTAAAAGTAAATAAGTAATGATGCTGTATAAAGTTGTTGCAGAATACCATGCATACAGTTATAAGCAAGCAAAATCACATGACAAGAGCTTTACAACCAAACCTAACGACGTACACAAAGAATCTTGTCGGAATATATTCACCCAAGGCCCGTTCCTGGCTTTTGTTGGTACTAACTAGTATACCAACATGAGGGTGGGGGTGTCAACCCAGTAGTACTACCAATACCTATCCGTCGGTTCCCACACTGGAATTAAATGGTTGTAAGAAAGAACCACAAAGCAGACTCAAGCATGTATCAGATAAGTACCCACAAAACAGTAGCACGTTGATTTCAAGTATGTAAATTGTATGTATGTTGTACAACATAGAAAACGGGCGAGCATACTTTTCCCTCATGTTTGTAAATGTTTGTAAAGTAGTATAAGAATAAAAAGGGGCCACGAGACTCACATGTTAAGTGGTAAGTATGAATGATCAAGATTTCCAACAGTTGAATGTAATGATCGGTCAACACCTATTTGACAGTTATTGTTAAGCATTAATGACGCGTATAAAGCGTATAGTAATGTTTGGTCGGTTCCGGTTGTATCGGTTCGGTCACGGGTAGCACACACACAAGCGGACACACGTATCAGATGTTATGTAGATCCAAGTACTAAGAGTAGTCGTCATTGCTTATGACATCCTTGTAAAGATCTCATTGTTATGAAAGATGGAACTTGTTAAGTATTTGTAGTTCCAAATGGGTTGTAGATACTTGTAAAATGTTAGGTTGATTTCAATTGAAATAGTATGTGCATGTTGATAGCGTTGACTTTAATCTTTGTGGTCAAGCAATGACACTTTTACAGATCTTTGAGATCGTGGTACATCTTGTCTGCGCCAGGATGAATAGAATATCGCGTCTTGTGAGCTTCATCCATGATCAAGGTACGTACACCTCCCCACTTGGGTACCCATATACGGTCCACGAAGTACTGTACACCGTCGTCCTTGCACATCAGTTGTTCATCCAACCCTCGGAATTCTTCTCCTGCAAGGTTTTCTTCTTTCAACGCCTCACTTTGTGCAATTTGGATCTGAGCTTTCAATTTGATTGAATGGTCAATCCCAAAGCTCGAGCACGTAGTGGTTTCACGCGTTCTTTGCGGCTTAGAGCATCAGCCACCACATTAGCTTTCCCCGGATGATACCGGATTTCACAATCGTAGTCGCTAAGAAGCCTACCCAACGTCGCTGTCGCATATTGAGTTCCTTCTGATCCAGGATATGTTGAAGGATTTTATGATCTGTGTAGATGATGCATTTGGTTCCATACAGGTAATGCCTCCATATTTTGAGTGCGAATACTATAGCGCCCAACTCAAGATCATGAGTTGTGTAGTTCTTCTCGTGCACCTTAAGTTGTCGCGAAGCATAGGCAATCACCTTATCTTTCTGCATTAGTACACATCCCAACCCTTGATGCGAAGCATCACAATATACCACAAAGTCATCAGTTCCGTTTGGGAGGGAAAATATCGGTGCATTACACAACTTATCTTTCAGCGTTTGGAACGCTTGTTCTTGTGCATGTCCCCAATCAAACTTCTTGTCCTTCTGGGTCAGCAGTGTTAACAGTTGAGCGATCTTTGAAAAGTTCGCAATGAAACGACGATAGTATCCGGCCAATCCTAAGAATTGCTGAATCTCTGAAGGTGTCTGGGGTGTATCCCATTTCTTTACCGCTTGATCTTGCTGGCATCTACATGAATCCCGTCCTTGTTAACCACATGATCCAAAAACTTCACCTCTCGCAGCCAGAATTCACACTTCGAGTACTTGGCGAAAATTTTCTCTTCCCTTAACCGTTCCAGTATTGCCGGAGGTGTTCTTCATGATCCTCTTTCGATCGAGAGTAGATAAGTATGTCGTCTATGAATACGATCACAAACTTATCCAAGTAAGGTTTGCACACCCGATTCATTAGGTCTATAAACACAGCTGGTGCGTTAGTTAATCCGAACAGCATGACCAGGAACTCATAGTGCCCATAACGAGTTCTAAACGCTGTCTTCGGTACGTCCTCTTCGAAAACCCTTAGTTGATGATATCCGGATCGAAGGTTGATCTTGGAAAAATAGGAAGCTCCTTGTAACTGATCAAACAGGTCGTCGATCCTGGGGAGAGGATACCGATTCTTCACAGTTAATTTGTTCAATTCACGGTAGTCGATGCACATACGAGACGACCCATCCTTCTTCTTGACAAATAACACCGGTGCTCCCCAAGGCGAGTTACTCGGCCGAATAAAACCCTTCTCCAGTAGTTCCTGTAACTGGCTAGATAACTCTTGCATTTCAGATGGTGCCAACCGATACTGTGTCTTTGCTACCGGTGTAGCTCCAGGAATCAACTCAATACGAAATTCCACCTGCCGTGGAGGAGGCAAACCAGGCAAGTCATCAG
This sequence comes from Flaveria trinervia, assembly GCA_025506515.1. Lineage (NCBI taxonomy): Eukaryota > Viridiplantae > Streptophyta > Magnoliopsida > Asterales > Asteraceae > Flaveria > Flaveria trinervia. The sequence goes on from CM046443.1 coordinate 64,605,834, forward strand.
GAAATACATCTGAGTAATCCCGTACCATAGGGATATCTACCAATTTCTGCTCCTCTTCCTTCTTTTCTACCACATGAGCCAGGAAAGCGTAGCACTGTTTTCGTAAACTCCGACGTGCTTTCATGCAGGAAATAAGCTTTAAGTTTCTCCCCGGTCTTTCTCCTTGAATTCTGAGTACCTCCCCGTCTGGCATGGGGATTCGTACTACTTTGTCCCGACAAACAATCTCAGCTCCGTGTTTTGACAACCAATCCATTCCCACAATCATGTCGAAACTTCCTAACTCAATGGGTATCAAGTCTATTTCGAAGGCATGGTCCTCCAATATCAATGAGCACTTTCTAATAATCTTGTCGGCCTGAACAACCCTACCCTTGGCCATTTCTACAGAGTAGCTAGTTTCTAGCCTACTAGGACTCAAATCAAGCAATTGCGCAAACTCATAAGATATAAAGCAATTGTCTGCCCCAGTATCAAACAATATAGATGCAAAGTGATTATTGGGTAAGTGCGTACCCGTGACAACATTTGGGTCCTAACGAGCATCATTGGCTCCAATGACAAAAGCGCGTCCCCGAGCCGTATTCCCTTGATTTCCCGGGCCTTGATTTCCAGCTATGGCCAACGTCTGATGCTGGTGTTCCCTTGTTGGCCCGGTGCCCGATTCAATTTGGGGCACATGTTTCTGTAGTGATCAGGGCTTCCACACTCATAAAAGCCCCTAGCGTTCCCAGCGGGGTTAACCGCGTTAACTAGTGCGACCATATTTGGCGCTGTTCTGCAGTCTCTTTCTAAATGCCCCGGGCATCTACAGTTAGCGCACACTCAGCACGGCATAGCTGGGGGATGATGAAAGTTGCACCTATCGCATCTGGGGTGTGGACCCACATACTCTCGCCTGCCCTGGGTCATGACCATAAAAGTTTTGGTTGTCTTGGACCTTTTCTTGAATTTCCCGGCACTCGACCGGCTCGTTTCCCTAACTTCTTTCCTTTTCTTTACTCCCCTACCCAATACCCCTGTTCTCACCATCTCATCAGTTAGAGCGCCGGCCTTCAGAATTGCGCTCTGAATAGTAGGACGAGCAGCTGCGGTTCCCATTTCCCGGATTTAAGGTGCAAGTCCCCAAATATACCTCTCTATCCTTTTTGATTCCGGGGTAACCAGATGCGAAACCAATCTTGCTAGTTCGTGAAAACGATCGGTGTAAGCTGCGTGCCCAGCCCCCACCATAGCATGATTCCAGAACTCATGCTCAAGTTTTTGCATCTCGTTAAGAGGAAAGTACTCCTCGGTGATTAGGGCTTTGAACTCATCCCACGACATTTGCATCGCCGATTCTCTTCCCCTAGCCTGAATCTTAGTGTTCCACCACGTTAGTGCCTTGCCCTATAGTGAGCACGTGGCATTCTTAATCCTTTGACTATCGAGGCATTCGTTGATGTCGATCACGGCCTCCATCTTTTGAAGCCATCTGGTCAGGGCTATGGCTCCACCTTTGCCATCAAACTCTCTTGGTTTACAAGCCACAAATTCCTTGTATGAATATCCCCATCTAGCATTCACAACCCCGGTCTCATTAACAATTCCAGTTTTGTAACCGGCTGTACCACCATTTCCAGTCTCCTGATTGCTTTCGTTCCCAGTCGGGTTCCCGTTATCCTCATTATCATTGCCACCATCCCCGTGGGGGTGAGAATTCTGAAGAGCATCGCTCACTTGGGCCACGATAGTCGGAATCAGTGCGGCCAGCTGTTGAGCGATTAAGGCTGCCATATCAGCGTTTCCTATTACCGGAGTGACATTGGTAGGACCATCACTTGTTCTCGGTGCTCTACCTCTGCCTCTGCCTCTCGGGGCTTCACTTCCGCAACTGTTGCTGCGGGTAACTCTTCGAGGCGGCATGTTCTAATCATAAGAATAGTAAACGCATAAGTTTTAACCATTGCAGGACACATTATCCATGTCACATTAAGGCCTAACTTTCCGGGTTAATGCTATACTTATGGTTGTCACACATCGCTTACAAATCATGAAGTTCTCACACCATGTATAAGTAATGTCCCAATAGTAGTCCATCATAATAATGGCATATCCATGCATGAAATCAAGTTTAGTCTAGCGGAGGTTGACTATTTCCTCCTCTCTCAAGGTCTCAGACATAACCTCCTCGGGGTAAATCCCAGTGTTAAGGTCAAACGCAATAGCATGATCTATGAAGATCTCTTTGGGTTCAATACCCGGATTGATAAAACAACTCGGTGCGCAGAGGGAAATGGAAGATCCAATACAAGCATCCTGTAAAGAGTGAGCACAAGGGCTCCCTCACAGGGTGAAATGATCACGAAACAGATAGTTAATCGAACAAGTAAAGAGGAACACGTATGAGATATAAAATGCACACAGCCCTGGCATGCAAATCTACATGAAGGTTCCTAGGTTATAGTCTAGGTCAAATGTATTGCCTAATTCTCTATAACCAATGGCTCTGATACCAGTCTGTCACACCCCCGCTAAGAGCGGAAACACGGGGATGTAACGAGACGGGAATCGTCATAACACATGGTAAGCGATAGAGATGCAATAATATAATGATGACAAGCGTGTCATGACAACACCCGACAACAAGGGGACTTGTGTCGTGCTTAGTCAGTATTCACGACAACATAGCCATAAGCATAAATATGATATAAGATAAACATAGATAATAACATTGTATGCAATTCCCATAACCCCGAAACAAGTTACAAAGTGTAATGTTGTTTGAAACAGATACAACAATTGTTTCCAAAATGACAAGTTTAGCCTGGAAATGCATCCTAGGGTCTCCACTAAGGCAACACACCTAGAACCTCAGCTAGCATGATCACCTGAAAAGATATGCTCAAAATGGTCAACAAAATTGTTGGTGAGCTCGCATGTTTAAAAGTAAATAAGTAATGATGCTGTATAAAGTTGTTGCAGAATACCGTGCATACAGTTATAAGCAAGCAAAATCACATGACAAGAGCTTTACAACCAAACCTAATGACGTACACAAAGAATCTTGTCGGAGTATATTCACCCAAGGCCCGTTCCTGGCTTTTGTTGGTACTAACTAGTATACCAACACGAGGGTGGGGGTGTCAACCCAGTAGTACTACCAATACCTATCCGTCGGTTCCCACACTGGAATTAAATGGTTGTAAGAAAGAACCACAAAGCAGACTCAAGCATGTATCAAATAAGTACCCACAAAACAGTAGCATGTTGATTCCAAGTATGTAAATTGTATGTATGTTGTACAACATAGAAAATGGACGAGCATACTTTTCCCCCATGTTTGTAAATGTTTGTAAAGTAGTATAAGCATAAAAAGAGGCCACGAGACTCACATGTTAAGTGGTAAGTATGAATGATCAAGATTTCCAACAGTTGAATGCAATGATCGGTCAAACACCTATTTGACAGTTATTGTTAAGCATTAATGACGCGTATAAAGCGTATAGTAATGTTTGGTCGGTTCCGGTTGTATCGGTTTGGTCGCGGGTAGCACACACACAAGCGGACACACGTATCAGATCTTATGTAGATCCAAGTACTAAGAGTAGTCGTCATTGCTTATGACATCCTTGTAAAGATCTCATTGTTATGAAAGATGGCACTTGTTAAGTATTTGTAGTTCCAAATGGGTTGTCGATAATTGTAAAATGTTAGGTTGATTTCAATTGAAATAGTATGTGCATGTTGATAGCGTTGACTTTAATCTTTGTGGTCAAGCAATGACACTTTTACTGATGTTACCTTATCATCATTAGACGTTCAAGAGGAAATTCACACTCAACATCACCAGTCACAGAACAGGACCAGACGCTCGACTCAACGCTCCATTCGTACGAATCAACCTTCAATCGTACAAATCAGCTTCATTGGCGTGATTGAACCTTCATTCGTACGACTGGCATTCAGTCGTACCACACAACACTCAATCGCACGACTTAACCTCCATACGCACGAATCAACATTCATTCGTACGAATCAGCTTCATTCGTACGACTGACCCTTCATTCGTACGATTGGCCTTCAGTCGTGCGATACGCGCACAGTCGCATGCATTCATTCACCCACATTGACTCAATCGCACACACACTCATCCACATTGACTCAATCGCACGCACATTCATTCGATCGCACAACTCAGTCGCATGACATCCCTAGTCGCACGATTCAGTCGCCCGAAAGACACAATCGCATGACTCAGTTGCACGACTCACCCAGTCGCATGACAGACCCAGTCGCCTGAACTGCAGGTTCGCGACTGCTGAAGTGCAGAGCAGCCTTCGGCTGCCCCAAGCACGGTTTTACACAACAAGGACTTCTAGAATCACAAAAAAACACACACGAACAAGAAGCACACGCAGAAAGTCATCACACGCACCCACACGACCTCTTGTGTTCGAGTTGACCCGAACACCCGAAACCCTAGAAATGGACAGCAGTAAAACGAGCAAGAAATGGACAACCAAGGTCGTCTACCTGCAAGGATGGAGTAGACTAAGTTGTGGGTGAAGTCTAGACGATGAAAACGTGACCAAACGGGGCGTTTTTTGTGCTAAGAGGAAGATGTGAAGTGGAGAAGAAGATGATGAAGAAGAAATGGGGAGAATGAAGAAAATGGCTGGGAATGGGGTTTTTATACCCATCCCAGGTTTGCAAAATGTCAATTTTAGTCCCTGCACTTAGCCCCCGAGTTTCCAAAGTTTTCTTCAGTTGAAAACGACTTTAAAATGTCTGTTATATTAAGGTTAAAAGCGTGTTTAATGGTAATTGATAGCTTAAAATGGTTTTATTAATGACAATGGTTATAATTAAAAATTATATATTTGGTGGTAATGGTGATGAAATTTATAAAAGGTTTATGCTTAGCACACGTTCACGGAGGAAGTACAGGCACAAGGGTAATAAAGCAGACATGATTCCTTAAAGCAGGAGTTCATGAAGAAGAGGAAGAATAACTAAAATAGTTCTATGGTTAATTATGTTGTTCGACGGACCTTAAGGTGACGGATGTCACACCCCAAGGGGGTGGGGGATCGAAATGGTGGGGGGCCGAAGGGGGTGGGGGGCCGAAGGGGGGTGGGGCCGAAGGGGGTGGGGGGGGGGGGGGGGGTGGGGGTGGGGGGGGGGGGGGCGAAGGGGGTGAAACCGGCCGAAGGGGGTGGGGGCGAAGGGGGTGAAACCGGCCGAAGGGGGTGGGGGCGAAGGGGGTGAAAACCGGCGAAGGGGGTGGGGGTGAAGGGGGTGAAACCGGCCGAAGGGGGTGGGGGACGACGGTGGTGGCGGTGGAACACGACGGTGGTGGCGGTGGCGGTGGAGGGCCGACGGGGCGGGGTTGCAAGAGTGAGGCGGTGGGTAGAGTGGGGAGGTGGGTAGAGTGGAGAGGTGGGGTGTTAGGGTTCAAATGAAAGAAGAAAGGGAGAAGAGGTTGTGAAGAGTTCAGAATACCTTATTCCATATCTTCTCCGTGTAGACGTCAGGAAGACGTTTTTAATGAAACGTCTTCGAGAAAACAAACACTATGTGTAGTAAAAACCTCTTCCCGCGTTTGCGTGGGCGCAGATGAAGAGGTGGGGAAGATGTTTTTTCAAAAAAGAAACACCTCCTTACAAGGTCAAGGAATTAAACAAGAAAATGCTGCACATTCTTCTATAAACCTGGCAACAAAATGTAACCATGTTAAAGAACACTCTTGATCTTGAGAGTACAACTCTGGATATAATGATAGCCAAGATAGAATCATTGTAGTTAGATGAAAGAAGCAGAAACTTGGAAGGACCCAAAGTGATTAAGGCATACAAATTTCCATCAGAATTTCATTCTGTGGAAAATGCCTTCATTACTGAGGAGGATGATTTCATCTCTTCAAGAGATCAACTGAATACCACAGGGTTCATTGCAACTCCATTAACTAATCATCCATCAACATCATCCCAAGCATCCGGATTCACTGCTGCTCCTACAACCACTCCTGATGACCCAAGATCCGAAAAACAAAAGGCAACTTACAATGCCTTTATTGCAAGCTTTGAAGCTTATTTGGGAGGAAGACTCAAATCTGCACATTTGATCCGGGAAGATTTAGAGGAAATAGATCTGGATGATGTAGAAGAAATGGATCTGCACTGGCAAATGGCTATGATTGCTATGAGAGCAAAGAATTTTTTCAGAAAAGGCAGAAAGCTCAGCCTTAATGAAAACACAAGGCTTGGATATGATAAATCCAAAGTGAAGTGCTTCAACTGTGGCATGGCTGGCCACTTCTCTAGAGAATGTAAAGCCCCCCAAAGAAAAAACTTTCAAAGAAATTCTCAAAACCAGTCATCCTCACAGTCAAACTCAAGCTTTCACTCCAATAATCATTAGCAGTGGTATCATCATCCACAACAACATCAATCATATCAAAATCAACCTCAACTGAGAAATCAAGCTCATGGAAGCAGTCAGTCATCTACAAATGCTCTTGTAATAAAGCAAGATGGAGTATGTGACTGGAGCCTATATGTAGAGGAAGTCAAGCCTTAATTTCAAAATCGTGCACTTATGGCTCACATCAACGATAGTCCATCTCCAATGCCTACTGAGGTAAAATCTAACCTTTGTAGTGAAAAATGTATTACTAAATTGCAAGGTTATAGAGAGAATAACCATAAACTTGCAGATAAAATAAAGAAGAGAAGGTTAAGTCAGAGATGCTCAAGAGAGAAATAAAAGGATTTGAAATCAAAATAAAATCTATCATCTCTGACATTGAGAAATTACATGGTGAAAAATACACTCTTACAGCTGAGAATGAGCAACTGACTAAAAAGTTGGCTCAATCTAAAGCTGAACATACACTTACTGAAGTCAAACTGGAAAAGTTTCAACTGTCTTCAGTTAAGCTACAAGAGATGCTTGATTCTCAAAAGGATCCAAAGGACATGTTTGGGATCGAGTATAACACTTGTCCTCCACAATACAATGACAACTACACTGTCATGCCTGACTCTGTTGCACTCAATGAGAAAACTGAACCTAATACTATTGAACCAAAAAAATAGTAAAAAAATCACAAATCCTCAAAACCAACCAAATGTTTACATTGAAACCAATAAGGATAAAATCAGATTAGGACACCCAATCAAAATCAAAGAGTGTTTAGACAAGGCAGTGAGTGTCATCAAAGCCACAAGCCTCGTAAAGGCAATTGTTCCATTTGTAAAATTCATACCTTCTGTTTTAAAAGGTAAAAAGAAGTTGTGAAGTCAGTGAAACCCACTGCTGAAAGCAGTTTGATAATGAGATTATATCTCAAAACAAATCAAGCAAATTAGACAAGGTTTCACTACAAAAGAAACAAAAGAGATCACTGATTTCAACGTGTAAAACTCTATCAGACCCCAATCTTCAAAATTAAGACAGGGTGTTGGTTTTGATTTATGTAACAATGAACACGTTGATCAATTTGAGAAAGTGGCAAAGAAAGGGTTGAAGAAACAAAAACAGCCCATAAAATCGAACAAAAGGGCTGATTTTGATTCATCCCCTGAGCAAAAGAAAGTGGCTTAGCAGCAAATCAGAAAATCAGCCGAGTCCCACAAATCAAAATCTGATTCAAGTAACAAACAAATGTATTATGACATTTGTGATATGTTCAATCACAAAACAGAAAAGTGCTTTAACAACCAAGATTGCTCTATCTGTGACATGAACAACCACTCCACCAAAAGCTTTTATTTTAACAAATATTGTTCAGTCTGTGATATGAACAATCATAATACATCAGATTGTTACTTCAATCAGAAGGGAGTGAGAATCGCTAAGAACTAACCCATCTCAACAACATCATCAGGCAAAACACAAGTCAGGAGTCATTTGCACACCAATCAAACTAGGACATCTAGATCACTCAATGACAGGAGTAAAACAAAAGAAATATGGAAAAATCAAAGAAACAACCATTACATTAATCAAAAGTTTGACTTTTCAAAACCTAAAATGATTTTTGAAAATCAAAAACATTTTAAACTTCTTCAAAAGAATATAGATCAAAGATTTCACTACTCATCTCACTCTTCTGTTGATGTTGATGAGAAGACTCCAGCAAAATATCTAAGCAATCTCCAAGGTCACCTCTAAATAGATTACAATTTAGAGGAAGGTATTAAGAAGTCACCATAATAGATAGGAATGGGAAACCCAAGACCATCATGGCTTGGGTTCCATATTTTAATTAGTTCTTTTATGCTTGCAGGGTCATCCATATAGGTCCAACAGCCTATGGTACATGGAAAGTGGATGTTCCCGACACATGACTGGAGATCGGTCCTCCTTCGTGACTTCAAGCAAATACAAGGAGCTACTATGGAATTTGGAGGAGATTCACAAGGTGGAAGAATTACAGGTGAAGGATCTGTGACAAATGGGATGCTAAGCTTTGATAGAGTGAACTACTGTGAACAATTGAACTTCAATCTTCTAAGCGTGTCTTAGATCCGCGACAAGAAATATTCAACTCACTTTACCGACACTCATTGCTACATTCTGAAATGTAAGGCCCCGTTCCCGAGAAACTTACAGCTGGTAATTCATCGCACATAAAACATATACTTTGCATTTAATCATAAAAACATTACAGCAGAAACATAACACAAATGGCATTCCATTTCATCATAAAAGCTTTTGCAAAATAATGCATCATTTGTCGGTTACAAAATTACATTTGTTGTATTACATCACAAAAGCTTTAAATAAATGGATGCCATCCAAAAGAGCTGAGCAGCTGCCTCGTGCCATCCTCAGCAACCTTACCTGCCAACTGGAAAATGCATAAAAGTCAGCGTTGCTGAGTGAGTTCTAGTTTTATAACAAAACATACTTTTCTTTCGCAAAACCATCTTTGTTTTCTTTCAAAATCATATTATACTTTACATTCGTTCATGATCATACATTGTACGTACATACAGATAATATCATCATTATCTTCTTTAATCTTTCATGCCTCATGCTTTACCTTTCCTTTCTGTCATCCATAGACCCTTCCCTTCTGTTCATGGTACTGAACCTAGGCCTATCATAGATCTTCTATAACGGTGCATCGCACCTCGTGGTCACAATACCTAGGGTAAGGTTTAGGTTCTATGCAATACCTTTCTGTTCATGGTCTTGGACCTAGGCCTCTCATAGACCTTCTATAACGGTGCATCGCACCTCGTGGTCACAGTACCTAAGGTATGAATGTAGGTTTACTATGCAATACCTTTCTGTTTGTGGTTCTGGACCTAGGCCTCTCATAGACCTTCTATAACGGTGCATCGCACCTCGTGGTCACAATACCTAAGGTATGAAGCAATAGTTCTATGCAAATGGTCAATCACAAAGAAAGACCCCGATGTACATGCCATGCTTACAAGACTATCTCTACTTTTATTGCTTATTAATGCATGCACTCATACTTCATGTTCCTCTTTCATTATCTTTCACTTTACGTTACATAATACTTTGTTCATTCATTAACATAACACGTAAAGTCATGGAAAGATATACATACATCATCATAAGGAACATAAACATATCATTCATACATCATCATGCAGGGCATCATACATACATAACATACATCATACATAACCATGAAACATCATCATCATGCATAAGCATCAACCACAATACATTACATGCCCAACATACCATCTTTGACCTCAAAAGTCAACTTTCATAACCCCTGGGAATCTCCTAGGTCAAAGCCTACATTACCACTTTTTCCCCAAAAAGTCAGAATTTTTTCTAAGTGTTCATCCGCATTTCCTATAGTCATCCGCATTTCCTACAGTTCATCCGCATTTGCTATAGTTCATCCGCATTGACTCATATTGCTCATCCGCATTTCTATACTTAATCAATGCTCATCCGCATTGACTCACTTCATTTGCATTGACTTACATTGCTCATCCACATTTCTATACTTAGTCAATGCTCATCTGCATTGACTCACTTCATCCGCATTGACTTACATTGCTCATCCACATTTCTATACTTAGTCAATGCTCATCCGCATTGACTCACTTCATCCGCATTGACTTACATTGCTCATCCGCATTTCTATACTTAGTCAATGCTCATCCGCATTGACTTACTTATTGGTTAATGTTCATCCGCATTAACCCTTTTCATCCGCATTTACTTCCAAACACTTAGGCAGATTTAAAGACCTATCAAGTGGGTCTAGAACATCATATTCAATTTCCATGCACCATTCTTCAGGTTCTAAGCTTAAATTTTACCCTCTAAGCCTTAGAACACAATCATACATCATCAAGCATGAACATAGTCACACATCACATCATAACATCATCATACACACATTCAAGCATACGGGTTCGAAACCCAGTTAAATAAAAACATATATTCATGCATTCCCAGTCCCAAAATTAGTTAAAACTAGTAAAAGAGGGGTCCTAGAACTCACCTTTGCAGCTTTTGAGTATGGCTTCCTCCAAACTCGTTTGCAAATTGAATTCAACTGCTTAGAACCCACTAAAAACATACCCGAACACATACAAACACACATAAGCATAAGCCCTATGATATGACCAGTCAAGAACACCATAAAAGCATGAATTCTTACCTTGAATTCGAACTCTTTCTTGTTCTTCCTTCAAAACCGAGAACTTGCTGCTCTTTCTCTCTCTAAAACCCGAAATTCAGAGGTGTATGTGACATATGGGCGGCCATACCGCCTTTTACACCCACTTTTCAAACATTTTGTCCTTTTGGACACTTTTTACCCCTAGACTTGGGTTTTATTTCTTTTCCTTCTTTCTTTCACTTTATTCTTCTCTTCCTTTGACTTTAAAATAACCGGGTGTTACATGAAACCGGGATTTCAGATCTCTGAAGAATGGGTTGACCTAAAGACTCCGAGGAAGAGTAACACCTATGTCTTAAACCTGAATTCTACAACACCAATCGAAGAAACATACCTTTTGTCAAAAGCATCATTTGATGAGTCCCAGCTTTGGCACAGACGTTTGGGGCACACAAACTTTAAAAACATGAATAGATTGGTCAAAGGAAACCATGTCATTGGTATTCCACAAAAAGAATTTCACTTTGTTGATCACTATTCAACATGCCTTAAAGGAAAACAACATAAATCTTCTCATAAATCCAAGCTAGTGAACACAAACAATACTCTATTGAAGTTACTTCACATGGATCTGTTTGGACTAACTCATGTAATGAGCATTGGAAAGAAACATATTGTTTGGTGATCATTGATGACTTTTCACGATTTACATAGGTTTTCTTCTTACTTCATAAAAGTGAGGCATCCCAAATGATACAAAACTTTATCATAAAATTGAAAATCAACTTGATCTTAAGGTCAAAACAATCAGAAGTGATAATGGAACTTAGTTTAAAAATGAAGACATGAGTTCTTTTTAGGCAACCAAAGGCATTGCTCATCAATTCAGTGCAGCTAGAACTCCTCAACAAAATAGGGTAGCTGAAAGGAGAAATAGAACATTGATTGAAGCAGCAAGGACAATGCTAGCCGATGCTAAACTGCCTATGGGCAGAGGTAGTTAACACATCGTGCTTTGTGCAAAATCAAATTGATTGTAAAAGAAAGTAGCATGACTCCATATGAACTGCTCTTTCATAAAAAACCATTTATTGGATATTTCAAGTCATTTGGTAGTCTAGTCTCGATATTAACACACCAAGACTATTTGGGAAAGTTTTCATCCAAGTCTGATGAAGGATTCTTTGTAGGTTATTCTTCTGTTTTAAAGGCTTACTGAGTGTTTAATCCTTGATTAAACATTATTGATGAATCAAATAATGTTCAATTCAAGGAACATTCATTTCCCAGGTCTACATATGGTCCCGACTGGTTGTTTGATATTGACTCAGGCCTCCTCTCAACAGGAGCCTGCAGCAACCACACAAGGGGTACCTACATATCTGGGATCTTCCTCACTTGAGGGGATTGCCTTGAAGAGCACCCACCTCCCCAGGTGCACACTGCTTCTATCCCTTCACCCCAAACAACCGCCCCTCACAGCCCAACTTTAATAGTTGCACAGTGCTGACTCAACTGCACTCCTCACCCCCTCCCCAGAAACCACTTACTACTGGGAATACCTCTACAATTGAGGGGGAGGAACATAGTGCACTTGAGAACCCATAGCACAGGGGTTTACCACTTCTATCTCCTGGTGTAGACAAGGAGCTTAGAATATCTAGTGAGGCTGCCACCTCCTCTGACTCCGCACACGATCAGAATGAGGCTGGTAACATTGCTAAGACCTCACTAGAGGCAACAGCTGATGATGGACACTGTCCTGAGGCTGGAAGTCCCCAGTACCAAGCACAAGGGCACATGCACCAACTGGTCTACACCCAGTGCATGTAAATCCTGCTCTAAGCAGGAGGTCAGATGATTCAGTTTCGGCTGATGATGACCTGGGCTTTTTCTATGATGTTCTTGCCTAGAACACAATCCTTGAAGAGAAAGTCAATAGGCTGCAAAACCTACTTGATCAACTCTCCCAAGGAGAAAGACCATCTGCCTCTACCCACCCATAGATGGCACCTTCACCTGAAGGTTCCCAAACACTGAGCCACTCCAAACTCAACCACCTGCCTCTGCTTCAGGCCCTATTTCTCAGGAACAGAACCCTCCTGAGCAAATAGGTGCTGTACTTCAAAATTCCCTCCCTCTCATCACACCCATAATCACTGATATTGTGACTAAAGCCATGATGAGAGGATTTCCCTCACTTTACAGCCCTTGATTGATGCTTCTATACAAAAGACTCTTTCTGCGGTACAAACCCCTTCCTCCAATGCATCCAAAAAGGGGGAGAGTACTGGCAGTGAAAGAAAAGAAGAGGAAAAGAACAGAGGAAAAGAAGGAAGAGAAGCAGCCCAAAAGGAGGAGAAAGAACCGCAACCACTGCTCACCTACAAGGAAAGAAAGTGCTGATGATCATATTGCTGAAGATAAGCCTTGGAGCTACTGATAAAAGAGGCTGATGCTGAACACAGCAGATCAATGGACAACATCATTGATCAGCTGTTAGGCAAGGCCATGACACCAATAAACTTGACTCTGAGATTCGACGATTAGAGATTGAAGAATCCAGAATAGATGGGCAAGTTATGAAGTGTTAGAAAGAGAAAGGCTTGAGATCATGATTAGATTTATTGCAAAATATCTTGGAAGATCAATGATTGAAATCAAAGCTTGGTCCAGGGACAGTATCTTGGCAATCACCACCAAGATCTGTTCGTCTGAAGCATATACCAAGGGGCTTGTTATTGAAGCTTTAAATGAAGCGGGTGCTGGGAGCAGGACTGAGCTAGCCAAGCAATCAAAAGCACACTCACCTCAAGAATGCTAGAACAGCCTGTAAACATTCCCACACCAAAACCACCCAAATCACAACCCACCAAACCAACTCCCTTACCCTCGAAACCCATAGCCGATGATATACCCTTGAAGAAGAAGAGAAGGGTATTGAGGATAGAAGATGATGAAGAAGATGATGAAGATAGGCTGCCACTCTCAGCTGTGATTCAGTTGCCTAAGGACACAAGTCACTCCTCAGCAATTACTCCTGAAGTCCAAAGACAATGGTTAAAGTGAAGCTAGAAGAAGCAAGCCCTCAGACTTTACACTCTCAGGCATACCTTTCAATATCAAAAGGAAGAGTGAGGATTTGGCCTGATCCCAGGGTCTCTCACAGAATTCATAAGAAAACCATACCTCAGAGATACATTGGCCAGGTGAAAAAGATCGTAGATGCAGTGATCTCTCTGGTCTTTGTAGTTTCACCCTGGGAAATCCTAGAGGACTCAAGAAAGCCTACAAAGCTAATCTAACCCCTCAGAAGATGCTGGAAAACAAAATAGTGAAAAAGGGGTAGTTTACAAGAGGCTTGAGGAAGTCAGGAAAATGAGCTCCAGTTGTTCCTAGAGGGTAATCACCCGGATGAGTTTGCTTACGGAATAATAACAACTGTGGAGCTAAAGAATGGGAAACAGGCCAAATACCTGTCTGAGTATTATGGGCCTGAATCATTGTTTGAGGAGGGTGCTGAAGAGCTAACCATGGAGGAACAAATCACCTTCCTTGAGGCCTACACAAGAGAGTCGTACAGACTTATTAGGGGGAAGTAAATCTCATGAATGGGATAACAACTCTGTGTCCAGTTCCCCAAAACAGAGTTCCCATTCATACCCTGCCAAACAATATCTGAGATTTCTTCCCAGCCGGAGCTTACATTGGTCAGCTTCTCTACTGATCAAGAAGGAAAAAGACCAACATTTCGCCAACAATAAGTGGGATAATAAATAATTTAGAGGTTTTGGCTGCATGGTTCAGGGGGATTTTGTTGGATCAAAAGAACCAATGAGCCAAGATCAGAAAACCTCTAAGTCCCACATGGTATCACAACAACTGCTGAAAGCCTCATCAGCAATTTGACAAGTGCTGAAGTCTTCAACAGTTGAAGATCAAGTGCTGAAGACTTCAACAGCTGAGAACTAAAGTGCTGAAGCTGAACAGCTAAAGAACACAAGTGCTGAAGCTGAAAGACCAAAGTACTGAAGTACAACAGCTGAAGAGTTTACAAGTGCTGAAGATCAACAACTGATGTACAAAGTCTGAAGACAAAGACTGAAGACATCAACTGATGATATCTACTGAAGTCATCAGCTGATGAAACATCTGAAGGTCAAAGTCTGAAGATCAAGTACTGAAGCCTCAGTAGTTTGTCACAACTACTGAAGAGTACTTCTTCAGTAGTTGTGATATCAGTAGTTTTATATTTCTAGTTTCAGTAGTTTTATGTTTCAGTAGTTTTGTAAAACGACTGAAGAGCTTGTTCTTCAGTCGTTGTAGTTTCAGTAGTTTCCAATCAGTAGCTTTATATTTGTACTTAACACTCTGATATGTTCTCAGTAGTTGTGAACATTTCAGTAGTTTGTTAAGAGTTAGTTATTTTGTATTAGATCTGCCAGTTGTCACTTTCCGTGATAACAGCAGTTTGTTGCACTCTATATAAGGAGTGACAACCTATTGTAATATGTGAATGACGTGAATGAATGAATGATTTGATTAGAAAACATTCCATATCTATAAACATTCCTTGAATCAGAAATATTCTCTCGCTATAACCGTATGTGCTCTTAATGCATACAAGCATCGACTTCTTGCTACAATTTGTCTAATTCCTATTCTTATTCCGCTGCATTAACTCTAATACATCAAACTTGTGATCGCTGATCCTGTCAAAAAGTATACATGAAAATTTGAAGTGTTAAAACCTATGCTGAACAAAAAAAATGTTCTACCGCATTTGTGAATGCGGATAAAATGTTTTTCAAGTGTTCAACCGCGTTTGTCAATATGGATAAAAGTTACACTTCCGCATTTGTTTTACTCATCCGCATTTGTTGATTTCATCATCAACCGCATTTGTGGATATGTATCTTCAAGTTTTGTGTACATTCAAACAGAAATAAACAAGTGCTTAATCTCTTCTATCACAATGAATGATGATTATGTAAATGTGAAAATTTTGTTCTATCACATTGCTACAGTGAACAAATGATGATGAACTTTGTTCTTCCGCATTTGCCACAGTGCACAAATACAGATAGAAGAAAACTTAAGTATTCAAACTTCCGCATGTGCTACAGTGTGCAAATGCGGATGCCTAAAATCACAAGTTCAACTCTTATGCATTTGCAACAGTAAACAAATGCGAATAACCAAAATAATTAAAATTTCCACATCCGCATTTGCTACAGGGATTAAAATCTGACCGCATTTGTTCTGAAACTTGTAAAATCTTGTAAAAGCCATTAATTGACTATTTAAAGCAACTTCAAAGGGTCATTTAATACTTTTCAAATTTGAGAGACTCCATAGTGCGACGAGCGAAAAAACCACTGTACATCTTCATTGATCATCATCATCATTAACAACCAGAGATTTTAGTATCTTTTAATCAATCTATTCTCATCTTAGATTCTAAGCAACATTAGTATCGAAAGAAAGGTGAAATTACTAAAATATTTCATGACCTAGTTTTCGGACTTTTCAACTAAGACTAAACTTAGAACTCTAAGTTAATGAAGAACATCCAAAATCAGATTTATTCAAAACATCAATGAACATGCAAACTAAGAGGAATTTCACTCATCAAGAAAAACTTCATAGTCGTGTTGATCATAAAAACAGAGCCTGATGAAAACTAAAAATATGGAACAAGTTCATGAAATAAAATCTAATAAATGGTTGACAATGTTAATAATGCATATTCTTAAACATGAAAAACAGAGTAACTATGGTTGTTCATCACAAAATCACAACTTGATGTGACTATAATGAAACAGTAACATCCAACATTCATATTTGACTAATAAGAGTCAAACTAATGAATAGTGCATATACTTTCTCATCAAATCTAACTCATATGTCTCAAATGCAGGTTAAATGGCTAATCTTACATGGAGAAAGCTCCATCATGTCAGTGGTTATTTGGACCCTGATATACCTGAAGCTGAAGGACTGAGAGACATGGTCAGATTCATATCTACTACCAGAATAGCTCATTCTATTACAGTCAGACCCATCATCTATGAAAGATATATCAGATCATTCTGGAGTACTACAGAAGTGACTGATGTGGAGGGTGAAAGGACTATAGTAGGAAGGATTATTGATGATATCTCTTTGACTATCACTGAACAAACTATGAGATAGTGTCTACAGTTTGGTGATGATGCTGATGCTCCCATTGAGTTAGAAGATGAAGAAATCACTACTTTCTTTGCAGAGATTGGATATGAAGGTGGCTATAAGGGAAAGCAGATTGTAAGGGTTGGTAGATTTGCAATGGAAGTTTCTATTCACCTCTTTCAACATTGCTTATCTAAGAGGAAAATAGGTTGGAATGATATCTCTGTGATCACTTTCTTTGCCATATGTGCCTTATGCATAAACAGACCTTTCAACATGTCTGCTTATGTGTTTAATGGTCTAACCTCTAACGTACAAGAAGGAAGAAGGCATATGTTCTTAATGTACCCAAGATTTCTTCAATATCTGATTAATGAAGCATTTCTTGATCTGGTACTTGAAGGACCAATGTTGGATATTCCTCAGTATGATTCCAAGTCCGATAAGTACATTAAGAAAAGAGATCCAAGAATTTTTTATAATGGAGCACACTCTCCTCTATTACCTTGGATAATTCAGCAGATAAATCCTGAGGAATAAGTAAAAGAACAGGAGGCTCCTGTTGATGAGCCCATTCAGGAAGAAGCTCCAGCTGCTCAAGAACAGCAAGCTGCTGTTGAGCATGTTAAGGAAAGAATTGAAGATTCCAGGCCAGTGTCACCCCAGGAGGAGTTAGGGGGTGATATTCACATTGATCCTCATGATCATGATATTGCATCACCCTTTGTACCATCACCATTACCATCTCCCCACAGAACACCAACCACTTCAATTCATAAATCACCTATCCCATCACCACTAGCTCAACCAATCACATCTCCACCTCATCACTCTCCCAAATCACCACCTCATCACTTTCCCAAATCACCACCTCATCACTCTTCAAAATCACCACCTCAACCATTCCCTACTAGTGCTGATCCAATTGAGTTTGGAGATTCCACCAGCTCATCTAAAGAATCCAAATCATCTTTGGATAAGGAGGATCAACCTGTCCAAATGCTTGTGAAGAAATCCATTTCTGAGGCTGCTCCTTCAGAGAGCTTTGTTGAATCTAATGTGAAAAAACCAGATGAAAAAGATGAGTTGATTTCTGAGTTCATGAAAAAGATTGAAAAGATGGAAATAGTACTTAACAGGAGAGCAAGCATCATTAAAGATATACTTCTTAAACTTGATGAAAAGGAGAATGAGTTGAAAGAGTTAAAAGAAAAGTATGAGGCTGAAAAGAAGAGAAAGATAAGGAGATTAACTACTTAACCGCTGCTCTTCAACAATCAAGGGATGAGATAAGTGGTGTAGAGAATATGAATAGAGGCTGAAGCAACCAAAGTCTTTCTGCATGCATGCTACACAAGTACTGAAGAAGAATGCTTCGGAAGTTTCACACATGCAACAGAAATATTCTAAGTGTGAAATCTTCCGAAGCCAAGACCAATATCTTTCGAAGCCAAAGATGAAGTCTTCCGAAGCTTTAGAGGCAAAGTCTTCCGAAGCCTCAACTCTTGAAGACAGATTTCTTCCAAAGACTTTTAGTAACATGCTTTATCTGATGTACTTTTCCATAAAGCTGGACACCTTTCCACTACATCTCTGTAAAGTCACCAACTTACATGAGTTGGTGAAAAGGTCCATGCTTTTGGTAATTGTACATTGAGGTCTTGAGTTTGTAACTTTATACTTCATGTACTTTATCATTTTTATAATAGATAAGGATATGAGCTATGGCATGTCATAGTTACAAAGTCAAAAAGGCAATCTGCCTTTTTGACTCTACAATTGATTTTGTTTTGAGTCTAGTCAATTGTATCCATCTGGCTTTCATAGTATGGCCGACTGTAGGATGTAGTATAAGTATCTCATGTTCTTGTATCTTTCCTTTATGCTTTGTAACACTTGTAATAGAACATAGAGAAAACAAAATACTGCAATCTTGAAAACCATCTCAGTGTATATCTTGCTCTTGTGTTTTGTCTCTGACATTACTTGTGTTCTTAGTGTCTTATTATGGTTAATCCAGTTCACTGTTTGTTTAAGTTTGGTTAATCTCCTCTTTGTATTGTTGTGTTGTAAGTGACCCCCTTCACCGGTCCTGCATTTGGTATCAGAGCATTCCAGGCTCTTGATATAAGATCTCACCATATTAAGATCCCTCATACACACAAACACTAAACTTTTCAAATGACAGCCATTTCTAAGACTGATATGGAACTGGAACCATGATTGATGACTTTGATACCTGGTGCCTGAGAATGGAAGGTTTAATCAGGTCTCTAGACTCAAGAATGTGGGAGTATGTTGAAAATGGACCTTTCATACCTAGCACCCCTTCTACTACCGGTGCTGGTATGATCCCCAAGGATGTGGCAAACTACTCTGATGAAGACAAGAAGAGAGTAGAGATTGATAGAAAAGCCATGACAACTCTTCAGACTGCTCTTCCAAACTCTGTATACAGAGGTTTTAAGAAGTGCAAAACAACTAAGCAGCTGTGGGATGCACTGAAACTGATGTATGAGGATTCTTCTGAAGCCAAGGAGAACAAGAAAGATCTTCTGAAGCAGTAGTTTGAAAACTTCACCTTCAAAATAGGTGAAACCATGACTAAGCAGTACTTCAGGTATGTTGAGATTGTGGATACCCTTGTGAATGGAGGAGTTCCTCTTGAGAACAGGGACATTGTAAGGAAGTTCATGTCCTCACTTCCTAGGTAGTGGACATACTACTGTGTGGTGACTAAGAATCTAAGCACTCTTACTCTGACAGAGTTATACGAGATTCTCAGTGGCTACCAGATGGAGATGAACATGCAAGGTTCATTTGGCAACTCCAATAATCAAATGGGTTCAGCCCTGTATGTTGTTGAAAGGGATAGCATAGAACCCCAATATCATATCATATGCTACCCTGACAACTCACCTAAGGGTCCTTTCATCACCTTCCCAGAGACACCAAAGGAGAACTATACCCAAGGAAGCCCCTTCCAAGAGACAAGTTCTTCTCAAGCCTTTGTGTCTTCTAATGAATGTTGTGGCAACTTTCTATTCACCCTTGAAGACCTGGACTGTATCCATCCAGATGATCTGGAGTACATAGAGATAGTCCAATAGATGGCTCTTCTCAGTCATATAGCCAAGAAGTTCTACAAGCGGACTGGAAGGAAGTTTCCAAGCAATGCAACTAGTGGAAAGTTTGGCCTGGACAAAGGCAAAGTCAAGTGTTACAACTGTAACTTGATGGGCCACTTTTCCAGGGAGTGTAAGGCACCTAGAACAAATAGTGGCCAAACACAGTCCAGATTCAACTACACTGACAAAGCTCCCTAGAATGAGAAGCCAAAGCAGCAGGCTGTTGTTGCTGTTGAAGAAGGAGGATTTGACTGGAGTTTTCAGGTGGAAGATGCTTCTCCAAACCAAACATTGATGGCAGATCATGATGAAGCCAAGGTATTGGAACATCTCTGTACTCCTAAATGCATTGCTTAAGTAAATAGATACATGTCCTATAACTTAGAGATGAGATATGATCTTGAGTCCTAAAACATTTTAAAAGCTGATTTTAGAAAGTCTGAAAATGATTATAAACTGAAGATAGAGGACCTAGAGAAAAAAAATTCAATCTAAAACATGAGCATACAGATTTTAGGACTCAAATCAAGGATCTCATAACCAAGTTGACTGAGTGCCAGGCTGAGCTTGTGATCAGCAAACCAGGGCAGACAAGTGTGTTCTTGAAGAAGAGACCTTCAAGGACATGATATCCTCATCCCTGCACAACAAAGTGTGCTATCAAAACAAGCAGGGACTAGGATCAAATGAGATAGCTCCTCCACACACAATCTTGTCTGTAAGATCACCTAGGTGTGGAACTTGTGAAGATGAGCTTTCTCTTATAGATCCTTTGAGTGAAGAGGACGAATAAGTGATAATGAAGAATTCCTCTGAGAAGAGTGAAGAGGAGGATTCTCATAAGGGCCACTATCCTTTTGAGGAGAAGAAGAAGACTGTGATGACTAAGTCAATGAGAAAGAACTTGATCAGGAAGAGCAAGAGGAAAGCAAGGAAGGCTCAAGAGATCAAGGCTACTTTGACTCCAAGCAGAACAAGTGTTTATCTCTACAGGATTTGAAGTAGTAAAGACTGAAGACATCAACCTAAACTCTTCTGCTAAGAGTTCTGGTTCTTGTTCAAATCATCTTAGGACCAAGAAGAAGACTGATCTGCTGTGTACCACTGTTACATAGCCTGGACCATCAAACTCCAAGAACAGTCCCCAACCCAAAAGGATTGTCTCAGCATCTGCAAAGATGAGGGTGGAGAAGGGATGTGACCAAAGTCAGTCTTATTCACAGTAGAAGGCTTTTGGGAAGAACAAAATGGAGTGTGTTATGTTTGAAAGTACTGCTCATCTTGCTAAGGATTGTCCATACAATCCTAAGGGTACTCTTCACATGATCAAACCAAAGACTTCCAAGAGTTCTAAGAAGATTCAAGCTTCGGAAGGAAAATCTGTTTCCCTCGAAAGCTCCAAATCTAAGAAGAAGGCAAGTGGAAAATTGCCTTCGGAAGAAAAGTTGGTCTCGGAAGGAAGGAATACTTCCGAAGAACTGAAGTCTGCTCCAGTGTCTGCAGAAAACTTCCGAAGTATCAAAAGATTTTGATAGGATCTCAGCATCTAGTTTGATCAAACCGAATGTTTTCAGCAGTGGAATAGAGTACCAACTAGCATAATTCGAGCAAGAATACTAAAGATATTGCAATGAACAGAATTAGTTATAGAGAGAGAAAGTTTCTGCAAAGAGAATATTTCATTCAATCACACGCTTTCGTGGTGGCAAAAAGTGTCACGCGTACAATCAGGTCAATCATCCCTTATATAGGAATGTCGCGCTGGAACATTCCTTATATAGGAGATGTGATGTCTGCTGATGTCACTTGATAGTGACATCTAACAGAATTATTTAAACAACTGAAAAACAACTACTGAAGATGTCAAAACAACTGACATCTTCTTACAAACATACTAAGTGTTAACAGTTACTACAACTACTGAAAAGAAACTACTGAAACTACAACGACTGAAGAACAAGCTCTTCAGTCGTTTTACAAAACTACTGAAAGTAAAAACATAAAACTACTGATATCACAACTACTGAAGAAGTACTCTTCAGCTGTTGTGACAAACTACTGAAACTTCAATACTTGGTTTTCAGACTTTGTACATTAGTTGTTGATCTTCAGCACTTGTGGACTCTTCAGCTGTTGAGCTTCAGCACTTGTGTTCTTCAGCTGTTGAGCTTCAGCACTTTAGTCTTCAGCTGTTGAAGTCTTCAGTACTTGATCTTCAGCTGTTGAAGTCTTCAGCACTTGTCAAACTGCTGATGAAGCCTTCAGCAGTTGTTGTGATATCATGTGGGACTTAGAGGTTTTCTGATCTTGGCTCATTGGTTCTTTTGGTCTAACAAACTCCCCCTGAACCAATGCAGCCAAAACCTCTAACTGATTTATTTTCCCACTTATTGTTGGCAGAATGGTTAGTCTTTTTCCTTCTTGATCAGTTGAGAAGATGACCCATATACGCACTGGCCTGGGAATGAGTCTCTGATGATTTGGTTGGTAATGTATGGATGGGAGCTCTGTATTGGGGAATTGGACACTGAGCTGTTCCCCCATCCATGAGACTCACTTCCCAACTATGAGCTTGTAGGATTCCCTGGTGTAGGCCTCCAAAAATACAATTTTTTCCTCCATGGTGAGCTCTTCTGCCTCACCATCGAAGAATCCTTTAGGCCCATAGTACTCAGACAGGAATTTGACATGTTTTCCATTTTTGAGTACCATTGTTGTAATCTGTCTGTAAGCAAATTCATCAGGATGATGACCTTCTAACAACAGTGGTAACTCATCCTTTCTGATCTCATTCAGCCTCTTATACACCAGCCCCTTTTTGATCATTCTGTTCTCTAGCATCTTTTGTGGAGGCATGTTTGAGGTGTAGGCCTTTTTGAAATCTTCCAGGATTTCCCAGGGTGAAACTACAATGGCCAAGGAGATCACTTCATCTACAATCTTTTGACTTGACCACTGTATCTCTAAGGGATGTTTTTCTTTTGTATTCTGTGAGCCACCCTAGGATCAGGCCAAATTCTTTCTCTTTCTTTCACATACTGAAAAGTATGTCTAAGAGTATAGATCCTCTGAGCTTTTTTTTCATATTGATGATGGAGGAAGTGGCTGCATATGCTTTATCTACTCTCCTCAATAACTCTTCATCATGCAATTTGTGTTGTTCTTCTTCTTCCAATTTCACTTTGATTGCATCTCTTTGTAGCTCAGGAGTTATTGCAAGAGAGAGATCTTTGACCTTAGGCAACTGCAGGACAGCTGAGATCGGAAGCCTATCTTCTTCATCATCATTTTCTTCTTCTTCCACAAGCCTCAACACCCTTCTCTTCTTTTGCTTAGGTGCATCATCGGCTGTTGGTTTTGAGGGTAAGGGAGTTGGTTTTGTGGGTTGTGGTTGTGGTTGTTTTGGAGAGGGAATGTTGACAGGCTGAGTCAGCATTTTGGAGGTGAGTGTGGCTTTTGAGTGTTTGGCTAGCTCAGTCCTGCTCCCTGCTCCTGCTTCATTCAAAGCTTCGACTACTAAACCCTTAGTGTATGCTTCAGACGAACAGATCTTGGAGGTTATGGCCAAGATACTGTCCCTGGTCCATGATTTTACTTTGATCAATGATCTCCCAAGGTATTTGCTGATAAATTTGATCATGATCTCAAGTCTCTCTCTATCCATAGTGCTGTAGCTGGCCCATCTTTGTTGGATCTCTTCGATCTCTAATCTTCTTATTTCAAAATCCAACTTTTCAGTGTCGAAACCTTGCCTAAACAGCTGATCAATGATATTGTCCATTGATCTGTTGTGTTCAGCATCAGCCTCTTTAACCATTTCGTTCAAGTTCTTCTCTTTCTCAGCACTCTTCTTTTCTTGTATGTGACATGAAAATCTTTTTGACTTTCATGTACTTTTTCAATTTCAGCTCCCTTCTCAATCACATTCTCCTTCTCTTTTTCAGCCTCATACACACAATCCTTCTCTTTTTCCACCTCTTTATCCTTCTCTTTCTCTCTCTCCTTCTCCATCCTCTTTCTTTTAGCTTTCACTGCTGAACTCTCCCCCTTTTTGGGTGCATTGGTTGCAAGGGATTGAGTAGCAGAAAGTTGTTGGCTTAGTACATCCTCCACCAGGGGTTGTAAGACAGAAGAAAGTCTCTCATCAACAGTTTTAATAACATATTCGGTTAGCTGCGGTGTGATGAGAGATAGGGGATTTTGAGGGATAGCATCCATTTGCTCAGGGGGGTTTTGGTCCTGAGAAATGGTGCCGAAAACAAAGGCAGGTGGCTGAGAATTTTGTAGTGGCTGTGTGTTTAAGGGACCTTCAGAGGAAGGTGCCATCTGTTGGGTTGATGTGGTGGCAGATGGTCTTTCTCCTTGAGAGAGTTGGTCAAGTAGTTTTTGCAGCCTACTGACTTCCTCCTCAAGGATTGTGTTCTGGGCCAGAACATCATAAAAGAAGCCCAGGTCATCATCAGCAGATGCTGAATCACCTAACCTCCTACTTGTAGCAGGATGTACATGCACTTGGTGTAGACCAGTTGTAACATGTGCCCCTTTGTCTTGGAACTGGGGACTTCTAGCCTCCGGACTTTGTCCTTCATCAGCTGTTGCCTCTGGTGAGGTCTTAGGAATGTTACCAGCCTCAGTCTGATCATATGCTGATTTAGAGGAGGTGGCAGCCTCACCAGATGTTCCGGTCTCCATATCCACACCAGGACATAGAAAGTTTAAACCCCGGTGCTGTGGGTTGTCAGAAGCATGTGGATCCTCATCCTCAAGTGCTGTTGTTCTCCCTGTGTTGGTGGTTGTAGGGGAGGAGGAGAGGCATGCAGCTGAGTCAGCACATTGGCAATTATAATGGTTGGGCTTTGAGGGGCATTTGCATGGGGAGAGGGGATAGAAGCTGATTGCATCCGGGGAGAGGGATGCTCTTCAATGATAACCTCCTCAAGTGAGAGAGGTCTCAGCAATGTGGGTTCCCCTGAAATGATTGCAACAAGATCCTTTTGAGAGGATACCTGTGCGGCTGTGGCTGGTTGAGTCGTTAACACTACTGGTGGGTTTGAACCAGTAGGTTTATCCTGTTTGGGTGGTACAGGAGCATCATCAGGGGACTCATCTCCCTGATTAGCTTGTTTGGGTTTGGATTTTGGCTTGGTGGGGACTTTGGATCTGGCAATTGAAGCTGTGGGTTCCCGTTGCGTGGGTTTTAGCAACCGGGCAGCTTCTTTGAGGGATTGGTCGGAGTCATGCCTGGAGTATACCTCAGCTAGAACAGCTGGTGCAGGGACTCCAAGGCCAACAAGGCTATCAGTTTGTAATTCATTAAAAATTATGGCCATCAGAAACCTGAGATATAATAGCCATCTTTTTCCCATAGGTTTCTGTGCCAGATCTTTGATTTCTAGAAACACAATTTGTGAAAAATTTAAAGGTTGGTGTTCTAGAATAGAATATAATACCTGTTGCCACCGGGAAGACATTTGATCCCATGAGGATGTCTTCGAGGCTAAGCAAACATTCACCATATGAAATATAATCGTTCAGCATCTGGGAAGTTCTTCTTCAGTATGGTAGCAGCTCGAAGATTTCTGTCGTACCCATTGTTGATGAAGGACATATCAGTTGTGCCCTTCGGTACTCAGTCACACAAGCAGCGTCTTGTAAATTTAGCACTCTACGAATGCTTTCAGGTGTAACCTCTACTTGGTTTTGATTAACCAATGACCTAACAGAGATTTGGCCGGTAGGCACATCAGTGTGAATGTAGGCATTGGACCAAAACTGACTGAGTGACTCTGGGTAGATGGTCGGGTTTAAGAGCAGAGCTGTATTATATTGAGAATCAACCATTAGGTCTATGGCGTAATTAAACTTTGTCCAGAAGGCCGATTTTGTGAGGTAGGCGACGCAGTTATGTCGGGGTTTTAGACTCATGGTTGCCATTTTTTGAAAGTATGAAGGTCAGAAGAACGGCTAATGGAACGTTTGAGAAGAAGACAGGTATTTATAGGGTAGGGAGAGGAAAAGGCTGAAAGAAAACTACTGAAGGTTTTGGTGTGGTCATCAGCTGTTTGAAACTACTGATGACGTGTTATTAACCTTCAGAGGTTTAAAACGACTGACAGTGGTGGTGTTGTCATCAGTTGTTATAAAACAACTGAAGACTTGGTTTTGACCATCAAACGTTGAAACAGCTGAAGTCTTGGTGTTAACCATCAGTAGTTATGAAACTACTGAAGGTAGTGGTTTTGACTTCATATGATGTAAACAACTGAGGACTTGGTTTTTGTCATCAGTAGTTGTGAAACTAATGAAGACATTGGTTTTGCCATCAGTTGTTGTAAACAACTGAAGACTTGGTATTAGTTATCAGTAGTTGTGAAACTACTGAAGACTGTGGTCTTGCTTCAGTTGTTTAGAAACAGCAGTTGTAGAAACAACTGAAGAGAAATTACTCATCAGCTGTTTTCGTCAATTCTTAGCTTTTCAGCTCTTTCATACTGTCCTCAACACTTACTCATCAGACTTTTCATCTGCTTTTCAGGTGTTTCATAGGACGTCAGGACTTATCTATTTTTACTGATTTCAGTAGTTGTAACTACATCAGTAGTTGTAACTACATCAGTAGTTGTAACTACATCAGTAGTTGTAACTACATCAGTAGTTGTAACTACATCAGTAGTTGTAACTACATCAGTAGTTGTAACTACATCAGTAGTTGTAACTACATCAGTAGTTGTAACTACATCAGTAGTTGTAACTACATCAGTAGTTTAGAACAGATAACGTACTTCAGTACTTGTGAGGCATTTAGCCTTCAGTAGTTATAAAAACTACTGAGGGTAAAAGAACTCATCAGTACTTATATGTGACATGGTTACCAATGATCATCAGTACTTATTACTGAGAGCATCAGTAGTTGTCACTTATTCTAGCTGCAGCATACCAAGCCTTAACACCAGGTTGTGGAAAGTTAAACTATCCAAAGGCTTAGTAAAAATGTCTGCAAGCTCATCAGCACTAGGCACAAACATAGGATTAATTAGACCCTTTTCAAAACAATCTCTTATAAAATGATGTCTAATTTCTATATGTTTGGTCCTAGAGTGCTGGACTAGATTTTTGACAATGCAAAGAGCTGAAGCACTATCCATTAATAACGGAGTCTTAGTCTCTATAATGCCATAATCCAAAAGTTGATTATGAAGCCAGAGTACTTGGGATGTACAACTTGCAGCAACAATGTACTCGGCTTCAGCAGTGGATGTAGCAACAGATGTTTGTTTCTTACTCTGCCAAGAAATCAAACAGTTGCCTAGGAATTGACATCCGCCAGAAGTTGATTTCCGGTCAACTTACACCTGCATAGTCACTATCAGAGAAAGCAACTAATTTGCAAGAGTGCCCAGGGAATACCATAAACCTAGAGATTGTGTACCTTGCAAATATCTAAAGATCCTCTTGACTACAATCAGATGAGACTCTTTAGGTGCAGCCTGAAATCTAGCACAAACACATGTAGCAAACATAATATCTGGTCTAGAGGCTGTTAAGTACATCAAGGACCCAATATACATCTGTAAAGCGTTTCATCAACAGCTTTACCTTTCTGATCAATATCCAATTGTGTGGTGTTGCACATGGGAGTAGAACAGGGCTTACAGTTTTGTAAATCAAACTTATTTAAAAGATCTTTTGTATATTTAGACTGATGAATGAAAATTCCATCAGCTTTTTGTTTGATTTGCAACTAGAAAGAACTGTATTTCTCCCATTGCACTCATTTCAAACTTCATTTGCATAATTTTGTAAAATCATCACACAACTGGGGATCAGAGGATGCAAATATAATATCATCAACATAAATTTGAACAAGTAGCTTATGCTGATCCACCTTCTTAATAAATAAAGTTTTATCTATGGAGCCTCTAGTGAAATTATTTTGCAGAAGAAAGTTAGATAATGTCTCATACCAGGCTCTAGGAGCTTGTTTCAACCCGTAAAGAGCCTATCAAGCTTGTATACCATTCTGGGTGTTTATTATCCTCAAAGCCTGGTGGTTGACACACATAAACTTCTTCTTTATTTTACCATATAAGAATGCACTTTTAACATCCATTTGAAAAACTTTAAGATTGTGGAGTGTAGGGTAGGCTAAGAACAATCTAATTGCCTCCAGTCTGGCTACAGGGGCAAAGGTTTCATCATAATCAATACCTTCTTCTTGTGCAAACCCCTGAACAACCAGTCTGGCCTTGTTCTTAACAATAAGCCCATTTTCATCTGTTTTATTCCTAAACACCCATTTAGTGCCTATTGCACACTTACCTGGGGGAAGAGGAACAAGCTCCCACACTTGCTGCTTTTTGAACTGAAGAAGCTCAAGCTGCATTGCTTCAACCCAGCCATTGTCTCTAAGTGCAACATGATAATTCTTTGGCTCTAGATGACTAATGAAGAGAGCATTGAAGCAGAAATTGGATAATTGACTTCTGGTTGAAACTCCAGCATTGATATCACCAATGATTTGAGACATTGGGTGATTCTTCAGCTCTGGATAAACAATGAGATCAGTGCAAGTGTTTGTAGAACCTTCAGCAGTAACAGATGTTGATGTAGACTCTTGGAACCATGTGGATGGTGGCAACTCAAATGAAGTTGAAGATGCAGAAATCTCATCAGCACTTGTTGTGGATGTAGCTACTGAAGCTACAGGAGCATCAGGTTTAGAGGACACAGGCAGTTGGTCACTAAACCTGAAGAGGTGAGTACTGCTATCATCATCATCATCAGCACCAGCAGTACCACCAGGTGGTGAACTGTTGGCAGGAGCAACAGCAGGAGTTTGATAAGGAACATATTGCAGTATGTCCAAATCAAATAGCTCCACAGGGCTCTATGGAATCTTGTCCTTTGGAGATTCATTAAACTTAACATGTAGAGTCTCTTCAACCATCTTTGTTCTACAGTTGAAGACTCTGTATGCTTTGCAAGTTGATGAATAACCAACAAAGTACCCTGCATCCACCTTAGGATCAAATTTTTGGAGTTGATCCCGTGTGTTGAGAATGAAACAAGGACACCCAAAAGCTCTGAAGAATGAAATTAGAGGGGCTAAATGATGAAGAACTTCATATGGAGTCTTCATCAACCTCGGATTTACTAGAACTCTATTCTGTACATAACAAGCTGTATTGACAGCTTCAGCCCAAAAAGTCATTGGCAGTCCAGAATCAGCCAACATGGACCTTGCAGCTTCAATAAGGGTCCTGTTCTTTCTCTCCACTACTCCATTTTGTCGAGGAGTTCTTGGAATGCTAAACTGCCTTTGATTCCCTTTGAGAGGTAGAACTCATCAAGTGTATTGTTTCTGAATTCTGTTCCATTATCACTTTTAATACACTTGACTGAGAGGGAATACTGCTTCTCAACATACAACACAAAGTTGATAATCTTCTGAGCTGCCTCATCCTTTGAATGCAAGAAGAAAGTCCATACAAATCTGGAGTAATCATCCACAATTACCAGACAGTATTTCTTCTTAGCCATACTCATCACTCTCACAGGACCAAAGAGATCCATGTGAAGAAGCTGTAAGCAGGCAGTGGACTTAGGTTCTTCTATGGAGGGAAATGAAGCTTTGTGCTGTTTTCCTTTTAAACAAGCAATGCAGTTATCTTCACATTTGTACTCCTTCATAGGCAGTCCCCTTACTAAACCATGGTTTGTCAGCTGATTTATGTTTTTGAAATTAACATGACCCAGCCTTCTATGCCATAGAGTAGATTCTTGAGGGGAAGCCTTGGAAAATAGGCAAGGATGGCCTTTGAGATCTATCTTCTTGGAAAGATCTAAGGCATACACTCTTCCTGTCCTGTTGGCCTTCAGGAGAGTGTAGTCATCCAACAGCTTATCAATCAAACTTAGAACTTTGGATGACAGAATCCGACAGTTTTGACTGGTGAAAAGAGCAACATGGCCTTTGTCACACACTTGACTGACACTCAAGAGGTTGTACTTGAGATTTTCCACATGGTTAACATCATCAAACTTTATTTCCCTAGTGGAAAAAAAGCCTTTGCCGATGATGTAACCCTTTGCATCATTGCCAAATGACACAAACCCCTTCCTTCCTTGAGAGTAGTCATTAAGAAGTGATCTGTTTCCTGTCATATGCATGGATCCTCCATTGTCTACATACCAAATGCCTCTATGGCATGTTGAAGAACCCTGCAAAACACAACAAATTAGTTAGATTTTGAGACCCAAACCTTTTTGGTTTTGGGCCTGTTCTTATCAACAGATGGTAAACTAACAGGTTGTTGGAAACAACAGCCTGAGAGGAAGAAGATGGTGAAGAAAAGGAATCCTTTGGCTTGGACCTCCTTTTCTGTGGTTTCAACATAGGAACATCTAAATGGTTAACTTCCCAATAGATGTTGAACCATCATAACCAGCTGGGTCTGATTTTGTGATAAAGCTTTCAGCTCTCCAGACACATTGGCATTGGAGTTGATAAGTTCCTATGTTGCACCTTCTTCTTTTGAGCAATCACAGCTGTTACTGTTTAACCCCTTCCTTTTTGGATTTCTTTTTGGACTTAAGGGTTACAGGATTTGATGTTGCTGGTACAAATGTGGCTTCAAACTCAGTTTTCATTTTAACCATTTTCTCTTTAATTTCCTCTATATGTTTGAGTTTGGATCCTCGTTTGTACCAACAATCATCTGTAAGATGATTGAACAAACCACATATTTCACATGGTTTCTTCTTCATCTTATGTTGATCATCAACTAAAGAGAATGAAACTACTGAAGACTTGTTCTTCAACACTTTGGAAGCCTATTTGCTTTCTGACTTCCTCTTTAGTAGTCTTCAAACCCTTCTTTACTAACAGTTTTCTTCTCTTCAGTGCTGACAGTAGTTGGAGTTTGAACTTTATGTGTTAAATCTTGCTCTCCAGTCCTTTCAGGACTTCAGAAATAACTCCTGAGTTGATCAACTCTTTGATCATGTGAGTGTCAGTATTTGGACCATCAAGATCAGCTAATAGGTTCAACGAGGGAATAATACTAACTTCAACTTCTGATGGTGCTCTATCAGAAAGTGAATCACATGATAAGGTGGATTGGTTATTGCTTTCTCCATTAGATTTCACTTATGCTCTTGAAGCAAAATCTGTAGGAGGAGCAGTGGTGATTATAACCAATGCCAAACTTCACATTGGAAGCTGATTGCTTACTAAGAAGCATTTCAAAACCTTTGCATGATTGTACCCATCGATCCACTCTACTTGGGTGACTGCAAGGGTTTCTTTGAGGTCTTTGTACTTTTCTAACAGTACCTCTTCCCTAGCCTTATCATCAGTGATTTGGCATTTAAGTTATAAATCTCATCATTTTTCTCTTTAAGTGTAGACTCAAACTCAGCTTTTCTTTTGGAAATGTTCTTTTCTAGCTCTATGTTCTTATTAATTAAAGCTACATTCCTTCTCTAATAGAGGCAAATGCTGCTATGCATGTTTCAGAACATAATTTGGCCTTAGCTTCAGAGGATACCTATGATACCTGTGATGAAGAGGAATTTGAGGATGATCCATCTGCAGATTCTAGAGCCATAAGTGCCAGATTCCAAAAGGACTGTCACCACCATGTTGACCAGCACCTGTGAGCAGTTGTTCATGACCAGACATGTCATTTGGTAAACTGCTCCAGTCAACAACTCCAGGGGTGAAGAAGCTGTGGTGTTGAGGTTGAGGAGGTTGATGAGATTGAGATGGTTGAGGGCAGGAAGAGCATGTTGTTGTTGAGCAATGGGTGCTTGAACTTGACTGGTTTATGGCATGTAATAACAAGGGTAAGGATATGGCATTGGACCCTGAGGAACAAAATATGCAGGAGATTGTGGTTGAGAATGATGACCAGAATTGACAGGATGTTGCCCTCTGTGTTGTTGACTATTGCCAGGGAAAGTCACAAAGGGTGCAGAGGAATTAGATCCAGATGATCTACATTCTCTAGCAAAGTGTCCAAGCTTGTGGCATTTGTGACACCTCAACTTACTCTTGTCAAAACCAACTTTGGTTTTGCCAGAGAGTCCTGGGAACTTTCTTCAGTTATTTTGTAGAACTTCTGAGATCTGATATTTATCAAGGCCATTTGGCTCAAAATATCCATCTCTTCTAAGTCATCATCAGCAATCCCCTTGAGATCATCCATGCTGAAGCATAGATTGTCATTATTACACCCAGTAAACTGACTATCAACACTCACAAATGCAGAATCAGAATGTTTGAAGAGAAATCAATATGATCATCATACTGGCAATCAGATGAAGCATATTCTGACTCATGACCAACCAAGGTAGTGTTTCCTTGTACAAAGTCATCAGTGAGCTTTCCAGATGATGACAGTTTTTGTTTTTGTTCTATCTCTCTCTCTCAAATGTGAGCAATTTCCCATGGAGTTGGGTGAGAGATAGTTTGTCCAAATTTGCACCGGAGCGTAGGACAATAGTATATGTGTCCCATCTCTTAGGCAGTGATCTGAGAAATCTATTATTCATCTGGCTATTGGTGTACTCATGTTTGACCATTTTTAATTCTGAGATCAAACAGGAGAACCGCTCAAACTGTTAGGTCAGTGTCTCACCTTCCTATGAGAGAATGTCTCATATTGTTGGGCAAGGATTTCTTTATTATTTGCAATGACCTCATCTATTCCTCCAAATTGTTCTTTCAAGGCATTCCAGAGGTCATGGGCAGTTTCATAATGCATTAGCCCATAATAGATTTCATTGGGCAGTGCCATGGCCAGAATTCCATAGGCTTTTGCATCAATCTCAAACAATTTCTTATCCTCATCTGAGTATTGCTCCCTCCTTCGGAACCATTGATGATTGGTTTCCGGGTTATTCACCATAGGCTTGTGTGGACCATGTACCACTGATGTCCAACAACCTGAACTGTTAACAGACAGGTGATGGAGCATTCGTCGTTGCCATATGTTATATCATTCCTAACCAGCATCGGAGGCTTGGTTGAGGAACCGGTATTGTGAGGATCATGGAAGGAGTAGTCATTTTAGAGAATTCAGACAAATTCAAGATAAGCAAAACAAATTTAGCTCAAAACCACTAAGAACCTCAATTAAAATAGCCAAAAGCGACAGAACTCAATCTCTATAACAGATTCGTGCGAATTTGCTAGTTGATCAAACTTAGAGCAAATGAGCAGTTTCAATGATCAATTGTTAGATCGATCAATGATTAACCGGCTCTGATACCATTTGATAGGATCTCAGCAATTAGTTTGATCAAACCGAATGTTTTCAGCAGCGGAATAGAGTACCAACTAGCACAATTCGAGTAAGAATACCAAAGATATTGCAATGAACAGAATTAGTTATAGAGAGAGAGAGAGTTTCTGCAAAGAGAATATTTCATTCAATCACACGCTTTCATGGTGGCAAAAAGTGTCACGCGTACAATCAGGTCAATCATCCCTTATATAGGAATGTCGCGCTGGAACATTCCTTATATAGGAGATGTGACGTCTGCTGATGTCACTTGATAGTGACATCTAACAGAATTATTTAAACAACTGAAACACAACTACTGAAGATGTCAAAACAGCTGACATCTTCTTACAAAAATACTAAGTGTTAACAGTTACTACAACTACTGAAAAGAAACTACCGAAACTACAACGACTGAAGAACAAGCTCTTCAGTCGTTTTACAAAACTACTGAAAGTAAAAACATAAAACTACTGATATCACAACTACTGAAGAAGTACTCTTCAGCTATTGTGACAAACTACTGAAACTTCAGTACTTGGTCTTCAGACTTGTACATCAGTTGTTGATCTTCAGCACTTGGGATCTTCAGCTGTGAGCTTCAGCACTTGTGTTCTTCAGTGTTGAGCTTCAGCACTTGTGTCTTCAGCTGTTGAGCTTCAGCACTTTAGTCTTCAGTTGTGAAGTCTTCAGTACTTGATTCAGCTGTTGAAGTCTTCAGCACTTGTCGAACTGCTGATGAAGCCTTCAGCAGTTGTTGTGAATCATGTGGGACTTGAGTTTTCTGATCTTGGCTCATGGTTCTTTTGGTCCAACAGATTTCAAAGTATTGAAGGTCAAGTCCAAGACTCCAAAGGTGGTGTGGAAGTCTAAGAAAGACCAAGTGACTGAGAATTCTCCATCAACAACAGCTCAAGATCCTCCTAGCACAACCATATGATATTTTCTGTTGCATTACCTTCTGTTCTTTAATGAGCCCAAGACAGTAAGGCTTGGGTTGCCAAATGTAACTAATCATTTTCTTTATGTAGGGACAACTGAAGACAAACAAAAATGTATAGATCATTGACAATGGCTATTCCAGGCACATGACAGGCAATAGGTCACTACTCTAGAACTTGAAAAGGATTGATGGGGCAGTTGCCTTTGGAGGAGAGAAGGTGGTTACATTTCAGGAAGGGGCAAGGTCACAAATAGTAAACTAGCATTGAAAAGGTAAACTTTGTCAAGGAGCTTGGGTATAATCTTCTGAGTGTATCCCAATTTTATGATCAGAGTCATAACATGCTCTTACTGAGCATGAGTGCATTGTTCTCAAGCCCGAGGTAGTCATTCCACATGAGCATATTCTGCTTAGATCCCCCAGGAAAGGGAACATGTACAAGATGGATTTGCAAGAAACATCTCCCTCTAGAGAAGTTTCATGCTTTTCGTCTAAAGCCATAGTGATGAGTCTTCCTATGGCTTAAAAAATGTGCCATGTAAACTTTAAAAACATGAATAAACTAATTAAGAATGATTTGGTAACTGGAATGCAAAAGAAAGAGTTTACAAGTGATGACCACTGTGTTACATGCTTGAAAGGGAAGCAACATAAGGTATCTCACAAGCTAAGGAAAGGAACTCCATTATACACCCCTACACTTATACTATGGATCTCTTTGGCACCACTAGTGTAATGATTCTAGGAAGGACCTCTTACTGTTTAGTGATCATAGATGACTTTACAAGATTCACTTGGGTCTTCTTCCTTAGAACTAAGGATGAGACTCTGAGATTCTGAAAAGTTTCATCTTGAAGATTTGAGAATTAATCTGATCACAAGGTCAAAATCATAAGATATGATTAGGGAACTGAATTCAAGAACTAAATCCTTGATGCATTCTGTGATGAAAAAGGTATTACACAACAATACAGTGCTCCAAGGACTCAGCAGAATGGTGTTGCGAGAGGAGGAAACAAAGACACTGATTGAAGCTGCAAGAACCATGCTATCTAACTCTAAGCTGCCCATCACCTTCTGGGTAGAGGCAGTCAACACTGCCTGCTATGTGCATAATAGAGTTTTAGTAGTCAAGATCATGGCAAGACTCCTTATGAACTTTGGCACAAGTGAAAACCTTTCATTGGTTTTCTCAGGTCATTTGGTTGTCCTTGCACCATCTTGAATACCAAGGATCAAATTGCCAAATTTGCTGAGAAATCAAACGATGGACACTTCATTGGATACTCTTCCTAAGCTAAGGCTTACAGAGTATACAATCTCAAAACAAGAATTGCTAAGGAGTCAACCAATATGACTTTCATGAACAACACCCTGTGTGTGGCTGGTACTGGTCCTGATCGGCTCTTTGATCGTGATTAGTTACCAACTGTTTTAACAAATCTTATGAGACTATTTCAGGATCTGCAGAAAATTTAATCACAGGTGATCCTGATCCAAGATTTGAGCTGAGAAGACCTTCAAGTAACACATCTTCAGCTCTAGTTGGAACTACTTTGCTAATGAGGTTTCTATCAGCAATACAATGACAAACTCAACTAATACATCTAGGATGCCTTCAAATCTAGCTCAGAGGCTCCACAACCAGATAAAGATGCTTCAATTGCAAAATACAATGATGGTAGTGGTGACAGTGATCAGGACTTTCTTGATGCTGATAACCACTCCATAGATGACAACATCAATGATGTCACACACTTCTTGGATCAAGTCTCTTGATAAGTGTGCTAATATGGTGGGTGAAACATCTATGCCAGATCTAAATTTCTCTAATTTAGATCTTCTCAGCAACTTGCTGTGATTTCTCAACTAAGGATCCACAAGTCACCCCACCACAAATATCATTGGAGATGTTGTCACAGGGGTAAGAACAAGAGGACAAACCCATGAAGCAAATGTTTGTCTCACTCTTGTTTCTATCCCAGATAGAGCCAAAGAAAGTTGACGAGGCTCTGAAGGATGGAAGTTGGGTTTAAAGCTTGCAACAGGAGCTGCTTCAGTTCAAAAGACAAAAAGTTGGAACCTTTGTCCTCTTTCTCATGGGAAGACTACCATTGGAACCAAATGGGTGTTTAGGAATAAGAAGGATGATAGAGGCATTATTATCAAGAACAAAGCTAGACTAGTTGTTCAAGGATACACACAAGAAGAAGGGATTGACTACACTGTAGTCTTTGCTCCTGTAGCAAAAGCTGTAAGGATATTCTAGGCATATGCTGCATCCAAGAACTTCAAGGTTTTTCAACTTGATGTGAAGTGTGCTTTTCTTTATGGAGTGATTGATGAAGAGGTGTATGTCAAACAACCACCTGGTTTTGTAGATCCTGATTATGTCTGCAAGCTTGACAAAGCTCTTTATGGGCTGCATCAGGCACCTAGGAAGTGGTATGAGACACTATCTGAGTATCTTTGCAAACATGGATATTGGAGATGTACTATAGATGGAACTCTCTTCATCAAAGGATAAGGAAATGACATATTGCTAGTTCAAGTATATGTGGATGACATCATCTTTGGTTTTCAACTAATCGAAAAGCTCTACAAAGACTTTAAGAAGCTGATGAAGGACGGATTTGAAATGAGTGCCATGGGGGAACTCAATTTCTTTCTGGGAATTCAAGTGAAGCAAGTTGAAGATGGCATCTTCATTAGTAGTCAAAGTATGTTCAAGACATACTCAAGAGGTTCAACATGACTGATTGTAAGATTACTAAGACACCCATAGCCATAAACCACTCCCTTGGACCTAATCTTGAGGGGGAGTGTGTAGATGAACACTTAACATGGCTATGATTGAGTCTCTTATGTATCTTAAAGCTAGAGGCATGATATCAGTTTGCTACATGTATTTATGCAAGATATCAAGCCAACCCTAAGATGTCTCACCTTATCACTGTCAAGAGGATTCTAAGATACCTCAAAGGTGCTTCAACACTTGGTTATGGTATCCAAGAATTCTAACTTCAATCTGTATGCTTACAGATAGTATTATGGTGGTTGCAACACGAATGCAAAGTCTACATCTGGGGGATGTCAGTTTCTTGGTGGAAGGGTTGTCTGATGGCAATGCAAGAAATAATCCTGTGTCTTTGCATCAACTGCTGAAGCTGAATACATTGCTACTACAAGTTGTTGTGCTCAAATGCTTTGGATTCAGAATCAGATGCTGGACTATGGGTTCAACTTCAAGGAGACTCCCATTCACATAGACAACAATAGTGCT
This sequence comes from Flaveria trinervia, assembly GCA_025506515.1. NCBI lineage: Eukaryota > Viridiplantae > Streptophyta > Magnoliopsida > Asterales > Asteraceae > Flaveria > Flaveria trinervia. The sequence continues at coordinate 64,643,251 of CM046443.1, forward strand.
ATCTCAATCATAGAGAATCCTGTGTAGCACTCAAAGACCAAACACATCAATATCAGTTATCATTTAATAAGAGATAATTATGAGAAGGGATTAATTAAACTAGTCAAAGTTCACACAGATGAACAATATGCTGATCTGTCTACAAAGGCCTTTGATGAACAGAGATTTAAATATCTTGTATCAGCTATTGGGATGATCAACTTTGAGTAGGTTTTTCTTAAAACTAATTCTTATTATTTCTTAAAACATATGTGTCCTAAGTTGTCTAGTTCATCACTTTCATAAGCTCTTGTTTTCTTTGGATGAAAATCTTATTGAAGACTTTCCTTAGATTTATGAAAATTTTGATCCTTCGGAAGTTATGTTTTTAACTTCGGAAGAAAATCATGCCTTCAAAACAAATAACTGTCTAAGAAATTTTACCTTCGGAAGAGATTTCTGAAATATCTTCCGAAGCTGAAATGGTTGTCTAAGACACTTATATATTTTCAAGGACATTCTTCTTCCGAAGCAAATTTAACTCTTGGAAGCTTTGTTCTTTTGTGCACAAAGCATTCGAGTCTTAATTCTCTTCCGCAACAAAATTTTCAAAACTCTCAGGAAATTCTTCCGAAGTCATTTTACATTCGGAAGCTTTTTCATTAAAACTTCCGAATATAAATTACCTTCGGAAGCTTTTTGACTTCCAAGAAAACTACTTTTTGAGCCAAAGTAAACTACTTTTTCAGAGGTGGGACCGACATTCAGATTTCAAAGTTTATCCTCTTTCATTAAACTTTATCTGAAATCATTTTCACATATAAACCCAACGGTTTCCCCCTCTTTCTATCATTTGCTTTTTCCTCCAAACCTAAAATCCCAAATTTCTCTAAAAATTTCTTTCTTCTTTCTTTCTTCATCTTAATCTACCTCATAATGGCCAACCCCACTCACAGAAATGACCTGAACTTTACCATGCAGCTCCACAGGCAACATAATCAGGTTGCTCTGTTAAGCTCTGAGAAAGATCCTTATTTCTCAGAGGTTTGTCGCTTCTTAGCTTTGTCTAACTACTTCACCTCCCTAACTGCAGGATCGATGTTTGTCACTAAACACTTATGTTTTCTCTCAAACTCACCTAGAACAACACTCGGGTTAAGATAGAATCAATAAGAGTTGAGAAAGTAATAAAGAACACAAGAAGTAATTTTCAAGGTACTTTTATATATTGCTTCTCAACTCAAAATACAAGACTCTTACAAGCAGTTGTAGTCCTGTTGCAATGAGGTACAAGGAGAACCAATATATAATACTACCTACAACCGGATATACTTTGATACCAACTGGGATCCTATAGCTAAAGTCTATACTACAAGACTAAAGTTTAAGGTATCTTGGATAAAGTTTTATCTGAGATTTGGTAGTCAGGACATATCCCTGACTTACCTTTTGTCACCAACTAAAGTTGGTAACATGTACTATCATGAAAAGGTGAACAGTGGAATAAAGTATGGTCAACTGCTTGGCTCTTTAGGAAGAAGCCATACAGTGTTAGAGGTTTGCAACGAAGTGTCAGAGACCATACTTGTGTCCACTGGTCATAGCAGTATCTTCCGAAGGTTAAATAGCTTCGGAAGAGTAAGTACTTCCGAAGCCACTTATACTTTGGAAGAGGCTGCTTCTTCCAAGGCTTAGAGACTCTCTTTCGTCATACTCGGAGTGGTCTTTAGTTCGTTCTTCTAAGGCTTGAACTTCGGAAGTATACACTTGACTTCGAAAGTAGAGTTCTGTCTTCGGAAGTTGATCTTTCACTTTGTCTTTGGAAAAACTCCACAACCTTCGGAAGTTCCATGCTAAGCTTCGGAAGCCTTTGCATTAGTACCAAAATTTAGCTAAGTGACTTAGTTTTGGTTGAATTAGCCTTCTTCTTGATCCAACAAACTCCCCTAGGATGATGCTACCAAACTCACTTGTTCTTCTTCTCAAAACTTTCAGCACCAAGGATAGTAAATATTTGTCTCTCTCCTTGTTCTTCCCTGATGTGGTGCTGAGAAGTTCGTACAGATCCTTGGTGGACAGGAAATCCAGTCTGTCACCTTGGATAACATGTACCCTCTATTTTTGCCCCTTGAAAAGAGTTAGTTGATGGGAACTGTAATCATAATCCCATCTGACTAGGTTCCAATTCTGGACCCTCCACTATGTGTAGAAAGGCAGTGCCTTTAGTGGGAGGTCTTTCCTTGTCTTCCTGTCTTCTCAATCTCAACTCTTCTTCAATCTTGGCCTTTGTAGTTAACTCGGCTAGGTGAAGGCTGCTAAGATGATTTCTGATGAGTGCAGTAGCTTTAGAGTTGGAGGGGTTGGAGAATGGCTTCTCTGCTAACTCAGCAATATCCAACCTGCTGGAGTATAGTAGAGAGGTTGCATTAAGTCTATTGACTTCGCCATTCTCCCTTTCCCCAACAAAGTTTGAGAAGTTTCATCAAACCTCCACTGGACTATTTTTTCAAGGCATAAGAGACTGATTGGGAATCTTGTCCACTTCTTAGTGTCCAGCAGAGTCACTAGTTTCCTTCTAAGTTTCTTCTCTTCATCATTTAATGAATCTGAGTTAAGGCTAGAAGTCTAGCTACCTGGTCTAGTGTTCCTCTAGGTAAATCAAGAAATTGATCTGTTGTAAGGGAATAAGAGGATCCATCAACATAGGTAATGTTGATAGAATCTTCATCACATGAGACTTCGCTCAGAGTTGTGCAGTGATGAGCTTGGTCTTGATTACCTTAAACTTCTCAAGAGAGAGATGTTGATAAGGCTGAGGGGATGGTGTGGATGGTAGTTGGGTGGGTTGAGGTTCAGAGGTTCTGGTGAGTGTTTGGGTTGAAAGAAAGAAGTTTGGGAGGTTGTGGGGGGAGGGAGAAGATGTGGTAATGGTGTGGGTTCAGGGGTGAAAGGCTCGTTTTAATGGTGAAGGGTGAGGGTGAGGTTCAGGTTGAGGTGGAGTGGTTGCAGTGAAGGTCATCCCCTTTACCCTTCTGTACATCTCTTTTTTCTTCCCATTGATGTCAGCCTTGATTTCACTGACAGTCCGTTGAAGTGTCTTTTCAGACATGGGACCCACTTGCCTGCCAGAGAAGCCATGGGCCCGAAGATAGTCTTTCATCCAGGCCTTTTCAGTGAGCTTCTTGGTTGTAGTATCCCTAGCCTTTTCTTCCTTCTTCTTCTTCTCCTTTGCCTTTTCTCTTGCAGCCTTCTTCCTTTCTTTCTCCATTTGATCCTGCTCTTTGTTGTAGAGCCACAGGATCATATCATCATTGTGTGGAGAAAGTTCTTGAAGATTAAAGCCTCTGGAGAGTAGGAAGTTTATCCTGTCTCTCCTCAGCTGTAGCTTAGCTTCCTTCTGTTTTTCTTCTTCTTTCTCCAAGGCCAACCTGGCTTCTTCTTCAAGTTTCAGCCGGGTTGTGTTCTCCAGATTCACAAACTCCTCTAGTGGTAGCAAGAGTGTCTCTTTTGGTAGCTCCCATTTGGATAAGCTGGTCAATGATCTCTTCTCTTCTTTTGTTGTTGACAGCTCCTGATTGGTTGCAGCTGCTTTTGTACTGGCAGCTAGCAACCTCTCAGTTGGAAGTCTTCCTTTCTTCTTAAGTTTTTCAATCTTCTCCTATTCTTAAAGCTCTTCCGTAGTCAATATTCTTTTGCCTTTGTCTTTTGAAGTGCTTGACTGTGGTGGTTCTTGGAGAGGGGTTCTGACTGTGAGAGAGGCAGAGATGGTTTTGTGATGGAGGAAGTTTCAGAAAGTCCTCGTTGTTCACCTCAGATGCCATTTCAAGGATTGCATCTGTGTTGATCAGTTCCTCAAACATCTTAAACAGTCCTTTCGCAGCTTTAATTTCGGCTTCGGAAGATTCAACTTGTTCTTTCGAGGCTTTAACTTCAGCTTCGGAAGTTAGAGGAGATGGAGATTCTATCCCAACTATTTTAGTTGCTGGGCCATCAGTCCCCATTTACCCTTCGAAATGAATCTTAGGTTCCATGTGGACCTTAGGTTGACCAACTTCTTCCACAGTGGTAGAAGGTGCATTCAGCCTCTAAAGCTCTTCAGCTCCAAAGTAGAGCATTACAGCATCTGGACTTGGCTGATCCGTGGAGGATCTCAACAAAAACTTGGTGAAGAGTATGTAGAGATCACTGAGCATCTTTGAGTCAATCTTCAGTATGACTTGAGGTGGCTCAAACACAGTAATGATAGGAGCAAATGAAGTTGAAGTTAGAGTTGAAGTGTGGCTCTGTTGGGGGTCCTCAAATGTTTGTCTCTGAACATTCTGCCCCTTTTTGGTAGCATAATCTTGAGAGCTAGATAAGCTAGAGGAAGAAGTTAATGAGACCTAAATAGGTACATGCCTGACAGACCTCTCTATCTGTTTCTCAGCTAGTTGGCCTTGAGATTGTCAATCTCAAGGTGCTGAGTGGCGGACCTTGCTTCTAAAGTCCTAACCAAAGATTCAAGGTTTGAGACTTTAGATAGAAGGTCGTGAATGAGGAGTTTCATGCTTCCCTCATCTTCTTTTGAAGAATCACGGGGAGATGAGGTAACATACCTGGTATGTTTAGCCTCACCACCAGATGTGGTTTCTTGGCACCCTAGTTTCCCGTGCTCAATGATATCTCTTTCAGAGTCGTCAAAGTGCTCGGTTGCCGTAGATTCAGTTTAAGATATGTTACCACTATCCACAAGGTCCATTGAGGCACCTTCTATAGTGGCAGCTGAATCTGCATGAGTCCCCTCCACATCAGTGGGACTCACCTCAGTAATAGGTTGCTGATGGGGGCTAGAGATAAGGGATTTCTCCGGGCTCTGTTGATCTTGAAGAGGGTGTTGTAGATCAACTTCATTGCCATGGAGAGATGTTATCTATTCATCAGTTTTAAAGAGAAGGTCAGTGAAAGATAGGGAGGTCAAGCCTACTGACTGGGACCTTGGTCAATGTCTATAGGCATTGAGCCTCTGGTGGGGCTATCCCTTGTTGGCTATTCAGAAGAGTGTAGATACTCATTCTGAAGGTTGCCGGTTTGGGTGTCGGGCTCCTGGGTTTGAGACTGAGGAGACTCAAAACCCATATTGAGGTCAAAAGAGAAGGATGGAAAGACCTCAGACTGAGTGGGAGCCCATGTTTCCACTCTAGTCTTTTTGGATTGAACATGAGGGGCTTGTTCAATCAGAGTAGATTGAACAAGGGTTCGTTTGGGGCGTTTTTGATATGTGATGGTGATGGGTGGAGAAGGCAGTGTCGGCATTGTGGTGGTGGTTGCTGGTGTGGGTTCATCACCTGTGGGGTGGACAAGGATGTCACCAAGAGCTATGCGCTCAATCATACCTGGAAGCAGAGAGGTGTACCCACTAGTGAAGTTGGTGGATACCTTCTTCAATGTCTTGAAGATGGTAGGCCGCATGTGGGGGACAGTCAGAGTAGCTGCACAGACAAGCATGCTCTGGTCCAACTCACAGTTGATGATGTGTTGTATGAATCTTGGATACATATAGAATGTCTCCCTTTGTAGATTCCCAATCAGATTGGTGAAAACAAATCGTGAGTAGTTGAATTGCAGGCCTCTCACCAGTCCATGAACTAAGCATCCTAGTTCATATGGGATTTGATCCCATCCGCCAGACTTGTTGGACAAGCAGTGGAGAACAACACGCAGGAGAAACTTCCAATTGTAAGAGAAGTTGAACTTGTATACAATTGACGTGCTGATGTCGCGGCCATATCCCATTAGGATGTAGGTGCTATCCAAATCTGCCTTTGGGAACTCAGTATGGCTCCTTCATCATGAAGCTCTAGATGCTCCCTGATGAGTTGTTCAGTAATGATCAACTCCTGTCCACAAATGCTAGACCTCAGTACTCGAATCCCATTTAGGGTTTCGGCTCGACCATTTCCTCAAAATTTGGCCATGTGGTTGGAGTAAACAGTGGGGTTAACGGTAAGAGCAGTGTAGTAAGGTGATTGGGTGAGAAAGGAGTTGATTTCAGAGAAGTCGGCATCCCTTGAAGAATCAAGGAGTGCGACCTGGTTATGCTGAGGGTTAAGTGCCAATTGGAGAAAGGTGAATATGGATGGTTTTTAGCTTGGGTAAAATTACAGAGGAGAAAATTTTCTAGGGCTGTAAAAATTGCAAGTAAGAAGATGAGATTGAAGAGTCGAGATTATTTAAAATTAGGTGGGAAGGCGGTAATGGCGGTTAGGATAAGGTGATGTGATGGATGAAATGACAGTGGCGGTAAGGTTTAATTAGTTAAATAATCCGACATCATTAACAGAATCTTTGCTTTTTACAGTGTGGGCCTAAGAGATTTATGTTACACAGTAGAATCTTTCTTCCGAATGTAAAACATTTCCGAAGGTAACTTGTCATCCGAAGGCAATTCTTACTTCCGAAGCAAAAACTTTGCTTCCTAAGGTTAGAGTTGCTTTCCGAATGGAGAATTTTTAAACCTCGGAAGTAGATCTGATATGTAATCAATCGTTTCTTCCTAGACCAAAAGCTCTTCCGAGAAGAAAAATTATCCTTCGAGAAATTATGCTTTGGAAGATATAAAAATAACTTCCAAGGGTTAATTTCTCTTCAGAAGAAATTTACACTTAGAAAATTTTCAGAAAGATCTTTTGTAACATGGCTTAAATTGTATTGACAGAAGACATTACACATGAAAAGGTTTTCAAAAGAGGTGATCTAATCAATGTTTATCATCCAATAGCTATTATGAGATACTTAAATCTTTGTTCATCAAAAGCTTTGGTGAACAAATCAACATATTATTCATTTAAGTCAACTATGATTAGTTTAATCAGATTTTTCTCATGAATATCTCTAATGAAATGATACCCGATGTCAATATGCTTTGTCTTTGAGTGCTTCACCGGATTTTCAGTAATGGAGATAGCACTGTTGTTGTCAATATGGATAGGAGTACTCATTAAGTTGAATCCATAGTCTAACACCTGATTCTGAATCCATAGTAGTTGAGCACAGCAGCTAGCAACAACAATGTATTCAGCTTCAGTAGTTGATGTAGATACACATGATTGTTTCTTGCATTGCCATGAGATGATCCTTCCACCAAGAAATTGACATCCCCCTGATGTTGATTTCTTGTCAATATTGTAGCCACCATAGTCACTGTCAGAGTATCCATAGAGATTAAAATCCTTGTTTCTGGGATACCAGAGACCTAATTTAGGTGCTCCTTTGAGGTATCTGAGGATTCTCTTAACACCAGCTAAGTGAGACACCTTTGGAGCAGCCTGATATCTTGCACAAATGCAAGTAGCAAACATGATATCAGGTCTACTAGCAGTAAGATACATCAGAGAACCAATAATTGCCCTATACTGATGTTGATCAGTATCCTCCACCTCAAGGTCAGGACAAAGATTATGGTTTCTGGGTATGGGTGTCTTGGCAGGCTTGCAATCCTTCATTTCAAATCTTTCTAAGATGTCAAAGACATACTTAGATTGATTAATGAAGAACCCTTACTTCATTTGCTTCACCTGAATTCCAAGGAAAAAGTCCATTTTTACCATGGAACTCATCTCAAACTTCTTCTTCATAATGCTCTCAAAGTCCTTACATATTTGGTCATTTGAAGAACTAAATATGATGTCATCAACATAGACTTGAACGAGCAAGATGTCCTTTCTAGACTTTCTGATGAAGTGAGTCTTGTCAATGGTGACTCTAGTATAGCCATTCTTCAGACGAAACTAAGACAATGTCTCATACCACAACCTAGGTGCTTGGTGCAGCCCATATAGAGCTTTATCCAGTTTGCACACATAGTGGGGTGCTGTGAGTCTTCAAATCCTAGAGGTTGGCATACATAGACTTCCCTATCTATATCCCCATATAGAAATGCACACTTGACATCAAGTTGATAGACAGTGAAGTCCTTGGATGCAGCATAAGCAAGGAAGATCCTAACTGCCTTAAGTCTTGCAACTGGTGCAAAGACATCAGTATAATCAATTCCTTCCTCTTATGTGTATACTTGAACTACAAGTCTTGCTTTGTTCTTGTTGATCAAGCCTCTATCATCTCTCTTGTTTCTAAAAACCGATTTAGTGCCTATTGGTACTTGACCAGATGGTAGCGGACATAGGTTCCATACCTTCTGTCTCTTGAATTGAAGCAGCTCCTCTTGCATTGATTCAAGCCAACTACTATCCTTTAAGGCATCTTCTACCTTCTTGGGTTCCATCTGGGATAGAAAGCATGAGTACAAGCAGACATTCTCATGATGAGTGTATCCTCTTGTTCTCACACCCTCAGTGACATCCCCTATGATGTTCTCAGCAGGATGAGTGTTATGAATCCTAAGGCGAGGAACCACTTCCAGTTGCAGAGATAGATCCAGGTTGGACATATTCTGCTCAGGAACTAGAATATTCTGTCCTGCTATTGTTTCAAAATCATTCAATAAGGACTGATTGAATGAGTGAGAAACATCATCAATGGTTGGCTATGAAGTAGTATTAACAGTTTCCTGTTCCTTCAAAACACTACTTCCTTTTGCCTGGTGTTGTGGTGGATCACCTGATGAGATTTAAGGCTCAGTAAACGATTGACTTGAAGAAGCTTCACAATTCCTTGATATGGTCAAGCTATCAGATTTGTGAAAGGTGAAGACTTCGTTTGTTGCAACTCTTGAAGAATTGGACTAGGTCTGGGAAGCTTAAACAGTTGATCATCAGCAGCAACATCAACATCATTATGAGCACCTGTTCCAACTGAAACATTCTGACAAGATGGTTTAGAATAGTTTGGAAACAATTCTAAGTCAAAGATATGATCAGGGCCATTCCCCTAACACAAGGAGTGTGCTCATTAACAACTATATTGGATGACTCCTCAAATTGTTGATTCTTAATGTTGTATACTTTGTAAGCTTTGGAGCTAGAAGAGTATCCAACAAATATAGCATCATCCGACTTTTCAGCAAACTTTGCTAAATTGTCTTTTGTGTTAAGTATGGTACACCTGCTGCCAAAGGACCTTAGAAAGCCAATGAACGGTGGCCTTTTGTTCCATAGCTCATAAGGGATTTTTCGATGGGGCTTAACTACAAGAACTCTGTTCTGCATATAGCATGCAGTGCTAATTGCCTCTGCCCAGAATGTTAGAGGATTTTTGAATCAGCTAACATAGTTCGAGCAGCCTCAATAAGTGTCCTGTTCCTCCTCTCAGCAACACCATTTTGTTGAGGAGTTCTGGGAGCACTATATTGTTTGGCAATCCCATTTGAGTTACAAAATGAGTCAAGAACGAAGTTCTTAAACTCAGTCCCTTGATCACTTCTAATGATTTTAACCTTGTGATCAATTTGATTTTCTATTTTAAGAATAAAAGATTTTAGTGTTTCAGCAGTTTCATCTTTAGTTCTTAAAAAGAATACCCATGTGAATCTTGTAAAATCATCAACTATCACAAGGCAATATGATTTCCTTCCAATGCTCATTATACTTGTGGAACCAAAGAGATCCATGTGCAATAAGTGTAATGGAGTAGTGATAGAGTTAACACATTTGGATTTATGAGATGTCCCCTATTGTTTCCCTTTCAGGCATGCAACACAGTTATCTTTGCGGAAAAACTCCTTTTTAGGCAAACCATGAACCAAGTTATTTTTAGCCAATTTATTCATTGTCTTAAAATTTACATGACACATACGTTTATGCCATAGTGTTGACTCATCACTATCAGCTTTGGAAAGAAAGCATGATACTTCTCCCATTAGGGAAGCATTGCTCATATCAAGCTTGTACATATCCCCTTTTCTAGGAGATCTAAGAAGCACCAATTCCGGAGGAATTGTCATCCCAGGTTTGAGGATAATGCACTCATGTTTTGTGAAAAGCATTTGGTGCCTTTGATCACAGAACTGAGAAACACTTAACAGATTGTGTTCAAGCTTTTTGACAAAGTGAACTTTGTCAACCTTTAATTTACCATTGGATATACTCCCTCTGCCAGAAATATATCCTCTGGCCTCACCTCCAAATTGGACAGGACCTCCATCATAGTTCTGAAACTGTTGAAGGAGAGATCTGTTCCCTGTCATGTGCCTGGAGCATCCACTATCTACAATCCAGATATTATTGTTCTCGTCATATGGATGTCCCTACACATAAGATGAGAATGTTAGTTTTGTTTGGAAGCCCAAACCTTGCTGGTCTTGGGTTCTTCCAAAGATAATGACATAATTGAACCAAATGTTATGCATGGAGGTTCAATAGAGGTCTTTAAAGAAGAGGTTCGGGCTGCAGCATCTTCCTTTGTTGGACCAAAAGAACCAATGAGCCAAGATCAAAAACCTCTAAGTCCCACACGGTATCACAACAACTGCTGAAAGCCTCATCAGTAGTTTGACAAGTGCTGAAGACTTCAACAGCTGAAGATCAAGTGCTGAAGACCTTAACAGCTGAAGAACCAAAGTGCTGAAGTACAACAGCTGAAGAACACAAGTGCTGAAGCTGAAAGACCAAAGTACTGAAGTACAACAGCTGAAGAGTTCACAAGTGCTGAAGATCAACAACTGATGTACAAAGTCTGAAGACAAAGACTGAAGACATCAGCTGATGATATCTACTGAAGTCATCAGCTGATGAAACACCTGAAGGTCAAAGTCTGAAGATCAAGTACTGAAGCCTCAGTAGTTTGTCACAACTGCTGAAGAGTACTTCTTCAGTAGTTGTGATATCAGTAGTTTTATTTTCTATGTTTCAGTAGTTTTGTAAAACGACCGAAGAGTTTGTTCTTCAGTCGTTGTAGTTTCAGTAGTTTTATATTTTGTACTTAACTTGCCGATATGTTCTCAGTAGTTGTGAACATTTCAGTAGTTTGTTAAGAATTAGTTATTTCTGTATTGGATCTGCCAGTTGTCACTTTCCGTGACAACAGCAGTGACTGTTGCACTCTATATAAGGAGTGACAACCTATTGTAATCAGTGAGTGAAATGAGTAATTGAATGGAATGGATGATTGATTCGATTAGAAATATTCTACATCTATAAACATTCCTAGAAATCAGAAATACATATTCTCTCCCTATAACCGTATGCGGTCTTAATGCTTACAAATATCGATTGCTTGCTACAATTTGTCTAATTCGTGTTCGTATTCCGCTGCTTTATATTCTGATACATCAAACTTGTGATCACTGATCCTGTCATCCTTGATCTTCCAGTCCATCCTTTGGTTGATCTTGGAGGACGAGCTTGTTGAAGCTTTAGCAGCATGACTATCTTCCGAAGCTTCTTTCTTTTCGGAAGAAGTCTTCACCACCTTTTCTTCTGAAGCAGTCTTCTTCTGGGGAGGTTTTAAGGGAACTTTCTTGTTCTTTTGAACCTTAGTAGCTTTTGCTTCCGAAGCCATTTTCCCTTCGGAAGAAAGAGTTTCTTCAGAAAGCAACCTGGCTTCCGAGACTAGCTTTCCCTTTTTCATCACTTGAACCGTTTGAAAAGGTCCAAATGTGAAACCTTCCTTGACTCCTTCTTTCCTAACATTATTTGCATAATGTGTGCTTGCAGGATTGTAGTAACAATCTTTTGCCATGTGGTTTGCAGACCACACATTATGCATGCAATGTTAGTTCTTTAAGAATGTAAGGGTTGCTGTTTCTTGGGCTTGTTCTCTTCGTCATCAACTTTTCCCTTCAACTTCTGATCCTTTGCAGGACAGAAGTGCTGGTATTACACTCCTTTCCTGAATCAGAAGTACCTACCACTTGGAATCCAGTTGAGATAAAGACACCCTTCTGCTTGGGATCAATCTTCAGCTTGGACTCAGCCACCTTCTTGGCAGTTCTCCTAGCAGCTTTAGCTCTGCTTCTTCTGGCCTTAGTGGTTAGGATTTGTTCTTCACATGAGGAGACGGGTACATCTACCTGTTCCTTTCCTATGGTGACCACTATTGTTGCTTCATCCTTCAACTCTGATGAGGAAGGGTGAGCAGTTGGAACCTCTTGCTCTTCAGTACCACATCTAGGCTATCTAATAGACTCATAGGAGTGTTGTGGAGCAATTTCATTGGTTCCTAACCCTCCTTTGTTCTGATAGTAGAGTTTGGAGCGGGAGGATGATGCAAGAATAGCTTGGAAGTTTTGCTCAGAGATAGCATGCTTCCTGGCTTGAGCCTTAGTAGTGACAAGCTGGACTTGAGCCATAGACAATTTGGATATCAGATCTTTGATTTTAGTCTTGTAGTTGGTGTGTTCATGTTTTAAAAGAGACAGTTTTCTCTAACTCCTCAATTTTCTTTTGATAGTCAGATTCAGCTCTTTTAAAATCAAATTTTAAGATATTTAAAGACTCAATATCAGATCTGATTTCCATATTGTAATCCTAATAGAGTTTAACTTTAGCTATACAGGCTGGAGTGCAGAGATGTTCATATACCTGGGCATCATCTGTTCCGGCCATGAGAGCTTGAGCAGGAGTCACATGCTATACCATGAAGCTCCAGTCAACTTCTTGAGCCATTGCAGCTGTTTCAGTTGACTTCTCAGCGGGCTTTGAGGTTGAGGGATGTGTGGAGGCCTGTGGGGTTCTCGGATTGGTCTTGGGAGCCTTGTATTCCCTTGCAAAGTGACCCAGTTGGTTACAGTTGTAACACTTTGCCTTGGTCTTGTCAAACCCAAACTTTCTGGTAGTTGGGTTTTGAGGGAAGTGCCTTCCAGTTCTCTTAAAGAACTTCTTCGCTCTATAAGTTAAAATAGCCATCTGTTGGACAATGTCCACGTACTCTACATCATCTGGACTGAAACACTCAAGATCATCAAAGCAGTATTGAAAATTACCAGAGTGTCCACTTCTTGAGACAAAGGCACAACTTTCCTGAAAGGAGTTGTGTTGAGCCTGTTGAGACCTTGGAGTCTCAGGAAAAGTGATGTAAGGTCCAGAAGAACATGATGGCTGTTGGTAAGTCAGGAAATGCTGAGATTGTGGGGGTAATGAGCCTTCAGCAACCATTAAAGCGTTGCTAACAGGAAGACTCATGGGTCTGCTTGTTTGGTGGCCCTTCTTACTCTCCATCTCTAGGCGATATCCATCAAGGATGCCATAGAGTTCAGTCATGGTGAGAGTGTTCAAGTTCTCTGTCCTCTTGATAGAGACACAATAAAAAGTCTACTCGTTTGGAAGAGCACTCATGAACTTTCTAGTAAGATGTAACATCCTGTATTTTTACGTTAACGACGTTATTTCTTGAAAGGACCATTATGGTCAATTATGAAACTCATGGTTACCTATGACTATTCTCTTAGTTTGTCTTTAATTCTTGAATTTGAAAGTTTATAATGTTAGTTATTACTAAATAAATAAATTTAATCATAATAATTATGATTATAACAATAACAAAGAATAATAACAATAATAATGATATTGTTAATAATATAATAATTTGTAAAAATTATTAAACTTAAAATGTATAAAACTTTAATTTAAAAGTCAAGGGTTCGTTTTGTCAATTTATAAACCTTAAACAAAGTTTAAAACATAAAATGATAAAAACAAAATCAAAGGGACCATTTGTGTAAATTTCAAAAATCAAATCCTTTTCCTCTTTCTCTCTCCCCGCAAAACCGACGGAGCTCCGGCCAAACTCCGGCCGAGCTCCGGCCACTTCAAAACCGCAAATTTAATTGTTTTCGAAACTCAAAACCGTTTCCCCAATCTTTCTAGTTACAACTTCGAACTTGAATGCACTTTAATTCCGTTTAATAAACGGTTACAAGCACAATTCGATTGTATAACCGAAGCATCCTTAACCACATAGCCGTTCGAGCCTTAAAGTATAATAATAACTCAATGAACTCACCCTAATCGAACATCTACCTATTCCAAATCGTTTGCCACATTCAATTTCACCTGGAAAACACAATTTTCAACACCAACGAGCCACAAACAATTCGCAACCTACAACTCAATCGGGAACTATGTTCGAAGCACTTTTACACAAAATTGGTTGAGGGCTTGCACTTATCAACATCATCCGAAGCTTCCTGCAAGGTTAATTTGATTATAATCAACTTTAACATCGGAAATTCTGCTCATCTCAGCCAAAACCTGTTCTTCGTCCATCTCTATCAACTCGATACTAACCACGTAAGAATCACACATCATAGTACTCGATTTACTATGGAAAACAAAAGCCCCATGGTTAGAATCAATTACAGAATCGGTTGGTGCTTCAATTTGAGCCCAATCGAATCTAGGGTTCTTGAGGAAATGGGGCAAATCGGAATTAAAAGGTTTTAAAAATTAAGGGCCGGATATTAGCACGGTTGCGGCCCTAGTCTATTGGTTACACACTCGCATTTCCAGTTTGAGGTCCCGGGTTCAAACCCGACACCCTCAACTATATATATACATTTTTTTGGCTTTTTCAACCTTTTAAAATACAAATAATTATTAAAATTAACTTTGTAAACTTTATTTATTTTTAAAGTCACCTTATCCATTTTTATAATTTGTTTCTTTAAATATATTAATATTTTTTATATAAAACAAAGATTGTATTAGTTTATATATATATATATATATATATATATATATATATATAATATATATATATATATATATATATATATATTTTTAAGTCGACTATAAGTAATGATTTAAATCACTAAAAATTATTATTGGTCCAAAACGTTCCTTTAATTATTCATGGTTTAAATCATACTATTTTAAATAGTGATTATTTTGAAACGTTATCAATATATTTATTTAAATAATCATTTAAATAATTGATTATCTTTTCATTTAACCATATTATATATAAATAGTTAATAAAGTTATCCTTAAGACTTTATTTAAGTTCTTGAAACTTATAAAACACTTATACTTTATTCTAATATTTAAAAAAAACTTAATAATATAAGACCTTTATAATAAATCATATGAAAACTCAAAACCTTATAAAATGATTTTAGACAATGTTAAGGTCATATTCAATTAAGCACCTTTATTTAATTTTAATTTTAAATAATTAATTATTTCTTTTCACATGTTATACTTAATTTCTATTAAATCAATAATTTAAATTATTGAGACATTTTTTTATTCGTAAACTTAATTGATTTATATTATCTTTATTAAACCAAAACGTAAACGATTCATTATTATCCCCAAATTCCAATTGAAACCCTAGTTTGCGTCTAATCGTTGATCTTATTATCAAACTTAATATTGGAATCTTTACATCTAGGTAACTTGTAAAAGAAATCGTTGGAACCATCTTATATTCTCATCGTTATCTTAAGTGCAATTTATTGCATGTGAGTTTTCCATGTGAGTATTTCTATACCCCCTTTTTATACTTTCACACTTTGGAGTGAAACATGTTACATTATAAACTTTGCACTTGTAAACACGTTTGACTCTTGTAAAGTTATGGCAATTTACTTGTGTGTTGTGGTTAGTTGAACTTTGTAGCTACCATGTAATATCGAATATATGTACAATCATTAACTATTGCTAGCCTGGCGAGGTCATAGATCTATGGGCCTGACAAGCCTGCTTGGTTGATCCAAGTACACTTAGCTAATCGTATATACTTGTAAACGTTTGAGACTTGTAAAACTTTGTCAAGGTTTGATTGTGCATTCTGTCTTACATCCCTAGTTACTTTGTTCTCTAACTTACAACATGAATGCCATCTTTTATATACTTATGTATCGAAAACTATGGAAATCTCACCAACATTATGTTGACCCTTTTATTTTTAACATGTTTCAGGAATACTCAAGCTTGATCGTCTTTTTCGAATTTGTTCACACCTAGGAATGGACCTAGTTAACTTAATGAATGAGATTGATATATTCTTATATTGTGTTTATATTTGAGTCTTATGATTGTAATGTACCTTTCAAACTTATGAATTATATATTTGTATTTAATAATAGCGTTATGTGGCTGTGAACGATCTTAACTCTCACTCCTCGACGATTCCGCCGTCAAGGTTGGGGTGTGACATAAGATCTCTAAGTTCGGAGTGATCTTCACAGACTGAAGATAAGAGATAAGATCCATGTACCTGAAGTACTGCTGGCTGAGGGTCTCTCTAGCAATATGAGTGAAGTTCTTGAACTGCTGCTTCAGTGAGTCCTTCTTTGAGTCATTGGAGCTTGAGTACATCTGAGCAAGTGCATCAAACAATTCTTTGGCAGTCGTGAAATGCTCAAATCCCACCATAATGGAGTTCGGTATTGTAGTCATGAGAATGGTCATAGCATTGCTGTCGATATCCATCTTCTTTCTGTCTTCATCAGAGTAATCTTCTATAGCCTTTTCTATCATGGCACCGTTTCCACCAGGTGATGCCACCTTAGGCTTATACGGGCCATTGACAATGGAGTTCCACATCCTGCTGTCTTGATATCTGATAAAGCCTTCCATTCTCCTGCTCCAAGACCTGAAATTTTCAGGTGTAATGATGGGAGCCTTTGTCATGGTTCCGATCTCTACCTCGGACTTGTTAAGGGCCATTAGAGTGAATGGGTTGTAGGGAGGAGTGAAAAATAGGTTGATTTGGATGGTTAGATCACGCAATCAAGAGCCTGAGAAGCTTTGATACCAATTGCAGGATTGATGTTTGTCACTAAACACTTATGTTTTTCTCTCAAACTCACCTAGAACAATACTCGGGTTAAGATAGAATCAGTAAGAGTTGATCACAATATAGAAACTAAAAAGAACACATGAAGTAATTTTCAAGGTACTTTTAAATATTGCTTCTCAACTCAAAAATACAAGACTCTTACAAGCAGTTGTAGTTCTGTTACAATGAGTTACAAGGAGAACCTATATATATACTACCTACAGTCGGATATACTTTTATACCAGCTGAGATCCTATAGCTAAAGTATATACTACAAGACTAAAGTTTAAGGTATCTCGAATAAAGTTTTATCTGAGATTTGGTAGTCAGGACATGTCCTTGACTTACCTTTTGTCACCAACTAAAGTTGGTAACATGTACTATCATGAAAAGGTGAATAGTGGAATAAAGTATGGTCAACTGCATGGCTCTTTAGGAAGAAGCCATACAGTGTCAGAGGTCTGCAGCGGAGTGTCAGAGACCATACTTGTGTCCACTGGTCATAGCAGTGTCTTCCGAAGGTTAAATGGCTTCGGAAGAGTAAGTACTTCCGAAGCCACTTATACTTCGGAAGAGGCTGCTTCTTTCAAGGATTGGAGACTTCTTCTTTTCATCATATTTCAGAAGTGGTCTTCAGTTCATTCTTCTAAGGCTTGAACTTCGGAAGTATACACTTGACTTTGGAAGTAGAGTTCTGTCTTCGGAAGTTGATCTTTCACTTTGTCTTCAGAAGAACTCTACAACCTTCGGAAGTTCCATGCTAAGCTTCAGAAGCCTTTGAATTTAGTACCAAAATTTATCTAAGTGACTTAGTTTTGGTTGCATTAGCCTTCTTCTTGATCCAACAAACTCCCCCTAGGATGATGCTACCAAAATTTCACTTGTTTTTGCTTCTCAAAACTTTCAGCACCAAGGATAGTAAATATTTGTCTCTCTCCTTGTTCTTCCCTGATGTGGTGCTGAGAAGTTTGTACAGATCCTTAGTGGACAGGAAATCCATTCTGTCACCTTGGATAACATGTACCCTCTGTTGTTGCCCTCTAAAAAGAGTTAGTTGATGGGAATTGTAATCATAATCCCATCTGACTATAGGTTCCAATTCTGGACCATCCACCATCTGTAGAAAGGCAGTGCCTTTGGTGGGAGGTCTTTCCTTGCCTTCCTGTCTTCTTAATCTCAACTCTTCTTCAATCTTGGCCTTTGCAGTTAACTCGGCTAGGTGAAGGCTGCTAAGATGATTTCCGTTGAGTGCAACAGCTTCAGAGTTGGAGGGGTTGGAGAATGGCTTCTCTGCTAACTTAGCAATATCAAACCTGCTGGAGTATAGTAGAGAGGTTGCATTAAGTATATTGACTTCACCATTGTCCCTTTCCAGAACAAAGTTGTGAGAAGTTTCATCGAACCTCCACTGGACTATTTTCTTTCGAGGCACAAGAGACTGACTGGGAATCTTGTCCTCTTTCTTAGTTTCCAGCAGAGTCACCGGTTTCCTTCTAAGTTTCTTCTCTTCATCATTTAATGAATCTGAGTTGAGGCCTAGAAGTCTAGCTGCCTGGTCCAGTGTTCCTCTAGGTAAATCAAGAAATTGATCTCTTGTGAGGGAACAAGAGGATCCATCAACATAGGTAATGTTGATAGAATCTTCATCACATGAGACTTCGCTCAGAGTTGTGCAGTTGATGAGCTTGGTCTTGATTACCTTAAACTCCTCAAGAGAGAGATGTTGAGAAGGCTGAGGGGATGGTGTGGATGGTAGTTGGGTGGGTTGAGGTTCAAAGGTTCTGGTGAATGTTTTGGGTTGAAGGATAGGAAGTTTAGGAGGTTGTGGTGAGGGAGAAGATGTGGGTAATGGTGTGGGTTCAGGGGTGAAAGGCTTGGTTTTAATGGTGAAGGGTGAGGGTGAGGGTTCAGGTTCAGGTGGAGTGGTTGCAGTGAAGGTCATCCCCTTTACCCTTTTGTACATCTCTTTTCTCTTCCCCATCTGGATGTCAGCCTTTCACTAACAATCCATTGAAGTGTCTTTTCAGACATGGGACCCACTTGCCTGCCAGAGAAGCCATGGGCACGAGCTTCTTGGTTGCAGTATCCCTAGCCTTTTCTTCCTTCTTCTTCTTCTCCTTTGCCTTTTCTCTTGCAGCCTTCTTCCTTTCTTTCTCCATTTGAAGATTAAATCATCTGGGGAGTAGGAAGTTTATCCTATCTCTTCTCAGCTGCAGCTTAGCCTGCTTCTGTTTTTTTCTTCTTTCTCCAAGGCCAACCTGGCTTCTTCTTCAAGTTTCATCCGGGTTGCCTTCTCCAGATTCACCAACTCCTCTAGTGGTAGCAGGAGTGTCACTTCATTGGCAACTCCTATTTGGATAAGCTGGTCAATGATCTCTTCTCTTCTTTTGTTGTTGACAGCCTACTGATTGGTTGCAGCTGCTTTTGTACTGGTAGCTAGCAACTTCTCAGTTGGAAATCTTCCTTTCTTCTTAAGTTTTTCAATATTCTCCTCTTCCTGAAGCTCTTCCGTAGTCAATTTTCTTTTGCCTTTGTCTTTGGAGGTGCTTGACTGTGGTGGTTCTTGGAGAGAGGGTTCTGACTGTGAGAGAGGCAGAGATGGTGTCTGTGATGGAGGAGGTTTCAGAAAGTCCTCGCTGTTCACCTCAGATGCCATTTCAAGGATTACATCTGTGATGATCAGTTTCTCAGACATCTTAAACAGTCCTTCCACAGCTTCCATTTCAGCTTCCGAAGATTCAACTTGTTCTTCCGAGGCTTTAACTTCAGCTTCAGAAGTTGGAGGAGATGCAGATTCCGTCCCAACTATTTCAGTTGCTGGGCCATCAGTCCCCATTTCCCCTTCGAAATGAATCTTAGGTTCTATGTGGACCTTAGGTTGACCAACTTCTTCCACAGTGGTAGAAGGTGCAGTCAGCCTCTGAAGCTCTTCAGCTCCAAAGAAGAGCATTGAAGCATCTGGACTTGGCTGATCTGTGAAGGATCTCAATAGAAACTTGGTGAAGAGTCTGTAGAGATCACTGAGCATCTTTGAGTCAATCTGCAGAATGACTTGAGGTGGCTCAGACACAGTAATGAAAGGAGTAGATGGAGTTGAAGTTGGATTTGAAATGTGGTTCTGTTGGGGGTCCTCAAGTGTTTGTATCTGAACATTCTCCCCTTTTTTGGTAGCATCATCTTGAGATCTAGATGAGCTAGAGGAAGAAGTCAATGAGACCTGAATAGGTACATGCCTGACAGACCTCTCTGTCTGTTTCTTAGCTAGTTTGGCCTTGGATTGTCAATCTCAAGTTGTTGAGTGGCGGACCTTGCTTCTAAAGTCCTAACCAAAGATTCAAGGTTTGAGACTTTAGATAGAAGGTCGTGAATGAGGAGTTTCATGCTTCCCTCATCTTCTTTTGAAGAATCACAGGGAGATGAGGTAACATACCTGGTATGTTCAGCCTCACCACTAGATGTTGTTTCTTAGCACCCTGGTTTCCCGTGCTCAATGACATCTCTTTCAGAGTCATCAAAGTGCTCAGTTTCCACAGATTCAGTCTGAGATATGTTACCACTGTCCACAAGGTCCATTGAGGCACCTTCTATAGTGGCAGCAAAATCGGCATGAGTCCCCCTCCACATCAGTGGGACTCACCTCAGTAATAGGTTGCTGATGGGGGCCAGAGATAAGGGATTTCTCCAGGCTCTGTTGATCTTGAAGAGGGTGTTGTAGATCAACTTCAATTCCATGGAAAGATGTTATCTCTTCATTAGTTTTGAAGAGAAGGTCAGTGAAAGATAGGGAGGTTAAGCCTACTGACCTGGGACCTTGGTCAATGTCTACAGGCATTGAGCCTCTGGTGGGGCTGTCCCTTGTTGGCTATTCAGAAGAGTGTAAATACTCATTCTGAAGGCTGCCGGTTTGGGTGTCGGGATCTTGGGTTTGAGACTGAGGAGACTCAAAACCCATATTGAGGTCAAAAGAGAAAGATGGAGAGACCTCAGACTGAGTGGGAACCCATGTTTCCACTCTAGTCTTTTTGGATTGAACAGGAGGGGCTTGTTCAATCAGAGTAGATTGAACAAGGGTTTTTTTGGGGCGTCTTTGATATGTGATGGTGATGGGTGGAGAAGGCAGTGGTGGCATTGTGGTGGTGGTTGCTGGTGTGGGTTCATCACCTGTGGGGTGAACATGGATGTCACCAGGAGCTATGCGCTTAATCATACCTGGAAGCAGAGAGGTGTACCTTCCAGTGAAGTTGGTGGATACCTTCTTCAATGTCTTGAAGATGGTATCCAAGTTTCCATGCATATCGGTTTTCTTCTTGAAAACCCACTTACTTCCAACTACCTTGGAATTAAGAGGTGATACAACAAGTTCCCAAACTTGATTGTCATACATGGATTGCATCTCAACGTTCATGGCCTCAAGCCATTTGTCACAATCCAAATTGGACACTGCATCATGGTATGTGGTTGGTTCATCTGAATCTACCACATAGCATCCATCCATGAAAAATCTGTATCTTTCAGGTGGATTACTAGTTCTACCACTTCTACGAACGTTTTGTGTGTATTGATCAACCACTTGATCAACTTCAACATCCTCATGTTGAATGCTAGTTTCAACCAAACGTGCATCGGGTTGTGGTTCTTGATCCTCCTCAAGATCCATTGTTCTACTACTAGTTCCTTCCATAAGGAACTTTGCTTCTAAGAACTCACCCTTTCTGGAAACAAACACCTTTTGTTCCAGTGGATCATAGAAATTGTATCCCATAGAATCTCTAGGATATCCAATAAAGATACACTTGGTGGATCGGACTTCCAATTTGTTTGGGGTGGGAGTCTTAACATAAGCCTCACAACCCCAACCCTTAAGTATGATAGGGATGGAACTCTTCCATGCCATATCTCAAAAGGTGTCCTTTCCACCATTTTGGTCGGGGCCATATTTAAAATACGGGCCGCGGAGAGCAAAGCGAAACCCCAAAATGATAGAGGTAATGTGCTTCTAGCCATCATAGATCGAATCATATCCAATAAGGTTCGATTCATCCTCTCAGACACACCATTATGTTGTGGTGTTCCGGGTGGAGTGAGTTGTGATACAATCCCACAACTCCTATGATGATCTTGAAAAGCATCACTTAGGTATTCACCTCCTCTATCGGTGCGGAGAACTTTAATCGACTTGTTGAGTTGATTTTCTACTTCATTCTTGAAGATTTTGAACATTTCAAAAGCTTCATCTTTGTGCCTTAATAAGTACACATACCCATAGCGACTATAATGGTCGGTAAAGGTAATGAAGTATCTTTCACCATTCCTAGTCATTGGTTTAAAAGGACCACATACATCCGAATGTATGATTCCTAGTAAATCTTTTGCCCTTTCGTTAGTTCCACTAAAGGGTGCCTTAGTCATTTTTCCTTGTAAACAAGATTCACACACATCAAATGAATCACATTCATTTGTTTTTAAAAGACCATTCTTTTGAAGTGTTTGTATACGTTTCTTGTTTATATGACCAAGACGACAATGCCAAAGATAGGTATCACTCAAATCCAACTTGAGTTTCTTGGTGCTAGTTTGGCACAATGAACTATTTAAAGTATTTTCATGAACCAATTCATAAATACCATTAATAGGTATAGCTTTAAAATAGAACATATCATTTAAAGAAACATGAATATCATTTTCAACAAAAGATAATACATAATCATAAGGTCTTAATTGGGATACAGAAATAATGTTCCTAGTCAAACTAGGAGCATACAAAACATTCTTCAAAATAACATCCAAGCCACTTGGAAGTTTCAAGATGTAGTCCCCACGAGCTTCAACTTGGACTTTGGTTCCATTGCCCATGAAGAGGCTAACATCCCCTTGATTGAAGTCCCTACTTCTTTTGAACCCCTGCAACAAATTGCAAATATGAGTTCCACATCCGGTATCTAATACCCATGTGTTTGAAGATGTAACATTAAGATCAATATAAATCATGTATATTGTACCTAAGGTCTGCCCGGCATCCCTCTTGGCTTTCAACTCTTGGAGATGGACAGGACAATTTCTTGCTAATGTCCAATCTCCCCACACTTGAAGCATGGGTCATTGGTAGCAACCTTTTGCTTCTTCTCTTGTGGTTTGGGTGGCACCCTTGCCACCCCTTTCCCCTTTCCCCATACGGGTCCCTTACCCTTGGCAACCTTTACCTTGGGTGCGGGATGAGGTCTTTTCTTGTTCCCACCTTCATTGATGGTGAGAACGGGTAAACCCTTTTACCCATGGCCGCCTCGGCTGTTTTCAGCATTGAGTGAAGCTCACCAATGCTTTTGTCCCAAGCATTCATGTTGTAGTTCAACACGAATGTCTCGAACTTCTTGGTAAGGCCATTAAGGATCAAATCCGTGGCCAATTCCTTCGAGACAGGACAATTAAGCCTCTCGAGGCGGTCAATATGACTTTTCATCTTAAGTACATAAGATGAAACAGATTGGTTGTCGTCCATACGACATGCATGGAGTGCTCGAACCGTTTCGAAGTGCTCAACCCTTGCTTGAGTTTGGAACGTTTCTTTTAGCTGGGTTATCATGTCGTAAGCTCCATGACGTTCATACTCCTTTTGGAGATCCGGAGTCATGCTCGCTAGCATAAGACAAGACACTTGGACAGAGTCCTCAGTGTACTTGAGCCAATCGTTGTAGGCCTCCTCATCATCCTCAGTAGGTTGATCGGGGATAGGGTCGTCTAAAACATATGATCTTCTCTCTTGCTTGAGAACGATTCTCAAGTTTCGTTACCAATCAATAAAGTTGTTATGATTTAGACGTTCCTTTTGGAGGATCGCTCGTAATGATTGGTTGGACGCGGATGAGTTATCGTGATTTTCATTGTTGGTGGCCATCTACAAAATTTAACAAAGATCTATTTTAGTATTTTCGATATGGTTATTTTTAATAATTAATGCCTTTTAAGGTCATTTTTATATTAAAGTCTAGAACCCAACATTACATTTAAATTGTGGTTAGGTGACCTTTATCCACGATTTAAATTAATAAGGTGGTCAACGTTTGACGATTGCAACCATTTGCAACTTCTAGAAATATGGGATCAACTTGAAACATCATATGTAAAGTCGGCATGTTAATCCCATCAACACCATTCGGAAACCACACTATAGGTGATCCATTTGACATGGTTTGCAAATCAAGATACCCTACTTACACCTACGTGTGAGTTTGCCAAAATAAGTGGTTAGGTGACCTTTATCCCAAAAATAAGGCATTCTCACCTCAAATCGCAAGTTCCCTCAAAATGGTTAGGTGACCTTTATCCCACTAAGAGTTCCCAAGTGACTCAAGTGTTGTGTAAAAGGACGGTGTTGATCTTGTTTAAAATTTTAGAGATTTCATAATACAAGTTTTAGAAAACTCTATGTACTTGTATTTGCATGCTTTCAAATACAAGATACCCTATGGTCCTTTGATTAAAACCAATTTTTAATCTTTAAAATCATTAAATCATTTTAATAACCTTTTATTACTTTTAATGATTAAGAACCATCATTTTTATAACTTGTTAAGTTTGTTAATTAGTTTGTAATGCATGTCAAAATTTCAACCATACAATCAAATAACACACATTCAAACAAGCATAAACATACAAAGATGAGTGCATAACCATAGCCACTAAGTTGACAACACTTGTTTGCCATCACAAGTGTCATCATAAGGTCTTTCCTAAGGGTTGAAATCAACACAAAATTGAGGTCATCATAGACCCCCACTTGAACTTGCATCCATATGCTTCAAGTTCCATGTCTTTGATGTCCATCTTTGGGTCTTGATCTTGTGCATCTTCCTTTTACAAAATTATATCCTAATACATTTTTTCTAATAAAAGAAATGCACCTAAATTATTAATTACATAACCAAATGAACAAATAATTACAACCCAAATAATAAACATAAAATTACAACCCAATTGAATGAATAAAAACCAACCATTCCAATCATCCAAATCAAAAGGCCAAAAGCTAGGTTATGCACACAAACATCCAATGATCATATCATCCAAACATATAATGAAACCCCACTTAAAACCACCAAATTTCAGCCAACATAAACTGAAATTTTGGGTTTTAAACATTGTCCAAACAATCAACATTTCATAATATATATCTTTCAAGGTCTAATCACTAGCATGTGTGATATGACCTTGAAAGTTTGGGGAATCATTCATACAAAATATAGCAGCCCAAAATCAGCCTATAATAAGTTGATAATAATTCTTTAAAACCGATTTTAAAGGCTAAGAACAAGCAAGTTATCCACATAACCGGCTCTTGATGCCATTGATGGGTTGATAGAACACAAAATAAACAAGTTTAACCTTTTAACTTTCTGAAAAACGCAGCGGAAGTATAGCATTATAACATGTTTATAATCTGAAATTTTGGTGTTCTAAATGATGTTTTAAGATGGAAAAACAAACCCAAATCAAAAGGATCTTTAATATGTGAATAAGCAAGCTATATAAACACATAAAACATTCATAATGTGACAACCAAACAAGCTGCCAAACTACCTCCTTCCAGCAGCTAAAACGACCAAGAGAAGAAGGATGATGAATGCTCAAAATCTCGGCCAAAACTCCAAGGAAGGAGCCCTCAAGCTTGTATACCCCAAGCCTCCTTGCAAAGCACCTTCTTGTTAGGAAGAATCAACACCAAAAACCAACCAAAATCGCTCTCAAAACTCCAAATGCTGCTGCTCCTGGCCGTAGCTTTTGAGAGAGAGAGAGAGCCCCTTTTTTGGTGTTCTTGCATGTATTGAATGATGAGTTAGTAGTGTGCAAGAGTAGTCAAGACTTGTGTGTTTTCAAGGACACAAAGGTCCAATAAGAATTAAGGGGGAGGGCGGCCACGGTTTTAAAAAAAAAAGGTTTCCCCCTTAAATTTTATCACGCATTATATATGTTAACTAGTCCTCTTACTAGATATATACAACTAACCTTTTAATTGTATAATCTATGCACTCCCATTATTATTTGTAATGTTATCTAACTTATTTAAATAACATTACAAATAATATTATTGAACAAAATATCCTAATAAATTGTTCCATCTCATATGCAACTTGTTTAGAAAACCCATTTTCTAAATTGGTGTAAATATTTAATTGCATGATCATATCATCAATTAAATATTGGTGTTTGCTAAGCTTGTTATTGGGTATAACCCGACTTGGATCATAACGTACTAACCACATCAATATTCTAAGTGTCTTGGGCACACATAATCCAACAAATTCTTACTTCCGAAGCAAAAACTTTGCTTCCGAAGGTTAGAGTTGCTTTCCGAATGGAGAATTTTTAAGCTCTTTCGAGAATTTTTAAACCTCGGAAGCTATTATGATAGTCTGGACTTAGTCAACATGCCACTTATCAACCCAAGCCAATCAAGACAAGCTAATAAGTTGGCTCAAAGAATCCAAGACCAGATCACTATAGAGTTTAGCCTTAGAAGAAGACTGTGGGAATCAGGCAATGTCATCGGTCAACTAGATGTTGAGGCAGACCCTAAGATTAGCTTCATAGGGGAAACCTTGACTGAAGGCCCAGTGACAGAACCTAAGAGCCCAGTCTTATCACCAACAACTGCTGCAGAGATAAATGCCTTTTTTGAGACACCTGCTGGTGAAGGTCCTCTCTCTAGCCAGAGCTCAGAAGCTGCATCAAGCAATGAAGGCCAAAGCTCTCGCCACCCTGAGTCACAAAGGCCCGTGAGTGACAAAGGGAAAATAAAGATGACATCTAAGAAGATTGAGGAGGAGAAGAAAGAGAGGAAAAGGAAGTTGAGAGGAGAAGGTTCCTCTTCTGGGTCTACTAGATTCATAAAGACTGCAATCAGGGCTACCCCCAGACCAGATACTCAGAATGATAAGTTAAGGGCAATCAGGATAAACTATCTGCAGACAAGAAACTATGAAATAGATAGTGTCATCTCTCTCCTCTTAGAAGAGTTAAATGAACTAGTTGACCTGGAAAGATCAAGGGAGAAGAAAGAGGCAGAAGATGCAGAGCTTCTAGTACAAATCAAAGAATAAAGAAGAAAAAAAGATTGTACATGCATGTGCCTACCCTCTACCCAGTTCAAGAAAGTCCTGCATAAGAGGATGTGATTCCACAAGAACCTCATGTAGATAAAGAAGAAGAAAGGATCAAGATGATCAACTACCTGAATGCCACAGGCCTCTATCAGGCAGAAGCACTTCTTCCCCTGTCTTATGACTATGTTGAGTTTGAGTATCTCAAACAACTTGAACTTGAGATAGTCAGAGAAAGAAAGACAACTAAAAGAAAGCTGAGGGAAGAAGCTTCTAAGTCAAGAGCCATCATCCACAAAAGCATGAAGAAATTTGCTGACAGGTAGAGGATGATGAGCTTCTTGAAGTTGTATGGATTCTCCGGAAGGAGACTTGGCCCCATGTCTCTATCCACTATGGATGAGCATATCAGGGTGATCAAGCAAAAGATCAAGAGTGGAGAGCTGGTTGACTTACATTCCCCTCCAAGTCAAGCCCCACCTGAAGTGGAGGTTAAGGTTGAAGAACTAGAGACATCACAACCTAGACCTCCTGCTAAATCTTAGCAAGCTTCATCTTCTAATGCACGGCAGGGTCAGACTCACTCTCAATCTGAACCTGTGAGAGTTGAAGACCAAACTAAGAAAGACAATGAAGATCAATCAGGTACTACAGGCCAGTCTTCTTAGTTAAAAGTTGTAAAGAGAAAGAAAAGGATGACTTCTAAACCAAAGCCTAAGAAGAAGAAGACTGCATCCTTTTCTAAACCTTAGGATGAGTCAGAATATCCTGATGATGTGCAGCCAGAGGATGCTCCATCATCTCCCATTCCAATAGCTTCTCTAGCATCAAAAAGACCCATCCTATCCTGGACATACACTACAAATCCAGAAAGGTGGCATGTCATCCGAGATCATGGTATTGAAAATTTCTAAACTTGGCAAGACACATTTCAGTTGACTCTGCATGATCTCTTTGACATGAGAAGACATTTTGACAGTCTGAAGGATCCTGATCATCTCATGAAGAAAGGGCTGGTTATCATCCTGATGAGGACTGTTGATATCTGAAGTCTTCAAGAGTTTTAGTAGCATCAGCCTAGGGGGAGTTTGTAGAGAATATGCATAGAGGCTAAAGCAACCAAAGTCTTTCTGCATGCATGCTACACAAGTACCAAAGAAGAATGCTTTGGAAGTTTCACACATGCAACATAAATATTCTAAGTGTGAAATCTTCCGAAGCCAAGACCAATATCTTCCGAAGCCAAAGATGAAGTCTGTTGGATCAAGAAGAAGGCTAGTGCAACCAAAACCAAATCACTTAGACAAATTTTGGTGCTGTGTACAAAGGCTTCCGAAGCCAAGTGTGGAACTTTCGAAGGAAGTAGAGTTCTTTCAAAGATAAAGCAAAAGTTCCACTTCCGAAGGAAAAGCTCTACTTCTGAAGATAAAGTATTCACTTCCGAAGATGATGTCTCAAAGGAAGAAATCAGAAGACTACTTCCAAAGTATGAAGAAAAAAGAAGTTCTCAAGCCTCGGAAGAAGCAGCCTCTTCCGAAGTATAAGTGGCTTTGGAAGTACTTGTTCTTCCGAAGCCATTTATCCTTCGGAGGACACTGCTATGAACCAGTGGACATAAGTATGGTCTCTGACACTCCACTGTAGACCTCTGATACTGCATGGTGTTTTCTCAAAGAGCCATGTAGTTGACCATACTTTATTCCACTATTCACCTTTTTATGTTAGTACAAGTTACCAACTTTAGTCGGGGACAAAAGGTAAGTCAGGGACGTGTCCTGACTACCATATCTAAGTTAAAGTTTTATCTGAGATACCTTAAACTATAGCTTTGTAGTATTTGCTTTAGTTAAAGGATTCTAGCTGGTATCAAAGTATATCCGGCTGTAGGTAGTATTATATAACTTCTCTCATTGTAACTCATAAGAACATGCTTGTAAGAGTCTTGTAATATTTGAGTTGAGAAGCAATATATGCAAGTACCTTGAAAATTACTTATTGTGTTCTGTTATTACTTATTATATTGTTATTAAATCTTAAAGACTTTACTTTCATCGAGAGTGTTGTTTAAGTGAGTTAGAGATAAAATCAAGTGTTTAGTGACACAAACCGATCCTACAACGTCTTCCGAAGCTTCAGAGACAAAGTCTTCCAAAGCCTCAACTCTTGAAGACAGATTTCTTCTGAAGACTTTTAGTAACATGCTTTATCTGATGTACTTTTCCGTAAAGCTGGACACCTTTCCACTGCATCTCTGTAAAGTCACCAACTTACATGAGTTGGTGAAAAGGTCCATGTTTTTGGTAACTGTACATTGAGGTCTTGAGTTTGGAACTTTCTACTTCATGTACTTTATCCATTTTGTAATAGATAAGGATGTGAGCTATGGCTTGTCATAGTCACAAAGTCAAAAAAGCAATCTGCCTTTTTGACTCTACAATTGATTTTATTTTGAGTCTAGTCAATTGTATCCAGCTGGCTTTCTATGGCCGGCTGTAGGATGTAGTATAAGTATCTCATATTCTTGTATCTTTCCTTTATGCTTTGTAACACTTGTAATAGAACATAGAGAAAGCAATATACTACAATCTTGAAAACCATCTCACTGTATATCTTACTCTTGTGTTCTATCTCTTACATTACTTGTGTTCGTAGTGTCTTATTATGGTTAATCCAGTTCACTATTTGTTTAAGTTTGGTTAATCTCCGCTTTGTGTTGTTGTGTTGTAAGTGACCCCTTCACCAGTCCTGCAAGTGGTCACTTGGACACTTTGGCCATTCAAACAATAGCCATGGAAGAACAAGAAGAACTAATTAAAGAGCAAGATAAGACCATCATTGACTTGCAAAAGCAAAATGAACTTCTAAACAAGAGAGTAGCTAAACTTGAGATGCTTGTTGAGATCAAGAAGAAAGTTGAATAAGAAGTCAAGCAAGTAGATGAGCAAGAAACTAAATCTGAAAGCACTTCAGAGGAGAGTAGTGATGACTCTCCTCCTGGTAAAAGAATGAGATTCTCAGAACAGGTAGTAAAACCAAGCAAGGCAAAACAAGAAGAATCTGGGTTGGAAATGGTGGTATACTCAGAGGAAACAGGCAGCAAGCATGCAGAAGAGGCTGAATTTAAAGATATGATCAATACCTTAGATAGTTTTACATCTGAAGAATTCATCACTGATGATGAATTTTGGGATTTTATAGTTGACCAGAGGACTGGTATTGAACCCATAGTGGTCATTCCTCAATCTCCTGTCCCTTTGGAGAAGGAGTTGACTATGCAAATAGTTCCTACTGTGTCTTTGACTGATGAGCAAAAAGATATGATAAGAAAGTTATGTGAAGAAGAAGGAGAAAAGGAAGAAAAAGCTGCTGCTGCTTATGAACAAGTTGAAACAGAGGCTGAAAAATTGCCCGACGAAGTTGAAAAACCTAAATCCTCACCTGGTCCTTCAATACAAACTTACACTAGAAGGAGAAAGTATCTGTTTGAGAAAGCTAAGGGAAAGAGACCTATGAAAGAAGATGAACCAGTAAAGAAAACCAAACAAGATGATCCCAGAAGTCTTGCTGCAATAGCAGAATTCTTGGAAGAGCATGAGCAAACTGAGGCTCAATTGAAGAAACTAGCTGTCTTTATTGATCTTGAAGAAGGAGAGAATGAAGGAGGATATGTGGCTGATGAGCCTGTAGAAGTTGATAGTGCTATACAAGAAGAAAAATCTGTGCATGAAATGGTTGAAAAGGCACAAACAGATGACCTCATGGTAAAAGCTATGTTCTTGATCAACCATGGTTATGATGCTGATGAAGTGTTTAGTATGACATGTGAGGGAATGAAAGCAGAAGAGGAGAAGGTAACCAAACTATCAGCCATGAAGAAATCAACATCAACTCCTCAACCCCAATATCCAGATCCTTATAGCATAACTGATAAGGAAATGAAGGATTATCTTTTAAGCCAAGGCTTCACAAGAAGGAAGCTTAGGAATATGAAGACAAATTCACTGAGAGCTGCCACTCTTAGGCTGATTAATGAAAAGAAAGATAGGCTCAAGTAGATAGAAGAAGAAACCATAAACAAAAAGCCAAGATCTAGAGTGTCAGCTCAAGACATGCAACTCACCCACAAAGATCAAGACTTTTTGGCACCTGTGCTTCATAAATACCCTGAGTGGTTTGCTGAACCCTCCCAACTGAAACTTCAAGAAGGGTTAACCACGATAGAGATGATTAGAGGTGTATCTACTCCCACAAGCAAAATTGATTAGAAAATCATTGCATGGAAGCATGATAGTGATTGGAACATGTTCATGGTGAAAAGGATCTCAGGGCTAGTACAATTCTTTACAGAGTGCTTAGTACTTGTAAATGCCCTAGAGATCCATGATTTGAAGGAACTATCCAATGTTCCTTCATCAATCCCCTTGAGAAGAAGTACTTAAAATGTTCAATTGAAAGCAATCTGCATGAGAAAAAATAGGTCTTTCATCAGTCCCCTTGAGAAGAAGTAGACAAAACAAGCTGAAGAAGTTATTTTCCCTAAGCTAAAAGTAAAACCAACAGAGACTTTGAAGAGAAAACTGGTGACTGGTACCCATTCCTCCATACCCATCTCAAAGTGTATTATGATGAAAAACTTATGAGCTCGTCATTGAAAGAAAATGGGGAGGAATGGAAGTTGCTGAAATAAGACTATTAAGTGGATAAGGTAAGACTGCTTGATGAATCTTACATCCACTACATATATGCCAAACATTTTAGAGAAATCAACAACAAACTAGAAGAACAAGACATGCACTTCTTCCTAAAGTGCATCAAACTGCTGAAAATGGCATATGATTGTATCATTGCCAAGAGAGATAAAAGAAAGAAGAAAAAGACCCCTTTGCAGCTTCAGAATATTGTGAAGCTGGAGGTTGATGTGGATGGAAGCTTATTAATTCACAGAGATGGACTATCTATAGTTTCTATTTGGGAACCTATTTCCCTCAAGAAATTGCCACTAGAAGCCATCTACAATATGAGCAAAATGAAGATCCATGTGCTGAGCAGGAAAGGATGTCAGAAGCAACAGACTTTGTCAACATGATAAAAGCTATTTTGGATCCAACTCAAGCAGCACTTTTTATGCCTCCCTAAGACCTAGCAGAATCATCACAACCTTAATCACCACCCAAACATTGAAGAACATAGGCTGTATGATCTTTAGGGGGAGTATTGTTGGACCCTGAAAGGATCATACATGCCAATTCAATTGGTGAGTTCATGGTTGTTCTGCTGAGGTTCCCACAAGTCCAAGAATTAATGCGGATGAAGATCCTGCCGGAAGAACCAAGTGTGGCTAACCGTATTTGTTAATGCGAAAGTCACAAAACAAATGCTCACAAGTGTTTGTTCTTCCGCATTAACAAATGCGGATAGCTTAGAAGAGATGCGGACAAGAATTTATTCATCAGCATTTGCCAATGCAGATGACCAGACAAATGCGCAGAAGTATTTGTTCATCCGCATTAACCAATGCGGATGACCAACATACTAATGCGGAAGATAAAGTAAAGAAATGCTAATTAAGTCATGTAACATCTTGTATTTCCGTTAAGTTAAAAGTTAACTTTGTTAAATTATTGTAAGGTCTATTTATGCCTTTGATGAAATTTGTGGGTTACTCATGCTTACTTGTTAGTTTTTCATTTATTTTTTTAGATAAATCTTAATAATTAACTATTAAATTATAATGAAACTAATAATTATGTCTTTAATACGAATAACAATAATAATAATAATGATAATAATAATAAGTTGTAAAATGTTTAAAACTTATAGATTAATTTAAGGGGGGGGGGGTTGTTTGCTAATTTTAAAATTTAAAAAGAAAGTTTTAACGTAAAATAACAAAAAGTAAAAACTACAGGGGCCAAAGTTGTAACAAAACAAAAGAGGACTTCTCCCCCCTCTCTCGCGTTTTTCCGGCCGCCGGCCGACATAGCTCCGGCGCGGTGCCGGCGAACTTCAATCCACGAGATTATTGCACGATTTCGACCTAAATTGGTGCCAAATGACTCGGGAAAACATTTCGGACTCGAACCCACGACTTAGTTGATGAGATTGTAAGTCATCATGGGGTATCTCTGCACTATCCGACCGAGATGCTTGTTTCACTTCGCACTTTTGGTCATCTATGCAAGAACTCTTGGGTACACAACTAGATCTAAGCACGGCTTACCATCCTCAAACTGATGGTCAAACTGAGCGAACGATCCAAACCTTGGAGGATTTGCTACACCTGTGTGTCCTTGACTTTTGTGGTGATTGGGATACGCATCTACCGCTCGCGGAATTTTCGTATAACAATAGTTACCACTCGAGTATCAAGATGGCACCATTCGAAGCACTTTATGGTCGTAAATGTAGTTCACCAATCTGCTGGACCAATATTGGTGAAAAATTCATCACTGGTCCTGAACTTATACAAGAAATAACCGATAAAGTCTCTATAATCCGCAAGAACCTTGAACTGGCAAGAAGTCGACAAAAGAATTATTTTGATAAGCAACGTAAGCCATTGGAATTCCAAGTTGGGGAGATGGTTCTCCTTAAGGTTTCACTGTGGAAGGGTGTTGTTCGCTTTGGAAAGAAGGCTAAACTGGCTCCGAGATTTGTAGGACCTTTTAAAATCCTGAAAATGGTTGGAAAGGTGGCTTACCGACTGGAGTTACCTTCCGACCTTAGTGGAGTTCACCTGTGTTCCACGTTTCAAACTTGAGGAAGTGCTCGGCCGACGAAAGTCTGCATGTTCCGCTGGAAGACATTCAGATCGACGAGTCTTTGCACTTTGTTGAGAAACTTGATGAGATCATGGATCGCATTATGAAGAATACTAGAACCACAACTACCCCAATTGTCAAAGTTGGTTGGGAGAATAAGCGTGGCGCCGAATTTACTTGGGAAAGTGAGGAGCACATGAAGAAGAAATACCCGTTCTTATTCGTATAGTTTCATTCTTAATTTTGGGACGAAATTCTTTCAAGTTAGGGAGACTTTAACATCTCGTATTTCTGTTAAGTTAAAAGTTAACTTTGTTAAATTATTGTAAGGTCTATTTATGCCTTTGCTGAAATTTGTGGGTTACTTATGCTTACTTGTTAGTTTTTCATTTAATTTTTTATATAAATCTTAATAATTAACTGTTAAATTATAATGACACTAATAATTATGTCTTTAATACTAATAGCAATAATAATAATAATGATAATAATAATAAGTTGTAAAATGTTTAAAACTTATAGATTAATTTAAGGGGGGTTGTTTGCTAATTTTAAAATTTAAAAAGAAAGTTTTAACGTAAAATAACAAAAAGTAAAAACTACAGGGGCCAAAGTTGTAACAAAACAAAAGAGGACTTCTCCCCCCCTCTCTCGCGTTTTTCCGACCGCTGGCCGACATAGCTCCGGCGCGGTGCCGGCGAACTTCAATCCACGAGATTATTGCACGATTTCGACCTAAATTGGTGCCAAATGACTCAGGAAAACATTTCGGACTCGAACCCACGACTTAGTTGAACATTAAGGCTCAAAATGGAGAGGCTCGAACAAAAAACGCATACGTCAATCGGTTCATAACCATTCAACGTACAAAACTTGATGATTAATCAACTTAAACCAACAGAAACGCTCGTGTAATCACCACTAAACTAAATGTGTGGTTTAATTCGAGCTTAACAAACAATTAATCATCGAATTGTAACCAAAGCAAACGAAGCCAAGATGAAGCCGTTTGGGACTGAATCAAAAAAATTGAATCCATTTAACAGAGGGGAAAGGTTTCACTCGATTCCTTTCAACTCACTGTACACACAATTCGTGAAACACACACTCCATCAAACAAAAATAAGGTCCTGTTCATCGAGTGTTCATCGAAGAGAAATCAAGTTCAAAATCCATAAATCAATCGAAACCAAGTAAGTTTGATACATGGTTGTGATCAATTACGCAAGGGGAACAAAAGCCCCCCCCATGGTTAATTTGATTATCAAATTAACGACCAATTTGATCGATTGTGTTCTAGGGTTATTAAGGATTTGGGGGTTTTGTTTAGGTTTGTATATAAGTTTCGAAAGACAAATACTATCGCGGCTTAGGCCTTTGGTTCACTGGTTCCATAATCCCACCCCATCTTAGAGGTCCCGGGTTCGAACCCGGCGACCTCCAACATTTTGTTTGGGGTTGTTTTATAATATGTAAAAAATTCTAAAAATCATAAAAAAATATTTTTATAAATTTCATGTATTTTAAACCATTTAAATAGTTTTCTGTAATTCATTTATAAAAATGTCCTTATATTTTATTTAAAATTCTAAAGTAAATGTTATAGTTAGTATATATTTTATAAAACTTAGACTCAAAACACTAGTTTATACAATTATTATTTCAATCATTGTTTGTTTAAGTTGTCGATTAAATCGTGTTCATTTTATTTAGTTACAAAACCTTAATTAAACTTTATGAATAATACAAAAAATTTTTTATAAATGTTATTCGTATTCCATATTGTATATAAAATGTAAGATCAGCGATCACAAGTTTGATGTTATTAGAGTTAAAAGCAGCGGAATAAGAACAGGAATTAGACAAATTGTAGCAAGAAATCGATACTTGTATGCATTAAGAGCACATACGGTTATAGTGAGAGAATATATTTCTGATTCAAGGAATGTTTATAGATATGGAATATTCTGATCAAATCATTCATTGAATTACAATAGGTTGTCACTCCTTATATAGAGTGCAACAATCACTGCTGTTATCACGGAAAGTGACAACTGGCAGATCTATTACAAAAATAACTAAATCTTAACAAACTACTGAAATGTTCACAACGACTGAGAACATATCAGAGTGTTAAGTACATAATATAAAACTACTGATTAGAAACTACTGAAACTACAACGACTGAAGAACAAGCTCTTCAGTCGTTTTACAAAACTACTGAAACTAGAAATATAAAACTACTGATATCACAACTACTGAAGAAGTACTCTTCAGCAGTTGTGACAAACTACTGAGGCTTCAGTACTTGATCTTCAGACTTTGACCTTCAGATGTTTCATCAGCTGATGACTTCAGTAGATATCATCAGCTGATGTCTTCAGTCTTTGTCTTCAGACTTTGTACATCAGTTGTTGATCTTCAGCACTTGTAAACTCTTCAGCTGTTGTACTTCAGTACTTTGGTCTTTCAACTTCAGCACTTGTGTTCTTCAGCTGTTGTACTTCAGCACTTAAGTTCTTCAGCACTTAAGTTCTTCAGCTGTTGAAGTCTTCAGCACTTGATCTTCAGCTGTTGTACTTCAGCACTTTAGTTCTTCAGCTGATGAAGTCTTCAGCACTTGATCTTCAGCTGTTGAAGTCTTCAGCACTTGTCAAACTGCTGATGAAGCTTTCAGCAGTTGTTGTGATACCATGTGGGACTTAGAGGTTTTCTGATCTTGGCTCATTGGTTCTTTTGGTCCAACATAAAATATAAATAAATCATTTCCACGAAAATAGAATTGGTTTCCGTTTGATAAATATAATTGACAAAACCCCAAACATCAAATTGAACCCTCGCTCATAATAATTCGTTGGACTTAATATTAGACTTTAACCTTGTGCTTAAATATATTTAGGTGCCTTATGACGATTCATCTTGGAACGACGTTTATTATTATTTTTATTAATCTTCATTGCATACTTAATTGACAAGTGAGTTTCCTTGCCCCTTTTTTATATTTCATACTATTTTGGGGCGAAACATGATACATATACAACATACACTTATAAACGTTTGAACTGGTAAAGCACTTACAATTCATCTTTATATTTTGTCATGGTTATTTGTGTGTTGTAAGTGATTATATGAGATACATATTTTTTTGCAATCATTAACTATTGCTAGCCTTGCGACGTATTAGATCTTTGGGCCTGACAAGCCTATTTGGTGCTAAAGCCGAGGTATTGCTGGCTCCTGATGACGTATGCTTGTTCATCATGGGAACCAAATACACTTAGCCAATCATACATACTTGTAATCAAGTCGCGGTTTGGTTGTAACGATATGTGTTCTATAACCTTGCTAACATATAACCTATGACATGAATTGCTACTTGTAACCTTTTTATATTATGTATGAAAACCTTGGAAACTCACAAACTTTTTAGTTGACCTTTTATTTTTATCATATTTCAGGAAATGCCCAAGTTTGAAGTTATCGTTTGAAGCTTGCAATAAACTAGGATTTGGACCTAGTTAAATAAATAAAACGTTTATGTTATGTTTTGTTATATTTGGAACTATTTTACATTTTGAGACTTATGATTGTATTTCATTTTAAAACTTACAAAAATAATATTTGCATTTAAATTTAGCGTTATGTGGCTGTGAAAAATCTTAACCCTCACATCTCGACGATTCCGCCGTCAAGGTTGGGGTGTGACAGATTGGTATCAGAGCCCATAACTATAGGGATTTAGGTTATTAGAAATGGTGACCTAGACTATAGTTTATGCATGAACCTTATAGAATAACATTATTATTCTTGTAATAGTATATTGTTTTGCATGGTATATAATGCTATGCCATACTTATGTGCAACTTGATGCCTTAGCATAGGATTGCCTTGTAATTGTTAAAACTTTGTTACTTGTATCCCTAAACTTATCCTTGACTCTTTGACTCTCCCCAACAAATGGAAC
The DNA here is from genome assembly GCA_025506515.1 of Flaveria trinervia. Lineage (NCBI taxonomy): Eukaryota > Viridiplantae > Streptophyta > Magnoliopsida > Asterales > Asteraceae > Flaveria > Flaveria trinervia. The sequence continues at coordinate 64,680,705 of CM046443.1, forward strand.
TTCTTAATCTTATTCTTGACGACATGTGGGATCGTATACTTATGCTTATGACTTGGATCTTTAGACTTATGTCTAATCTATGAAAATCTCATTAAGGTTTTGATTTCTTGAACCTAAGAAATTTGTGTGACTCATAGACACATGTATCCTGGTTTTCCTGGCCAAAGGCCCTCAGGCTAAGGCAAGCATATCGCATAAATCCTACGGGACTAGTTATGCTTACCTGGGGATTTCTGGGATGAGTGATAAACTATATTCAACAAAGACAAGTTTCTAAGGTGAATGGGTCAATTTACCTTGACGTGTCAACGTTTTCAAATGGTAATACGTTACCAAATGGAACCATTCCATATGCCTTACAACTCTTGAATTATCCTTGTTTAAATTATAAACCTTGTTATTCTTCCTCTCCCGTGTCTAACTCATTTTGTATATTCCAGCATGTCTCGTCATCATGGAAAGCGTGGAAGTTCCGATCGTAAGCTAGCTGCCATGATTGCCCGGCAAATGGCTGCCGTCATCCCGACCATGGTTGCGGAACTCAATAGCACTTTGATGACCAACTCTAGCAACAATGGAAATGGTCAAGGAGAGAATAGTGCTAACCAAGGACGCAACAACCAAACTTGTACCTTCAAGCATTTTAGCTCTTGCAGGTCCACTAGTTTTAGTGGCAAGGAAGGAGACACTGGTCTTCTTGAGTGGTTTGAGAGCATGGAGAATACTTTTGTCAATTTTGAGTGTCCCGAGGCACTCAAAGTTCATTATGCCACTAGTATGCTCCAACAAAGGGCACTTACCTGGTGCAATAGCGAGAAGAGAAATTGAGGAACTGATGCTATTTTGGCACTCTCCTCGGATGAGTTCAAGAACATCGCCATCACGAAGTTCTACCCAAGAAGTGGTTGGAAGAAGAATTCTGGAACTTGAAGCAAGATTGTGGTGACCATTTGGCTTACTCAACTTCAAGAACTATCTAGAAAGGGCTTTATCCATCCTAGTTCTTTGCCCTGGGGTGCGCCTGTTCTTTTCGTGAAGAAGAAAGATGGAATGTTTCGTATGTGCATCGACTATTGTGAACTTAACAAGCTTACCATCAAGAATCATTATCCTCTTCCTCGTATCGATGACTTGTTTGATCAACTTCAAGGAGCTGCTATATTCTCGAAGATTGATCTACGTTCCGGATATCATCAGTTACGAGTCCATGATAATGATATCCCAAAGACCGCGTTCTGTACACGTTATGGGCACTATGAGTTCATGGTTATGCCTTTTGGTTTAACCAATGCACCTACTATCTTCATGGATCTCATGAATCGAGTATGCAAGCCTTATCTAGACAAGTTTATGATCGTCTTCATTGATGACATACTTATCTATTCCAAGTCCCACACCGATCATGAGCTACATCTGCGACAAGTTCTTGAGTTGTTCAAGAAAGAGCAATTATACGCGAAGTTCTCGAAGTGTGAATTTTGGCTCGAGGAAGTTCAATTTCTAGGACACGTGGTGAATAGCCAAGGGATTCAAGTTGATCCTGCAAAGGTGGAAGCTGTGAAGAATTGGTGTGTTCCTACAACTCCTACTGAAGTTCGTTCTTTCCTAGGTCTTGCTAGTTATTATCGGTGATTCATTGCCAACTTTTCAAGGATCGCGAAGCCGTTCACTTCTTTGACACAAAAGAACAAACCGTTCGAGTGGGGGTCCGAGCAAGAAGAAGCTTTTGAAGCATTAAAGCACAAATTGTGCAATGCTCCTATCTTGACCCTACCTTATGGAAATGACGATTTCACCTGTATTGTGATGCATCTAAACAAGGCCTTGGTTGTGTTCTCATGCAACGTGGAAAGGTCATAGCCTACGCATCGAGACAATTGATGATCCATGAGGTGAGTTACACAACACATGATCTCGAGCTTGGAGCTGTCATTTTTGCCTTGAAGATTTGGAGACATTACTTGTATGGTATGCAATGCATTGTCTACACTGATCACAAAAGCCTTCAACAAGTCTTTAACCAAAAAGATCTCAATATGAGACAACTTCGTTGGATGGAGTTGATTAGTGACTACGATTGTGACATTCGATACCATCCTGGTAAGGCAAATGTTGTAGCTGATGCTCTAAGCCGAAAGAGTCATAACAAGACAATCTCATTCCAAGAAATTCGTGATCGACGATAATGGTTTGACACTTTGGGTGAGTTTGATATTGAGATTCGACTAGATGTCAATGAGACTACTATAGTGTTGCAAAACTTGAGAATAGATAGTGACATCGAGTCTAGTATCTTGGAGGCTCAACAAGTGGTGCAACAAGAAGGAAGAATGAAATATGAACCGGAGCATAATATTTTAACCCGATTGGAAACGAAACCCAATGGATTGATGTACTTCACAAATCGAATTTGGGTTCCAAATCGCGATAATCTTCGTACCTTTATCATGAACGAGGCTCATGAAACTCGATATTCTATTCATCGTGGTTCTGATAAGATGTACATGGATCTACGTGGTCAATATTGGTGGCCCGGAATGAAGACGGATATAGCAACTTACGTAGCTAAGTGCCTCAAGTGTACGAAGGTTAAAGCCGAACATCAATGTCCAAGTGGACTACTTGAGCAACCCGAGATTCCTATGTGGAAGTGGGAACACATATCCATGGATTTCATAACCAAGCTACCCCAAACCTCTCGTGGTCAGGATAGCGTATGGGTAATTGTTGACTGATTGACCAAATCGGCACATTTCATACCCATACGTGATACTTACAAGACATCAAGGTTGGCTCGTATATATGTTGATGAGATTGTAAGTCATCATGGGGTATCTATGCACTATCCGACCGAGATGCTTGTTTCACTTCGCACTTTTGGTCGTCTATGCAAGAACTCTTGGGTACACAACTAGATCTAAGCACGGCTTACCATCCTCAAACTGATGGTCAAACTGAGCGAACGATCCAAACCTTGGAGGATTTGCTACGCCTGTGTGTCCTTGACTTTGGTGGTGATTGGGATACGCATCTACCGCTCGCGGAATTTTCGTATAACAATAGTTACCACTCGAGTATCAAGATGGCACCATTCGAAGCACTTTATGGTCGTAAATGTAGTTCACCAATCTGCTGGACCGATATTGGTGAAAAATTCATCACTGGTCCTGAACTTATACAAGAAACAACCGATAAAGTCTCTATAATCCGCAAGAACCTTGAACTGGCAAGAAGTCGACAAAATAATTATTTTGATAAGCGATGTAAGCCATTGGAATTCCAAGTTGGGGAGATGGTTCTCCTTAAGGTTTCACTGTGGAAGGGTGTTGTTCGCTTTGGAAAGAAGGCTAAACTGGCTCCGAGATTTGTAGGACCTTTTAAAATCCTGAAAATGGTTGGAAAGGTGGCTTACCGACTGGAGTTACCTTCCGACCTTAGTGGAGTTCATCCTGTGTTCCACGTTTCAAACTTGAGGAAGTTCTTGGCCGACGAAAGTCTGCATGTTCCGGCAGAAGACATTCAGATCGACGAGTCTTTGCACTTTGTTGAGAAACTTGTTGAGATCATGGATCGCATTATGAAGAATACTAGAACCACAACTACCCCAATTGTCAAAGTTGGTTGGGAGAATAAGTGTGGCGCTGAATTTCCTTGGGAACGTGAAGAGCACATGAAGAAGAAATACACGTTCTTATTCGTATAGTTTCATTCTTAATTTTGGGACGAAATTCTTTCATGTTGGGGAGACTTTAACATCTCGTATTTCTGTTAAGTTAAAAGTTAACTTTGTTAAATTATTGTAAGGTCTATTTATGCCTTTGATGAAATTTGTGGGTTACTTATGCTTACTTGTTAGTTTTTCATTTAATTTTTTTATATAAATCTTAATAACTAACTATTCAATTATAATGACACTAATAATTATGTCTTTAATACTAATAACAATAATAATAATAATAAGTTGTAAAATGTTTAAAACTTATAGATTATTTAGGCGAGGGGAGTTGTTTGCTAATTTCAAAACTTTAAAAAGAAAGTTTTAACATAAAATAACAAAAGTAAAAACTACAGGGGCAAAAGTTGTAACAAAACAAAATAGGACTTCTCTCCCCCACTCTCGCGTTTTTCCGGCCGCTGGCCGGCATAGCTCCGGTGCGATGCCGGTGAACTTCAATCCACGAGATTATTGCAGGATTTCGACCTAAATTGGTGCCAAATGACTCGGGAAAACATTTCGGACTCGAACCCACGACTTAATTGAACATTAAGGCTCGAAATGGAGAGGCTCGAACCAAAAACGCACACCTCAATCGGTTCATAACCGTTCAACGTACAAAACTTGATGATTAATCAACTTAAACGAACAGAAACGCTCGTGTAATCACCACTAAACTAAATGTGTGGTTTAATTCGAGCTTAACAAAAAATTAATCATCGAATTGTAACCGAAGCAAACGAAGCCAAGATGAAGCCGTTCGGGACTGAATCAATTAAATTTAATCCATTTAACAGAGGGGAAAAGTTTCACTCGATTCCTTTCAACTCTCTGTGCACACAATTTGTGAAATACACACTCCATCAAACAAAAATCATGTAGATACATGTGTCCCTAGTTTCTGAACTTAATGTTAAATGTCTTTATTGTCTTACACATATGTAATTGAATGGGTACTTAATGAAATACAATGTGTGGTTGTGCTTATAATGTTTATTATTTCATTGATTAGTAGGTTAATGCTTATTAACTAATTATATAGGTTTGTGGTTGTTTGCATAGATCTTATTAAATGATAATTAAGAAATATGTTAAACTTAATTGTGTGAAGTTTTCATGCGATTAGCCCATGCTAATGGACCATACGCATGAACAACTTCATTCTAATGAACCAGTAGTACGAATGAACTAGGAGACTGGATCAGTTGCATGATTGTGACATGAGATTGGCTCAGTCGCATGACTGAATACTCAGTCGTGCGAATGGATCAACCGCATGACTCAATCGCACGACTAAACCATGAAAATGGTCTAGTCGCACGATTGAGAAACCCTAACCTATAAATACCAATTAAATCATGGAAAAACGAGACACTTTGAATAATTCGATACCTACACGTACCCTAGCCATCCAGAGACCTCTAGCAACCTGTTCCAACTTCATAGATCACAGTAGATTGATTGCTAATCGTTCTTAACGTTTAGATTCAAACTTTAATTGATTCTATGTGTGTTCTCACTGATTGGATTTACAATTAAATAGGATTCCGCACTATTTGATTCGGTACATGCGTAAATCTATTAGTATTCGTCCAGTACACGATCCTAACAAGTGGTATCAGAGCCTTGGATCTAGATTTACGTGTGATTAAATTGTTTTGATATTAGTCCAACACTTAGTGAGAGAGCGTAATAATGGGGAGAGATTGGGTTATAAAGTGGTTCCACCACTGCATGAGACCTTGATGAATACTAAAAGTAAACTAATTAATAACAATCCAATCAAGGATCATGTGGTGTCCACTCCTCTTGTAAGTGATCCAAATTCCACACGTACATCAAATGAATCTGGTACTAAACAAAAGGAGGCCACTTCAAAGGAAAAAGGTAAAATGCCTTGTGTTAATCTGGACAAAGAGTTTGAAAAGGTTAGTATAAAGTCTGGTTCAACCACAGTCAAATCTGAACCTAAAAAGACCAGTAACGTTAACCTATCACGTGCATCATGTCAAAGTCCAGAAAATAGAGAAGAAAAACATGTTAAAAATGTTAAAGCAATTAACTTTGTTAAACCAGACAAAACATTAAACAAGCAGAGTCAAAACCCAAACAGAGTAAGGTCACCCATGTGTCACATACATCTCCACAAAAACAGTTAAACCGTAAAGTCGAAAGCAGATCGTGCTACAGCTGTGGAGAGTATGGACACATTGTGTCTCATTGTCCTTATTATCAGACACCGAGGAGGAAAGTTGAACTTCCGGAACCAAAACCTAGCTCTTTTAAGAGGAACTCAGTGACGCCACCTAAAAGGGATAGTGAACCTAAAGTTCAACACATTAGCCAGTCGTCTGTTTATCACAAACACGCCTTACACAAAGCTAGCTTATGGAAAGAAAAATCAACCTCATTGTCTGATAATAAGAATAAGAAGACATCTAAGCTTCCCTCATCCTTGAACGGTCAATGGGTTACATTTATGATGTGTGATGCCTCTAGGAAACCCAAGCAAGTGAAGGCTTGGGTCCCTAACCTGAACTAAAGTTTTCAATTGAATGTGTAGGGTGTTCGCTATAATGCTGAAACCAACACGTGGATTATAGATAGCGGGGCATCCAGGCACATGACAGGGAACATGGCTCTCTTATCAAACGTCAAACAAATAAAATGAGGTCATGTTTCGTTTGCTAGAAACAAAGATGGGTACATCACAGCTCAAGGGGAAGTAGGTAATCAGAAGGTGAAGTTTGACAAGGTAAACTATGTTCAACAACTTCAAAATAACTTGCTTTCTATTTCTTAAATTTGTGATAAAGGTTTTAAGGTAGTTTTTGACAACAAGAAGTTTCTGAGGTAGTTGTTCCAACCACTCCTGGATCACGCCTAAATGTCTATCATCCCTCGGATAATGTCATTGGGGATGTGAGATCAGGAGTTCAGACCGGAAATCAGTTGTATTCAGCTGATTATGCCTCAGTGATGGAAAAAGGATACCTTCACGATGATGCATATCGTTGCTTTGTGTCTCAGTTTGAGCCAAAGTATGTAAGTGAAGACCTGAATGATGAGGCATGGGTGAGTGCCATGTAAGAAGAATTTCTTCAGTTCAAGAAGTTAGCTGTATGGACTCTAGTGGATAGACCTAAAGGTGCTAAGGTCATTGGCACCAAATGGGTTTTGAAATGAAAGAAAGATGATCAAGGCATGATCATCAGAAACAAGGCTTGACTTGTTGTTCAAGGATTTCGACAAGTCGACGACATAGACTACAATGAAGTGTTTGCACCCGTGGCAAGAATGGAAGCAATCCGTATCTTCCTTGCATATGCATCATATATGAAGATTAAAGTTTATCAACAGGATGTGAAGAGTGCATTCCTTCATGGTGAAATCCGAGAGACAGTGTACGTCAGTCAACCGAGGGATTTGAGGATCCATATCATCAGGACAGAGTTTACAAACTCGACAAAGCTTTATATGGGCTTCATCAAGCTCCTAGGGCCTGGTATGAGAAACTCTCGACTCACCTTGTGAAACACGGTTTTCGCAGAGGTGTCATTGACTGTACACTAGTCATCAAAGAAAAGGATGGTGATTTACTGCTAGTCCAAATTTATGTAGATGACATAATTTTCGGGTCGAAGAATGAAGATCTATGTAAAGAGTTTGAAGCAGTAATGAAGGCTGAGTTTGAAATGAGTGCCATGGGAGAGATGAAATTATTTCTCGGGTTATAGGTGGTTCAGTCACCAAAAGGGATTTTCCTACATCAGACCAAGTATGTAAGAGATATTCTCAGTCGGTTTGACATGGAGAATGCTTCCGCAACTACGACTCCACTTGCTACAAACCATGATGTAGCACCCGACGAGAATGGTGATCTGGTCGATGACACCATGTACCGAGGAATGATTGGATCTCTCATGTACCTCACTGCCTCAAGACCTGATATCATGTACGTGAAATGTTTATGTTCAAGATATCAGGCAAAGCCTAAAGTTAATCATCTAATAGGGGTCAAAAGGATCTTCCGTTATCTATAGGGTACTCCTACACTTGGGTTGTGGTATCCTCATGACGATGACTTCGAGCTAACAGCGTATAGTGACTCGAATTACGGTGGTTGCAAGATGAACTACAAGTCTGCATCAGCGGGATGTCAATTCTTTGGGAGGAGATTAGTGACCTGGCAGTGTAAGAAGCAGACCTCGGTTGCTTTGTCAACCTGTGAAGCCGAATACATTCCTGCTGCAAGTTGCTGTTCACAAATCATATAGATTCAACAGCAAATGCGCGACTACGGTTTGAATTTCTCTTCTACTCCTATTTTTGTGGATAACTCTACTGCAATTGCAGTAACTAAAAATCCGGTCCAACATCCAAAGACCAAACACATCGGCATAAAATATCACTTTATACGTGATTTCTTTGATAAGAACCTAATCGATGTGATTAACAAAGGGAATGTAGTTTCTGTTGTTTAAATTAAAACCAAAACTAAACGTGAAACACACGAATAACACTTGAAATCAGTCCACTCCCACCCAAACTCATCGACAACACTCCACAACCCACTTTGAACACTCTCAAATATGATATGCAACCGATTCATTCAAAATGACCACTTTAAATCCAGAAAATGCTTAATCGACCATCTACGCAAGGAAATGAAGTGTAAAGAACAAAGAAACTACTCTTAATTTCTCAATAAAAATGGTGAATCAAATTCACACTAGTGGAATGAAAGTAATCAAACATCAAACAAGAAACGCAAAGTTTGTTCAATGAAAAAAGATCTCAAATCAAAGTAACAAGAACAAGTAAATATATTATGCTTGTATTTTAAACAAAATTGTCAAGCAATAGAGTGGTGCATCAAAGTACTCAAGAATGCTTAACTAAATACATTACAAAGGAACTTGTTACAACAAAACACTAAACTGTAATAGTACTCGCGTAGATAGTCTTTTGCTTTCCCTAACAACCTCCAATGCTATGGAGTTTTGATTCTTTAGCCTTCTTAACACTCTCATGAACATCTAAACACATCTAATTATGATCATCATTGGAATCACCATAATTAATCACAAAGGGAATGTAGTTTCTATTGTTTAAATTAAAACCAAAACTAAACGTGAAACACATGAATAACACTTGAAATCAGTCCACTCCGACCCAAACTCATCGACAACACTCCACAACCCACTTCGAACACTCTCAAATCTGAAATGCAACCGATTCATTCAAAATGATCACTTTAAATCCAGAAAATGCTTAATCGACCATCTACGCAAGGAAATGAAGTGTAAAGAACCAAGAAACTACTCTTAATTTCTCAATAAAAATGGTGAATCAAATTACACTAGCGGAATGAAAATAATCAAACATCAAACAAGAAACGCAAAGTTTATTCAATGAAAAAAGATCTCAATTCTAAGTAACCCGAACAAGTAAATATGTTTTGCTTGTATTTTAAACAAAATTGCCAAGCAATAGAGTGATGCATCAAAGTACTCAAGAATGCTTAACTAAATACATTACAAAGGAACTTGTTACAACAAAACACTAAACTATAATAGTTCTCGCGTAGATAGTCTTTTGCTTTCTCTAACAACCTCCAATGCTATGGAGTTTTGATTCTTCAGCCTTCTGAACACTCTCATGAACATCTAAACACATGTAATTAGGATTATCATTGGAATCACTATAATTAATCACAACGGGAATGTAGTTTCTGTTGTTTAAATTAAAACCAAAACTAAACATGAAACACACTAATAACACTTGAAATCCATCCACTCCCATCCAAACTCATCGACAACACTCCACAACCCACTTCGAACACTCTCAAATATGAAATGCAACTGATTCATTCAAAATGACCACTTTAAATCCAGAAAATGCTTAATCGACCATCTACGCAAAGAAATGAAGTGTAAAGAACCAAGAAACTACTCTTAATTTCTCAATAAAAATGGTGAATCAAATTCACACTAGCGGAGTGAAAGTGATCAAACATCAAACAAGAAACGCAAAGTTTGTTCAATGAAAAAAGATCTCAAATCAAAGTAACAAGAACAAGTAAATATATTATGCTTGTATTTTAAACAAAATTGTCAAGCAATAGAGTGATACATCAAAGTACTCAAGAATGCTTAACTAAATACATTACAAAGGAACTTGTTACAACAAAACACTAAACTATAATAGTTCTCGCGTAGATAGTCTTTTGCTTTCTCTAACAACCTCCAATGCTATGGAGTTTTGATTCTTAAGCCTTCTTAACACTCTCATGAACATCTAAACACATCTAATTATGATCATCATTGGAATCACCATAATTAATCACAAAGGGAATGTAGTTTCTGTTGTTTAAATTAAAACCAAAACTAAACGTGAAACACACGAATAACACTTGAAATCAGTCCACTCCGACCCAAACTCATCGACAACACTCCACAACCCACTTCGAACACTCTCAAATATGAAATGCAACCGATTCATTCAAAATGACCACTTTAAATCCAGAAAATGCTTAATCGACCATCTACGCAAGGAAATGAAGTGTAAAGAACCAAGAAACTACTCTTAATTTCTCAATAAAAATGGTGAATCAAATTACACTAGCGGAATGAAAGTAATCAAACATCAAACAAGAAACGCAAAGTTTGTTCAATGAAAAAAGATCTCAAATCAAAGTAACAAGAACAAGTAAATATATTATGCTTGTATTTTGAACAAAATTTTCAAGCAATAGAGTGGTGCATCAAAGTACTCAAGAATGCTTAACTAAATACATTACAAAGGAACTTGTTACAACAAAACACTAAATTGTAATAGTACTCGCGTAGATAGTCTTTTGCTTTCCCTAACAACCTCCAATGCTATGGAGTTTTGATTCTTCAGCCTTCTTAACACTCTCATGAACATCTAAACACATCTAATTATGATCATCATTGGAATCTGTTGGATTCTGTATGCCCAAGACACATAGAACATTGATGTGGTTAGTACGTTGTGATCCAAGTCGGGTCATACCCAATAACAAGCTTAGCAAACACCAATTAATATCTAATTGATGATATGATCATACAATTAAATAATTACACCAATTTAGAAAATGGGTTTTCTAAATAGATTGTATGTGAGAAGGAACAAATTATGAGGATATTTTGTTCATGGATATTATTTGTTATGTTGTTTAAATTAGTTAAGCAACATCAAATAATAAAAGTGTGTGTACATATTATATATAATTAAAAGGTTAATTATGTATAATATTTAAACTTTTGTAAAATTTAAAAGGGAGATTTTTTAGAGGAAACCCTAAGGGTTTAAGTTTTTTCGGCCACCCCATGGTAGCCAACTCTCTCTTTTTGTTTTGTGTTCTTGGAACAAAAGATCTTCTTGAACACACACATACTTCATCTAGCCCTTTCTCACATGCAAAATCGACACAAGAATTCGAGTTTCTCATCTGGAAGAGAAGTCTCACGGCTGGAACAAGGCTCCAGCAGCCTCTTGATGTCTCACGGCTGAAAGAAAGTTCGAGCAACTTTCTTGATCTGATTTTGGTGTCAAATCCTAGCAAAGGTGGTGTTTTCTTATAGGCTTGTGGGTATGATTGCTTGAGGACATCTATCTTGATGTTTTGGTCGTTCAAAAGCATCATCATCTTGATCCAATCCACGGTTTTGACAGCTTCTGGAAGGTAGTTCCATTGTGTTGTTTTGGTTGTTTTGTTTTATCTTGGTAACTAGTTCAAACACATATATTTGATCCTATGGTTTTGGGTTTGTTGAAACAAAATTATGAGCTTTAATTTTTCAGATTATAGAACATGATATTAAGTTCATATTCCGCTGCGTTTTTCTTGTTTAAATGGTTAAACAACATTGTTAAGGTCCAACAAACCCCAACAGAATCACCATAATTAATCACAAAGGGAATGTAGTTTCTATTGTTTAAATTAAAACCAAAACTAAACGTGAAACACACGAATAACACTTGAAATCATTCCACTCTGACCCAAACTCATCGACAACACTCCACAACCCACTTCGAACACTCTCAAATCTGAAATGCAACCGATTCATTCAAAATGATCACTTTAAATCCAGAAAATGCTTAATCGACCATCTACGCAAGGAAATGAAGTGTAAAGAACCAAGAAACTACTCTTAATTTCTCAATAAAAATGGTGAATCAAATTACACTAGCGGAATGAAAATAATAAAACATCAAACAAGAAACGCAAAGTTTGTTCAATGAAATAAGATCTCAATTCTAAGTAACACGAACAAGTAAATATGTTTTGCTTGTATTTTAAACAAAATTGCCAAGCAATAGAGTGGTGCATCAAAGTACTCAAGAATGCATAACTAAATACATTACAAAGGAACTTGTTACAACAAAACACTAAACTATAATAGTTCTCGCGTAGATAGTCTTTTGCTTTCTCTAACAACCTCCAATGCTATGGAGTTTTGATTCTTAAGCCTTCTAAACACTCTCATGAACATCTAAACACATCTAATTATGATCATCATTGGAATCACCATAATTAATCACAAAGGGAATGTAGTTTCTGTTGTTTAAATTAAAACCAAAACTAAACGTGAAACATACTAATAAAACTTGAAATCAGTCCACTCCTAGCCAAACTCATTGACAACACTCCACAACCCACTTCGAACACTCTCAAATATGAAATGCAACTGATTCATTGAAAATGACCACTTTAAATCCAGAAAATGCTTAATCGACCATCTACGCAAAGAAATGAAGTGTAAAGAACCAAGAAACTACTCTTAATTTCTCAATAAATATGGTGAATCAAATTCACACTAGCGGAATGAAAGTGATCAAACATCAAACAAGAAACGCAAAGTTTGTTCAATGAAAAAAGATCTCAAATCAAAGTAACAAGAACAAGTAAATATATTACGCTTTTATTTTAAACAAAATTGTCAAGCAATAGAGTGATACATCAAAGTACTCAAGAATGCTTAACTAAATACATTACAAAGGAACTTGTTACAACAAAACACTAAACTATAATAGTACTCGCGTAGATAGTCTTTTGCTTTCTCTAACAACCTCTAATGCTATGGAGTTTTGATTCTTAAGCCTTCTTAACACTCTCATGAACATCTAAACACATCTAATTAGGATTATCATTGGAATCACTATAATTAATCACAAAGGGAATGTAGTTTCTGTTGTTTAAATTAAAACCAAAACTAAACATGAAACACACTAATAACACTTGAAATCCATCCACTCCCACCCAAACTCATCGACAACACTCCACAACCCACTTCGAACACTCTCATATATGAAATGAAACCGATTCATTCAAAATGACCACATTAAATACAGAAAATGCTTAATCGACCGTCTACGCAAGAAAATGAAGTGTAAAGAACTAAGAAACTACTCTTAATTTCTCAATAAGAATGGTGAATCAAATTACACTAGCAGAATGAAAGTAATCAAACATCAAACAAGAAACGCAAAGTTTGTTCAATGAAAAAAGATCTCAAATCAAAGTAACAAGAACAAGTAAATATATTATGATTGTATTTTAAACAAAATTGTCAAGCAATAGAGTGGTGCATCAAAGTACTCAAGAATGCTTAACTAAATACATTACAAGGGAAGTTGTTACAACAAAACACTAAACTATAATAGTTATCGCGTAGATAGTCTTTTTCTTTCTCTAACAACCTCCAATGCTATGGAGTTTTGATTCTTAAGCCTTCTCAACACTCTCATGAACATCTAAACACATCTAATTATGATCATCATTGCAATCACCATAATTAATCACAAAGGGAATGTAGTTTCTGTTGTTTAAATTAAAACCAAAACTAAACGTGAAACATACTAATAAAACTTGAAATCAGTCCACTCCTAGCCAAACTCATTGACAACACTCCACAACCCACTTCGAACACTCTCAAATATGAAATGCAACTGATTCATTGAAAATGACCACTTAAATCCAGAAAATGCTTAATCGACCATCTACGCAAAGAAATGAAGTGTAAAGAACCAAGAAACTACTCTTAATTTCTCAATAAATATGGTGAATCAAATTACACTAGCGGAATGAAAGTGATCAAACATCAAACAAGAAACGCAAAGTTTGTTCAATGAAAAAAGATCTCAAATCAAAGTAACAAGAACAAGTAAATATATTACGCTTTTATTTTAAACAAAATTGTCAAGCAATAGAGTGATACATCAAAGTACTCAAGAATGCTTAACTAAATACATTACAAAGGAACTTGTTACAACAAAACACTAAACTATAATAGTACTCGCGTAGATAGTCTTTTGCTTTCTCTAACAACCTCTAATGCTATGGAGTTTTGATTCTTAAGCCTTCTTAACACTCTCATGAACATCTAAACACATCTAATTAGGATTATCATTGGAATCACTATAATTAATCACAAAGGGAATGTAGTTTCTGTTGTTTAAATTAAAACCAAAACTAAACATGAAACACACTAATAACACTTGAAATCCATCCACTCCCACCCAAACTCATCGACAACACTCCACAACCCACTTCGAACACTCTCATATATGAAATGAAACCGATTCATTCAAAATGACCACATTAAATACAGAAAATGCTTAATCGACCGTCTACGCAAGAAAATGAAGTGTAAAGAACTAAGAAACTACTCTTAATTTCTCAATAAGAATGGTGAATCAAATTTACACTAGCAGAATGAAAGTAATCAAACATCAAACAAGAAACGCAAAGTTTGTTCAATGAAAAAAGATCTCAAATCAAAGTAACAAGAACAAGTAAATATATTATGATTGTATTTTAAACAAAATTGTCAAGCAATAGAGTGGTGCATCAAAGTACTCAAGAATGCTTAACTAAATACATTACAATGGAACTTGTTACAACAAAACACTAAACTATAATAGTTATCGCGTAGATAGTCATTTTCTTTCTCTAACAACCTCCAATGCTATGGAGTTTTGATTCTTAAGCCTTCTTAACACTCTCATGAACATCTAAACACATCTAATTAGGATCATCATTGGAATCACCATAATTAATCACAAAGGGAATGTAGTTTCTGTTGTTTAAATTAAAACCAAAACTAAACGTGAAACACACTAATAACACTTGAAATCAGTCCACTCCGACCCAAACTCATCGACAACACTCCACAACCCACTTTGAACACTCTCAAATATAAAATGCAACCGATTCATTCAAAATGACCACTTTAAATCCAGAAAATGCTTAATCGACCATTTACGCAAGGAAAAGAAGTGTAAAGAACCAAAAACTACTCTTAATTTCTCAATAAAAATGGTGAATCAAATTCACACTAGCGGAATGAAAGTAATCAAACATCAAACAAGAAACGCAAAGTTTGTTCAATGAAAAAAGATCTCAAATCAAAGTAACAAGAACAAGTAAATATATTATGCTTGTATTTTAAACAAAATTGTCAAGCAACAGAGTGGTGCATCAAAGTACTCAAGAATGCTTAACTAAATACATTACAAAGGAACTTGTTACAAGAAAACACTAAACTATAATAGTACTCGCGTAGATAGTCTTTTGCTTTCTCTAACAACCTCCAATGCTATGGAGTTTTGATTCTTAAGCCTTCTTAACACTCTCATGAACATCTAAACACATCTAATTATGATCATCATTGGAATCACCATAAGTAATCACAAAGGGAATGTAGTTTCTGTTGTTTAAATTAAAACCAAAACTAAACGTGAAACACACGAATAACACTTGAAATCAGTCCACTCCGACCCAAACTCATCGACAACACTCCACAACCCACTTCGAACACTCTCAAATATGAAATGCAACCGATTCATTCAAAATGACCACTTTAAATCCATAAAATGCTTAATTGACCATCTAGGCAAGGAAATGAAGTGTAAAGAACCAAGAAACTATTCTTAATTTCTCAATAAAAATGGTGAATCAAATTACACTAGCGGAATGAAAGTAATCAAACATCAAACAAGAAACGCAAAGTTTTCTCAATGAAAAAAGATCTCAAATCAAAGTAACACGAACAAGTAAATATGTTTTGCTTGTATTTTAAACAAAATTGTCAAGCAATAGAGTGGTGCATCAAAGTACAAAACTGTCAAGCAATAAATACTGATTTTCAACGCGCTAACCTCTATACAAAGGCCTTTAATAAACCACGTTTTCTATATTTGTTAGAGGTTAGCGGCGTTAAAAAGAAAAGTGATGTAATTCCTGAAGATGACCATGTGTAGTCCTATGCGTATTGTCTATATTTCTTTTATTTTTTATTGTTTATTGTATTTATTTATTTCTTTAACTATAAGCAGTTTAATTATCTTGGTGTTATTTTGCCGCCTATTAAAATCCTAAAAAGCATAAATCGGTTATGGTTTTAGAATTTTAGGGGGAGAATAGGTTTAGTTAGTAACTTTATAAAAAAACGAGGGAGGAGGAGAGGCTAGCTGATAGAAACTAGATTGTATGTGTGATACCGATTCAAGACATTGGAAAATGATAGTACATAGGAACAAACCACTTGGGAATTTAAAAGTTTAAATTAAATAAGATGTGAAGTTCAAAGTATAAGTCTGTGTAGTCTGAGCAATATAAAAGGAAAAATGATAGTAAAACTAGCTACTACTAAGGTAACACAAATAAAATAGACCTAGAGGTTGCTAGACCACAGATGATATGTCGGTAGATTGAACACAATAGATGATTAGACCTTGTTGGTGATCTCAAGAACAAACTAAGTTGTTCAACAAGCTGTGGGTTATCATCTTATCCCTGGTTTCACAATCAACAAAATTCCAATAAGGGGTGACAAGCAGAATAAACGCCACAAATGTGAGCATAAGACCAAAATATGAGCAAAAGCATATGAAAAAAGGCAAAAGCAATCAAACTAATAACTTATGTTGTTGGTGAGATCTGTGCAAAAAGATTAAAATTGCTCAAACAAGAAGATAGGTTATGTGCCTCTCTGCTGTGCGGTGGCACTGACCTGAGGACAAGCATAACTTATATATTCTAGAATTCATTGTTGTTTGTCGCCTTTCTGTTGTGCGGTGGCACTGACCTGAGGCTTGGCTTCTCCTTGAAAGTTCTAAGAATAGTTTCTTCTTGCAAAATACCCTGAGACCGCTCAAAAATCTCCCGAGGAATATTGATTACCACATAAGTGTGGGATCCACAAATGCTTGTTGAAATAATCAAACCTTAAACTGTCACCAATCTGTGTCAAAAGTCTGTGTATGGATTTAAGAGGACCAGTATACTGACAATCATCATGGCTACAATTCTTGAAAGTCCAAATCAATGTAGGAATCTAATAGTACTAGTCTGATTTCCTAAACTTGCTAATGACTCTAGATGAAAAACAAGAATTAAGCATCAAAAGGTGTTGATAACATGTCCAAATGATTTGACTTGCCTGTATGATTCCAACTTGAACCGGTCCATTTATGGTCAAAATGAATTGAAGCTGCCTTTTCCGGACCTGAATCCATTAGATTTCTATCTTAGGATTTACACCTCACACAAAACCTCAAAAACAAGTTTTAGTTTTGTATTTCAGTTTAAGTCTTTTATTTGTTTAACTTTTGTCAATTCAATTTGTTAGATATCAGACTGCGCATGGAATTAAATAGGGGATTTAATCACCTAAAAGGGTCATGTCTGAGGTGACCACACGTGTTCTCAAATGTAAAATCAGTCACGTATGAGGTGACAAATTGTTTTAAAAGGATCACGTCTGAGGTGATCAAAAGTTTTCTAAATTAAAATGATCATGTCTGAGATAATCGAGTGCTTAAAACGTCTAATCAAAAGTTAGAAGGGATTAAGTGTGGAATGGTCTTAAAGTCAAAATCATAAGTATGACCCAATCGCACGACTGGACCATGAGTATGGACCAACCGTACGAATGGACCATACTCATGTACTAGACAGCCGAATGGCACATGAGTATGAACCATTCACCCAAATGGCTTATCAGATTGAGCCAGTCGACCGAATGAAGCTGTGCGAATGAGTCAATTGCTCGATTGAACCCCAGTCGGCTGACTGAATGTGATCGACTGAACCAATCGCATGACTGAGGTTCAATCGCCCGAATGAACAGAGAGAATGGGTCCAGTCGCCCGATTGAAATCAGATTCAGCATAAATAGGGCCATAGTCGACCGCATTCAACTCACCACCCCCAATCGCCCTAATATCGCACACCTTACCGTTACTCTGCCCAAATTTCATCAGACCAAAATTTACGAATTCTTATGATATTCTGACGATTGTGAGTTGTTATACAGGTACACTGTGATGCTATCTCACCGAAATCTGTTGGAATGGTGCCCTAATTTATGAATTTCGACCCATACCAGAACCGAACCTGTAAATGGACCAATAACCTAACTATACCGAGTAAACTATTGAAATAAACGTCATTAGGTTATTGGTAAAGTGATTGCGAGTCTATTGAACCAAAACACGACTCTAATTCTAAGTTTTGGATCAAATTCGAATTTCAGTCGACCGAACAGTGTCACACCCCCGCTAAGAGCGGAAACACGGGGATGTAACGAGACAGGAATCGTTATAACACATGGTAAGCGATAGAGATGCAATAATAACAATGATGACAAGCGTGTCATGACGACACCCGACAACAAGGGGACTTGTGTCGTGTTTAGTCAGTATTCACGACAACATAGCCATAAGCATAAACATGATATAAGATAAGCATAGATAATAACATTGTATGCAATTCCCACAACCCGGGAACAAGTTACAAAGTGTAATGTTGTTTGAAACAGGTACAACAATTGTTTCCAAAATGACAAGTTTAGCCCGAAAATGCATCCTAGGGTCTCCACTAAGGCAACATACCTAGAACCTCAGCTAGCATGACCACCTGAAAAGATATGCTCAAAATGGTCAACAAAACTTTTGGTGAGCTCGCAGGTTTAAAAGTAAATAAGTAATGATGCTGTATAAAGTTGTCACAGAATACCGTGCATATAGTTATAAGTAAGCAAAATCACATGACAAGAGCTTTACAACCAAACCTAACGACGTACACAAAGAATCTTATCGAAATATATTCACCCAAGGCCGTTCCTGGCTTTTGTTGGTACTAACTAGTATACCAACACGAGGGTGGGGGTGTCAACCCAGTAGTACTACCAATACCTATCCGTCGGTTCCCACACTGGAATTAAATGGTTGTAAGAAAGAACCACAAAGCAGACTCAAGCATGTATCAGATAAGTACCCACAAAACAGTAGCACGTTAATTCCAAGTATGTAAATTGTATGTATGTTGTACAACATAGAAAACGGGCGAGCATACTTTTCCCCCATGTTTGTAAATGTTTGTAAAGTAGTATAAGCATAAAAAGGGGCCACGAGACTCACATGTTAAGTGGTAAGTATGAATGATCAAGATTCCCAACAGTTGAATGCAATGAACAGTCAAACACCTATTGATAGTTATTGTTAAGCATTAATGACGTGTATAAAGCGTAGAGTAATGTTTGGTCGATTCGGGTTGTATCGGTTCGGTCGTGGGTAGCACACACACAAGCGGACACACGTATCAGATCTTATGTAGATCCAAGTACTAAGAGTAGTCGTCATTGCTTATGACTTCCGTATAAAGATCTCATTGTTATGAAAGATATCGGTGCATTACAGAGTTGTTTATCCAATCCTCGGGTACCCATATGAGTACCCATGACCAAGGTACGTACACCTCCCCACTTGGGTACCCATATACGGTCCACGAAGTACTGTACACCGTCGTCCTTGCACATCAGTTGTTTATCCAACCCTCGGAATTCTTCTCCTGCAAGGTTTTCTTCTTTCAACGCCTCACTTTGTGCAATTTGGATCTGAGCTTTCAAATTTGCTTGAATGGTCAATCCCAAAGCTCGAGCACGTAGTGGTTTCACGCGTTCTTTGCGGCTTAGAGCATCAGCCACCACATTAGCTTTCCCCGGATGATACCGGATTTCACAATCGTAGTCGCTAAGAAGCTCTACCCAGCGTCGCTGTCGCATATTGAGTTCCTTCTGATCCAGGATATGTTGAAGGCTTTTATGATCTGTGTAGATGATGCATTTGGTTCCATACAGGTAATGCCTCCATATTTTGAGTGCGAATACTACAGCGCCCAACTCAAGATCATGAGTTGTGTAGTTCTTCTCGTGCACCTTAAGTTGTCGTGAAGCGTAGGCAATCACCTTATCTTTCTGTATTAGTACACATCCCAAATCTTGATGTGAAGCATCACAGTATACCACAAAATCATCAGTTCCGTCTGGGAGGGACAATATCGGTGCATTACACAGCTTATCTTTCAGTGTTTGGAACACCCGTTCTTGTGAATGTCCCCAATCAAACTTCTTGTCTTTCTAAGTCAACAATGTCAACGGTTGAGCGATCTTTGAAAAGTTCACAATGAAACGACCATAGTATCCGGCTAATCCTAAGAATTGCCGTATCTTTGAAGGTGTCTGGGGTGTATCCCATTTTTTTACCACTTTGATCTTGCCAGGATCTACATGAATCCCGTCCTTGTTAACCACATGACCCAAAAACTTCACCTCTCGCAGCTAGAATTCACACTTCGAGAACTTGGCAAAAAGTTTCTCTTCCCTTAACAGTTCCAGTATTGCCCGGAGGTGTTCTTCATGATCCTCTTTCGACCGGGAGTAGATAAGTATGTCATCTATGAATACGATCACAAACTTATCCAAGTAAGGTTTGCACACCCGATTCATTAGGTCCATGAACACAACTAGTGCGTTAGTCAATCCGAACGGCATGACCAAGAACTCATAGTGCCCATAACGAGTTCTAAACGCTGTCTTCGGTACGTCCTCCTCGAAAACCCTTAGTTGATGATATCCCGATCGAAGGTCGACCTTGGAAAAATACGAAGCCCCTTGTAACTGATCAAACAGTTGTCGATCCTGGTGAGAGGATACCGATTCTTCACGGTTAATTTGTTCACTCACGGTAGTCGATGCACATACAGAACGACCCATCCTTCTTCTTGACAAACAACACCGGTGCTCCCCAAGGTGAGTGACTCGGCCGAATAAAACCCTTCTCCAGTAGTTCCTGTAACTGGCTAGATAACTCTTGCATTTCAGATGTTGCCAACCGATACGGTGTCTTTGCTACCAGTGTGGCTCCAGGAACCAACTCAATACGAAATTCCACCTGCCGTGGAGGAGGCAAACCAAACAAGTCATCAGGAAATACATCTGGGTAATCCCGCACTACAAGGATATCTGCCAATTTCTGTTCCTCTTCTTTCTTTTCCACCACATGAGCTAGAAAAGAGTAGCACTGTTTTCGTAACTCCGGCGTGCTTTCATGCAGGAAATATGCTCTAAGTTTCTTCCCGGTCGTTCTCCTTGAATTCTGAGTACTCCTCCGTCTGACATAGGGATTCGTACTACCTTGTCCTGATAGACGATCTCGGCTCTGTGTTTCGACAACCAATCCATTCCCACAATCACGTCGAAACTTCCTAACTCAAAGGGTATTAAGTCTATATCGAAGGCGTGGTTATCCAATATTATCGAGCACTTTTTAATAATCACGTCGGCCTGAACAACCCTACCATTGGCCATTTCTACGGAGTAGCTAGTTTCTAGCCTACTAGGACTCAAATCATGTAATTGCACAAACTCAGAAGATATAAAGCTATAGTCTGCTCCAGTGTCAAATAGTACAGATGCAAAGTGATTATTGAGTAAGTGCGTACCCGTGACAACATTTGGGTCCTGACGGGCATCATTGGCTCCAATGACAAAAGCGCATCCCTGAGCCGCATTCCCTTGGTTTGCCGGGCCTTGATTTCCAGCTATAGCCATCGTCTGTTGCTGGTTGTTCCCTTGTTGGCCCGGTGCCCGATTCAGTTTGGGGCACATGTTCCTGTAGTGATCAGGGCTTCCACACTCGTAACAGCCCCTTGCATTTCCGGCGGTGTAACCGCGTTGACTGGTGCGACCATATTCGGCGCGGTTCTGCAGTCTCTTGCTAAATGCCCCGGGCGTCTACAATTCGCGCACACCTGGAACGCATAGCTGGGGATGATGAAAGTTGCACCTATCGCATCTGGGGTGCGGACCCACATACTCTCGCCTGCCTTGGGTCACGGCCACAAAATTTCTGGTTGTCTTGGCCCTTTTCTCGAATTTCCTGGCACTCGACCGGCTCGTTTCCCTAACTTCATTCCTTTTCTCTGCTCCCCTGCCAATACCCCTGTTCTCACCATCTCATCAGTTAGAGGGCCCGCCTTCAGAAATGCGCTCTCGATAGTAGGAAGAGCAGCTGCGGTTACCATTGCCCGGATTTAAGGCGCAAGTCCCCAAATATACCTCTCTATCCTTTTTGATTCCGGGGTGACCAGATGCGGAACCAACCTTGCTAGCTCGTGAAAACGATCGGTGTAAGCTACGTGCCCAGCCCCCACCATAGCATGATTCCAGAACTCATGCTCAAGTTTTTGCATCTCGTTGAGAGGACAGTACTCCTCGGTGATTAAGGCTTTGAACTCATCCCACGACATTTGCATCTCCGATTCTCTTCCCCTAGCCTGAATCTGAGTGTTCCACCACATAGTGCCTTGCCCTGTAGTGAGCACGTGGCATACTTAATCCTTTGACTGTCGAGGCATTCGCTGATGTCGATCACGGCCTCCATCTTTTCAAGCCATCTGGTCAGGGCTATGGCTCCACCTTTGCCATCAAACTCTCTTGGTTTGCAAGCCACAAATTCCTTGTATGAACATCCTCGTCTAGCATTCACAACCCCGGTCTCATTAACAATTCCAGTTTTGTTACCGGCTGTACCACCATTTCCGGTCACCTGATTGCTTTCGTTCCTAGTCGGGTTCCCGTTATCCTCATTATCATTGCCACCATCCCTGTGGGGGTGAGAATTCTGAAGAGCATCGCTCACTTGGGCCACGATAGTCGGAATCAGTGCGGCCAGCTCTTGAGTGATTAAGGCTGCCATATCAGCGTTTCCTGTTCCCGGAGTGACATTGGTAGGACCATCACTTGTTCTCGGTGCTCTAACTCTGCCTCTGCCTCTGCCTCTCGGGGCTTCACTTCCGCCACTGTTGCTGCGGGTAATTCTTCGAGCTGGCATGTTCTAATCATAAGAATAGTAAACGCATAAGTTTTAACCATTGCAGGGCACATTATCCATGTCACATTAAGGTCTAACTTTCCGGTTAAGACCATACTTATGGTTGTCACACATCGCATACCAATCGTGAAATTTTCACACCATGTATAAGTAATGTCCAAACAGTAGTCCATCATAATAGCCCCTGGCATTTCCGGCGGTGTTAACCGCGTTGACTGGTGCGACCATATTCGGCGCGGTTCAGCAGTCTCTTGCTAAATGCCCCGGGCGTCTACAGTTCGCGCACACCTGGCACGACATAGCTGGGGGATGATGAAAGTTGCACCTATCGCATCTGGGGTGTGGACCCATATACTCTCACCTTCCTTGGGTCACGGCCACAAAATTTCTGATTGTCTTGGCCTTTTTCTCGAATTTCCCGGCACTCGACCGGCTCGTTCCCTAACTTCTTTCCTTTTCTCTGCTCCCCTGCCCAATACCCCTGTTCTCACCATCTCATCAGTTAGAGGGCCCGCCTTCAGAAATGCGCTCTGGATAGTAGGAGGAGCAGCTGCGGTTACCATTGCCCGGATTTGAGGCGTAAGTCCCCAAATATACCTCTCTATCCTTTTTGATTTTGGGGTGACCAGATGCGGAACCAACGTTGCTAGCTTGTGAAAACGATCGGTGTAAGCTGCGTGCCCAGCCCCCACCATAGCATGATTCCAGAACTCATGCTCAAGTTTTTGCATCTCATTGAGAGGACAGTACTCCTCGGTGATTAAGGCTTTGAACTCATCCCACGACATTTGCATCGCCGATTCTCTTCCCCTAGCCTGAATCTGAGTGTTCCACCACATTAGTGCCTTGCCCTGTAGTGAGCACGTGGTATACTTAATCCTTTGACTGTCGAGGCATTCGCTGATGTCGATCACGACCTCCATCTTTTCAAGCCATCTGGTCAGGGCTATGGCTCCACCTTTGCCATCAAACTCTCTTGGTTTGCAAGCCACAAATTCCTTGTATGAACATCCCCGTCTAGCATTCACAACCCCGGTCTCATTAACAATTCCAGTTTTGTTACCGGCTGTACCACCATTTTGGTGTCCTGATTGCTTCGTTCCTAGTCGGGTTCCCGTTATCCTCATTATCATTGCCACCATCCCTGTGGGGGTGAGAATTCTGAAGAGCATCGCTCACTTGGGCCACGATAGTCGGAATCAGTGCGGCCAGCTGTTGAGTGATTAAGGCTGCCATATCAGCGTTTCCTGTTCCAGGAGTGACATTGGTAGGACCATCAATTGTTCTCGATGCTCTACCTCTGCCTCTGCCTCTGCCTCTCGGGGCTTCACTTCCGCCACTGTTGCTGCGGGTAACTCTTCGAGGCGGCATGTTCTAATCATAAGAATAGTAAACGCATAAGTTTTAACCATTGCAGGGCACATTATCCATGTCACATTAAGGTCTAACTTTTCGGGTTAAGACCATACTTATGGTTGTCACACATCGCATACGAATCGTAAAATTTTCACACCATGTATAAGTAATGTCCAAACAGTAGTCCATCATAATAATGGCATATCCATGCATGAAATCAAGTTTAAGACCATACTTATGGTTGTCACACAGCGGAGGTTGCCTATTTCCTCCTCTCTCGAGGTCTCAGACATAACCTCCTCGGTGTAAATCCCAGTGTTTAAGGTCAAACGCATAGCATGATCTATGAACCCTCATTCGTACGACTGGCATTCAGTCGTACCACACAACACCCAATCACACGACTTAACCTCCATACGCACGAATCAACCTTCATTCGTACGAATCAGCTTCATTGGTACGACTTAACCTTCATTCGTACGATTGGTCTTCAGTCGTGCGATACACACAGTCGCATGCATTCATTCATCCGCATTGACTCAATCGCACACATACTCATCCGCATTGACTCAATCGCATGAAATCCCTAGTCGCACGATTCAGTCGCCCGAAAGACACAGTCGCACGACTAAGTCGCACGACTCACCCAGTCGCACGGCTTAGTCGCATGACAGACCCAGTCGCCTGAACTGCAGGTTAGTGATTGTAGAAGTGCAGAGCAGCCTTCGGCTGCCCCAAGCACGGGTTTTACACATCAAGAACTTCCAGAATCACACAACAAACACACACGAATGAGAAGCACACGCAGAAAGTCATCACACGCTCCCACACGACCTCTTGTGTTCGAGTTGACCCGAACACCCGAAACCCTAGAAATGGACAGCAATAAAACGAGCAAGAAATGGACAACGAAGGTCGTCTACCTGCAAGGATGGAGTAGACTAAGTTGTAGACGAAGCCTAGACGAAGAAAACGAGACCAAACGGGGCATTTTTGGTGCTAAGATGAAGATGTGAAGTGGAGAAGAAGATGATGAAAAAGAAATGGAGAGGATGAAGAAATGGCTGGGAATGGGGTTTTTATACCCATCCCAGGTTTGCAAAATGTCAATTTTAGTCCCTGCACTTAGCCCCCAAGTTTCCAAAGTTTGCTTCGGTTGAAAACAACTTTAGAATGTTCGCCATATTGATGTTAAAAGCGTGCTTTATGGTAATTGATGGCTTAAAATGGTTTTATTATTGACAATGGTTATAATTAAAAATGATATATTTGGTGATAATGGTGATGGAATTTATAAAAGGTTTATACTTAGCACACGTTCACGGAAGAAGTACAGGCACACGGTAATAAAGCATACATGATTCCTTAAAACAGGAGTTCATGAAGAAGAGAAAGAATAATTAAAATAATTCTATGGTTAATTATGTCATTCGACGGACCTTAAGGTGACGGATGTCACAAACAGTGGGTCATGCGACTGGACACCAGGATGAACTCCAATCGCACGATTGAGCTGGTCGAATGGCTCAATCGTCCGAATGGATAATACGAATGAGCTCAGTCGCCTGACTGAACCAATCGCAGGCTCAGTCAACCGATTGAACTCAGTCGCCTGCTCAATCACCCGACTGAATCCAGTCGCATGCCAGGTCAACCGACTGAACACAATCGCATGTTTCAATCACATGAATGAACCAGAATGAATTCAACCTGGTTAATTAGAACTGATTTGTGTTGTGTGGTTATCTAATGTCTATGTGTCTTGTGTTACAGATTGATGGCTGACAGGTGGTCCATCAATCCCACACATAACATATGTGCTCATTTAGATGCCACGACTCAGAACGGTGCTGAGTTTGCGGGGATCATTGCTTTCCTTAAGCGATTCGGGATCTACAAGGCTATATCTACACCGTGCACTCCTTATAGGTCTATTCAGCAGGCCTTCTGGGAGGGGCCATCGGTTGACCGCTCACATGAGCCATACAGCATCAGGAGTTCATTTTTGGGATGGACATAGAGATTACAGCTGAGGATATCCGACGGGTACTTGGTTTGGGTGACGATACAGACCACCCTACCAGACTTCACCCGCTGACTGTGAGAGGGTGCTTCTTAAGGATGAAGTACGCTGGGGATATCAATGCAGGTGTGCTCAACAAGAGCAACCTGTGTCCCCAGTACAAGTACTTAGCATATGTCATCCTTAAGTGCTTGGCTTCGCGAAGGGGTGGGTTTGATGATCTTTCAGACCAGATTCAAAATGCCTACATGGCACTGGTTCTGAACCATCCTTTCAGCTTCTCGAGCATGATATTCTCTTATCTGATAGAGAATCTGGAGGCCAAGGGTAAAGAGGGTTTCTGCATCTACCCTAGGTTTCTCCAAATGATCATTGATGAGAAGCTGGCCTCTCTACCCAAGGAGAGCCACGATGTTGTGGCGTTGGAGATTATGGATGATACAACCTTGGGCCACATGAAGGTCTAACAAGAAAGCAGGTCAAATCCCTAGTGAAGAGACTTTTCGGCCATCTGGCCAAGGTTGATTATGTGGTGCCAGGGAGGAGTAAATGGTGCCACGCAGATAGTGATTTTGATGTTGAGCAGCTTGTGCTCTCGGATGATGATTTTGACGACGATGACAACGGTGATGGTGGAGATGCAGGGCCCACTCATTTGAGGGCCCCCATTGCTGATATAGCATCTCCAGCATCCACCCAAGGAGGGACCAAGGTAGCAGGTTTCCATCAGGACTTTCATCTTGATGAGGAGGAGGAGACAGACGAGGAGCCCTTGTTCGTATGGTGGGGAGTAGGGTGGTTGCCACCGATCGAGGTATTCGGGAGGTTGGAGGACGCCCTAGCGAGTCTAAGGAGACTGCTACTAATCCTAGTTATACTCCCGATCATCCTAGCAGCGTCCCAGGGGGAGCATCCACTTTGAGGGTCTCGAGGAAGAAACGAATGGCTCAGCCCCACGGGATGCAGAAGAAGAGGAGGAGGATGATGTTTATCACCACCACCACTACCACCACTCCACCTACTACCATCACTACCACCACTCCACCTACCACCACTACCACCATTCCACCTACTACCACTTCACCCACCACAACTCCACCAGTTACACACTTCCAAGCCACCTCCACTATAGCTCATCCACCACCACCTTCATCTATACCACCCCCAATCTTCACCACTGCCACCACCACCACCACTAGCCACCAAGCAGGACCGTCATCTTACCCCTTCTTTCCATCTGGATCATCTCTACCTCCTAGTGGGGTAGAGGAACAGCTCTCGGCACTGAACCGTATGGTGATGAAGCTGTTAGCAGCCGATGATAAGAAGACTGCCTAGATTCGTCAACTAGTAGATGTTACTGCTACACAATCTCAACATATATCTTAGCAGGCTCAGTTGATTGAGAAGCAGGCACAAAAGATGGCTACTCAGAGCTCAGAGATGTCCCAACTCCAGGAGCAACATGTCCATTCAGCAAAACGGATAAAGGAGTTGGAGGCGACCAACAAGACCATCATGCTGAGGCTCAAAGGATCAAAGGATGAGCCACTAAAGATCAGAGAAGGAGATGGAGATGATGGTGATGATGATGACAGTGATAATGATGATGATGATGATGGTGATGATCAAGGGGATGATACTGATGCTGGTGATGATATTGATGATGATGGTGAAGGAGATGATGATACTTCTGCTGCGGGTGCCATATCTGCAAGTGAAAGGAGGACCAAGAAAGCTCAAGACCAAGGTGCCTCCACATCAGCCCCGCCAGCAGAGGAGCCATGATACAAGACAAGAGTAATGCTTAGTTGTTTATGTTATTTAAAATCATGTGTAACTAAATATTGTATCAAACTAATGTATATAATGTTTATATTTTGATTATTGATGGTTACTTCTTTGATTGTTGACTAATGGTTATTGTGTTACATGTTTTAAATCAAGCAGATCTAAATTTTCAAGGAGATGAATATGATGTTGCTCCCCTCCAACAGATCAAGACTCAACTCATGATAATTCTTTATCTGCAGGGGATAGTTAGGAGATCGGTTAATTGGACTCCTGAAGAAGGAGAGATAATTCATGATCTTGCCGACGAGCAACTTGCTGAAATGTTCCGAATCAATCCTGATGAGATCGTGAAAGATGCTCCAATAGTCCATGTTGAAAGTGACGACGACCTCAACAACGGCGTTGAGATCGAGATTGAAGATGTCACGAATCAACATTATCCAGAGTACACTGACAATGAAGGTAATGTCGTTCCCAATCTAGGCGACAATCTTGTCAGTGAAACTTTTGAGACTCTGGATAAAATGGAACAAGAGTCTGAAAAGAAAGAAGATAAGGCCTAAGCCTCAGATGCCTGTTGATACATGTATGTCCCTAGATCATGATATGAATGTAATAGATCTTGTTTGTCTGATTCTGAGGTAATGCTTGGAATAATTAATGAAATGATATTGGTTGTTTGTTATTTACAATGTTTAATATTTCATTAATGAGTCGATGTTGAATTGGTTAATCAGGTTTGTGGTTGTTTGAATTGTTACACATAATGTTATATTAATTAATACATTCAAACTTAACAAAATGAAGTTCCCATATAACGGCCCATGCGAATGGACCATACGCATGAATAACTTCATACGAATGACTCAGTCGCACGACTGAACCAGGAGACTGGATCAGTCGTATGATTGTAACATAAGATTGGCTCAGTCGCACGACTGAACACTCAGTCGTGCGAATGAATCACCGCATGGTTCAATCGCACGACTGAACCATACTAATGGTTCAGTCGCACGAATGAGCAATACTAACCTATAAATACAACCCAATTCGTGGAAATAAGGGGGCTTTCATTCTATTTTGACTCTAGACGTACCCTAGCCGTCCAGAAGCCTTCAAGTTGATACTCCAAGTTCATAGAACACTGTAGATCGATTCTTAACGTTTGATTCAATACTTTATTGATTCTACGTGCGTTCTCACTGATTGGATCGCCAATCAAATAGGATTCCGCACTATTTGGTTTGGTTTACACGTTAATCATTCGGTATTTCGTTCTAATACCAGGTCCTAACAAGTGGTATCAGAGCTTGGCTCTTGATTACGTGTGATTCAATCAAGATTGATAAAAAGTTTGTGTTTTTACAAAAAAAAAAACGCAATCTTTTGTGTCAAAAGTTGTCTTGGAAGTTCCCTGCTCATCAAGTTTCTGTTTCTACGGCCTTAGGCGATTAGGGTTTGCGAAATTTCGAATTTTTACGGCTAAAACACGTTTAACCTAGAAATTTTCGCAAAACAGCAGCTTCAGTCGCACGAGTGAGCCATTCGCACGATTGGACTTCATTCGCATACACCAGACGCACGATTGGACTGAGTCGCATCTCCATTCGTACGACTGAACCATCCATTTGCAATGTTCATACGCATCAGCTTCATTCGCACGGCTGAACAAATCGCTTAGTTCAGCCGCATGATTGAACCAATCGCATAGTTCATTCGCACGGATAGCCCATTCGCATCACCCAGTCGCACTAGTTGACAGTTTGTTTAGTACACTTAAAAGTTAATCGAGATGGAAGATCAGATGTCAGCGTTTACTATCGGCAAGGACTCAAGGATCCAGAACCTACTGTTGCTTGAGAGCGAGGTGGGGAATCATAATAAACCACCAAAACTCTTAAAGTTAGATGAGTTTCCCCACTGGAAACAACGTTTTGAGATCTACCTCAATGGAGTGGATCCAAATATGTGGGAAGCTATTGAGACGGGATATAGTATGCCGGTGGGAGCAGATGGGGTAAAGCTTACGTTGGGAGGGATGACTGATGCTCAGAAAGTTAAGTATAATGCAGAGAAGAGAGCTTATGCATTGATTACACAGTCTATTCCTAAAGATATTTTCCACCAGTACTTAGAGAATAAATAGGCCAAGAAATTGTGCGATGAGCTGGAAAAGAGATACGACGGGAATGCTTCGCTGAAGGCAATTAAAGCTAAGGAACTGAAGAAAGAATTTGACAACTTCTCATCGATGGGAAACAAGATTTTGGATGATGTTATTGATAGATTCTACCATCTGATGAGTGAATTGCATACACATGGTGTTGCTACTACCATGGAAGAAAAGGTGTCAAATTTCACAGACGGATTGCCGGAAAAGTGGGCTTCATTTGTGTCAAATCTTAGACAGAATGGATTGCTATCAAAGTTGGATATCAATGAATTCATTCTAAAGCTGCGAGAAGAAGCATTAGGATGAAGTACAGAGCTCAGAAGTCTTCGTACAATCAGAATCCAGCTTTGTATAATGCCACGCCTCAAGCTAAGACGTCTGGAGCACCTCTTCAGACTGCTTTTGTGTCAAGCTCATCTGGTCCTTCACAAGTTTCTCCTTCAGGTTCAGAAACGTTAGGGTCTTATTGTACCCATTACATTGGAACTGAAGCGAATGCTACTAGACTGAAGACCGAGAACCTCGGTAATGTGACTGTGGAGTAGCTCGAGAGCACATGGATCTTTTGGCAGCAGTGGTTCATTCTTATGATGGACTTGTTGCTGGGAAGATTGGAAACTGCCATATGGCAGATGAGGACTACGAGCAGGTGGATGAAATGGAGCTGGAGAGAATGGACATTATGTGGGCCCTAGCTAGTGCTGTCCGGAGGCCGAAGAAGTTTGTGAAAAAGACCTGACAGAACTTGGTTGCTACTAAGGATACCACATTTGGCTTTGACAAGAGTAAAGTGACCTGCTTTAACTATGGAGAAAAGGGGCACTTCAAGAGAGAATGTGTGAAGCCAAAGAAGACTGGGAACGGGAACCCATTCTCGTCCTTCACTCGTCAAGACAAGCAAGCTAGCAGTTCTACTTCATCAAGCAAGGATCCAAAAGCCTTGATTGCTCATGATGATGAAGGACAGGACTGGAGCTTTCGGTTTGTCTTTCCAGGGGAATCTAATATTGCTAGTGTAGAAGATTTAGATGATAATTTCGCGAGTGAGGGAGATATTGTAGTTGAGATAGCGATGTCAAATATTGAAGAGGCAACTGCAACTGAGGTCAGCTACAAGCCTGAAGAAGGGATTTCAACAGCAAAGACAGAATCACCAGAACCAGAGACATCTGATGCTGCGTTGATGGCTAACTCCTCTGAACCTCCTCAGGTAAGTACCACTGACCAACTGTTTAAAAATCATGCTTGTTCATACTGTGATACTTTTAGAGATAGCATAGATGAGAAATTTGCTAGGTTATTAGATCATAATGATAACTTAGTAAAGGATTTGCAACTGTGCACTGAGGCAAATAGAGTTTTAAAACAAAATGAGCATAGTTACAAAGAAAAGATAGACCTTTTGACCAAACAGCTTAGGGAAACTGAAGTAGTTGCATTTAACCAAACTAATGACATTAGGTACTATCTTAACTCCCTAGAAGACACTAAGAAGCAAAAGGCAGTCTTAGAAGTAGAAGTAAACTCATTAAAGCAAACACTGCACAGTTGGACAAGTTCATCACACATTGTCCAACACTTAATGAGAGAAAGAAACAACGGGGAGGGTTTGGGTTATAATGTGGTTCCACCACCACCTGAGACCTTGATGAACACTAAGAGTAGACCAATAAATAACAACCCCATCAAGGATCATGTGGTGTCTACTCCTCTTGTTAGTGATCCAGATTCCTCATGTTCATCAATTGAATCTGGAACAAAACAAAAGGAGGCCACTTGAAAGGCAAAGGGTAAAATGCCTTGTGTTAATATGGAAAAAGAATTTGAAAAGGTTAATATAAAGTCCGAGTCAAACAAAGTCAAATTTGAATGTAAAAGGACTGCTAATGTTAATCTTTCACAAGCTTCATGTCAAAAACTAGTTAACCAAAAGGAAAAAAGATGTTAAAAATGTTAAAACAATTGATTTTGTTAAACTGAAGAAAACATCAAAAGAAACAGAGTCAAAACCCAAACTAAGTGGTGTTACTAGGGTGTCACACATATCTCCACAAAGAAAGTTTAATCATAAGGTTGATAGCAGGTCGTGCTACAACTGTGGAGAGTGTGGACACATTGCTTTCTTTTGTCCTTACTATCAGACACCTAGGAAGAAGATTGAACTTCAGGATTCAAAACCTAGGTATTCTAAGAGGAGTTCTTTAACTCCACCTAGAAGAACTAGTGAACCTAACATTCAACCCATTAGCCAGTTCACTGTTTATCACAAACAGGCATTGCACAAATCTGGCTTATGGAAAGAGAAGTCATCCTCTGTGTTTGATAATGATGACAAGAAGGAACCTGAGCTACGCTCACTCTCTAAGGGTCAATGGGTTGAATTCATGATGTGTGATGCCTCTGGGAAACCCAAGCCAGTAAAGGATTGGGTTCCTAACCTAAACTAATGTTTTACATTGTATGTGCAGGGTGTTCGCTACAGTGCTGAAACCAACACGTGGATTGTAGACAGCGGAGCATCCAGGAACATGACAGGAAACAGGGCTCTTTTATCAAACGTCAAGCAAATAAAAGGAGGGCATGTTTACAACAACTCAACGGGTTTAGTAGAAGTTGGTGTAATGTTGATGTTCAGAGATATACCACACCACCTACTGGAAAAGGACCCGCCTACGTTTTTTACTATGATGGATTCTTTAAGACCTTCAACATCCCTATCTCTCCTTCTGATGATGAGTTAGCTACTCGAATGATGTATGATATCTTCAATACACCATCTCTTGATTCAACATCATCGAGTTCACAGGGAGAATCATCTACTCAATCAGGGGGAGTAGTCGACGACAGTGACTCCTCCTCTAAAGATGAAGCTGAAAAAGATGACCAGAACAGTCAGGAGGAACAGGTTCTAGTTCTTGAAAGTCTACAAGAATCTAACGGTGATGCACCTTCACTTCGGAACCTCAAACTCCTTCTACCTCAGATGCAGAACCAAATATTCATAATCTTGGCTCTGAGGTAGCTGTTCCTACTACTCCAGGATCACGTCTAAACGTCTATCATCCCTTGGACAATGTCATTGGGGATGTCAGATCAGGAGTACAAACCCGAAATCAGCTGTACTCAGCTGATATGCCTCTGTTATGGAAAAGGGATATTCATGATGGTGTTTATCGGTGTTTTGTCTCGCAGTTTGAGCCAAAATATGTCAGTGATGCAGTAAACGATGAGGCATGGGTGAGTGCCATGCAAGAAGAACTTCTTCAGTTCAAGAAGTTAGGAGTATGGACTTTGGTAGATAGACCTAAAGGTGCTAAGGTCATTGGCACCAAATGGGTCTTGAAATGTAAGAAGGATGACCAAGGGGTCATTATCAGGAACAAGGCTCGACTGGTTGTTCAGGGATTTCGCCAAGTCAAGGGGATTGACTACAATGAAGTGTTTGCACCCATGGCAAGGATGGAAGCCATCTGTATCTTCCTTGCCTATGCATCGTATATGAAGATTAAAGTCTATCAATTAGATGTGACGAGTGCATTCCTTCATGGGGAAATTCGAGTTACAGTGTATGTCAGTCAACCTGAGGGATTTGAAGATTTGTATCATCGGGACAGAGTTTACAATCTCGACAGGGCCTTATACGGCTTCATCAAGCTCCAAGGGCTGGTATGAGAAACTCTCAACTCATCTTGTGAAACACGACTTTCGCAGGGGAGTCATTGACTGCACACTATTCATCAAAGAAAAAGATGGAGACCTACTGCTAGTACAAATCTATGTCGATGACATAATCTTCGGTTCAAAGAACGAAGAATTATGCAAAGAGTTTGAAGCAGCTATGAAGAAAGAGTTTGAGATGAGTGCTATGGGGGAGATGAAATTCTTTCTCGGGTTACAGGTGGATCAGACACCAAATGGGATCTTTCTACATCAGACCAAGTATGTGGGAGACATTCTCAGTCGGTTTAACATGGAGAATGCTTCTGCTGCTGGGACTCCACTTGCTACAAATCATGATATAGCACCTGACGAAAATGGAGATCTGGTAGATGCCACAATGTACCGAGGAATGATTGGATCTCTCATGTATCTCACTGCCTCAAGACCTGATATCATGTATGCTACATGTTTATGTTCTAGATATCAGGCTAAGCCTAAGGTTAACCATCTGATCGGGGTCAAAAGGATATTTCATTATTTGAAGGGTACACCCACACTTGGGTTATGGTATCCTCATGATGATAACTTGAGCTCACGGCGTATAGTGACTCGGATTACGGGGGCTGCAAGATGAGCTACAAGTCTACATCAGCAGGGTGTCAATTCTTTGGGAGGAGATTAGTTACCTGGCAGTGTAAGAAGCAGACCTCGGTTGCATTGTCCACCTGTGAAGCCGAATACGTTGCTGCTACAAGTTGCTGTTCACAAATCATCTGGATTTAACAGCAAATACAGGATTACGGTTTAAAGTTTTCTTCTACTCCTATCTTTGTTGATAACTCTGCTGCAATTGCAGTAACTAAAAATCCGGTACAACATCCAAAGACCAAACACATCGGTATTAAATACCATTTCATAAGAGACTGTTTTGAAAAGAATTTAATCGATGTGGTAAAAATTAATACTGACTTTCAACGCGCTGACCTCTATACAAAAGCCTTTGATAAACCACGTTTTTTATCTGTTAGAGGTCAACGGCGTTAAAAAGAAAAGTGATGTTATTCCTGATGATGATCATGTGTAGTCCGATGCATTGTAGTTTTTTTTTGTTTTTCCTTATTTATTTTATTCTGTTTAAATTAAATTTATGTATTTAGCTGTCTGTTAAAATCCTAAAATAATTAAATCCAGTATGATTTTAGAATTTTAGGGGGAGAGTAGGTCAGCTAGTAATATTAAAAAAACACACGAGGGAGAAGGAGTGGATAGCTGATATAAGGTAGATCGTATCTGTGATACCGATTCAAACCGTTTGGAAAATGATAGTACATAGGAACAAATCAAAAGGGACTTTAAAATTTAATTTAGAAAAGATGCAAGATTCAAAGTATAAGTCTGTGTAGTCTAAGCAATATAAAAGGGAAGATGATAGAAAAACTGGTAACTACTAAGGTAACACAAAGAAAATAGACCTAGAGGTTGCTAGACCACAAAGGATATGTCCATAGATTCAACACAATAGATGATTAGACCTGACTGGTGATCTCAAGATCAAACTAAGTTGTTCAACTGACTGTGGGCTGCCATCTTATCACTGGTTAACACAATCAACAATATTCCAATAAGGGGTAATAAGCATGTAAACGCCACAAATGTGTGCGGATGACCATAAATAGAGCAAAGCACGGAAAAAATGAAAGACAAATGCTATCAAGCTAATGACATATGTTGTTATTGCATTCTGTGCAAAAGAAAATTTAGCTGCTCTAACAAGAAGATAGGTTGTGTGCCTCTTTGCTGTACGATGGCACTGACCTGAGGATAAGCATAACCTAGATATTCTAGAATTCATTGTTGTTTTCCGCCTCTCTGCTGTGCGATGGCACTGACCTGAGGATTGGCTTCTCTTTGAAAGCTCTAAGAATAGTCTCTTCTAGTAAAAATACCCGTAGACCGCTCAAATACTCCTGAGGAATGTTGATTACCATATAAGTGTGGGATCCAAAAATGTTAGTTGAAATAATTAAACCTAAAACTATCACCAGTTTGTGTCTAAAGTTTGTGTATGGATTTAAAAGGACAAATATACTGACAATCATTGTGGCTGCAATTCTTGAAAGTTCAAATCAATGTGGGAATCTAATAGTACCAGTGTGATTTCCTAAATTTGCTAACGACTCTGGATGAAAACCAAGAATTGAGCATCAAAAGGTTTTGATAACAAGTCCCAATGATTTGACTTGCCTGTATGATTCCAAAATTGAATTGGTCCAGGTGTGGTCAAACTAAATTGAAGCTGCCTATTCTGGAACCAAATCCAGTAGATGTCTATCTTAGGAATTATCTCTCACAAAAAGTCAAAAACAAGTTTTATTTTTGTATTTAGTTTAAGTTTCTAGTCAGTTAGTCATTTTAGTTTGTTTGTTCGTTGGACTATATCATGAAAATCAGTATGGGATTAACTCACCTAAAAGGGTCATGCCTGAAATGGCCACATGTGTTTTCAAAGTTTAAAAGGGTCACATCTGAAGTGACTAAATTGTTTAAAAGGATCACGTCTGAGGTGATCAAAAAAGTTTTCAAGTTAAAATGATCATGTCTGAGATGATCAAATGCTCATAATGTTAATTTCAACAGGTAAAAAGGGTTTAAGTGCTAAATGTTCATAAGTGTAACCCATTCGCACGACTGGATCATAAGTATGGACCAACCATGCGAATGGCTTCCATTCGCATGACTGGACATGAGATTGAGCCATTCACCTTTATGGCTTATCAGAATGATCCATTCGACCAATGAAAGGGTACAAATGAGTCAGTCGACCGACTAAGACTCAGTCGGCCAACTGAATGCGAATGAAAGGGCCAATCGCACGACTGAGCCTCAGCCGCCCGAATGAACTGAGTCAATGAGGCCATTCGGCCGATTGAACTCAGCTTCAATATTTAAAGGGCCATAGTTGATCGCATTCCACTCATCACCCTCAATCGCTCCTAAATCGCACCAAGTACCGTTACTCTGCCGAAATTCCTCTAGACCTCGTTTTACATCTTTATTGATCTTCTGACGTGCGTTGACGTTTATACAGGAATATTGCAGTGAAATCTTACCGAAATCAGAAGACATTGAACCCAAATTCGTGATATTCGAGTGAAACAAGAACCGGACTGTAAATGACCTAATAACCAACATTAACTAAGCAAAATGTTAAAATTAAATTTAATAGGTTATTAGTGACAAGATGGCGAGTCTAATGGACCATTAAACCATGTTAAATTACTTGTTTTGGTCAAGATTCAACCACAGGCGACTGAAAAGTGGGACAAGCGACTGGTCGTCCGGATGAACTCCAATCGCACGATTGAATCTTGCGATTGGGTCAATCGGCCAAATGCACCATGCGAATGAACTCAGTCGGCCGACTGAACCAATCGCAGACTCAGCCAACAGATTGAACTCAGTCGCATGTCTCATTCACCCGAATGAGCTCAGTCGCATGAAAGGACAACTGACTGACTTCAGTCGCATGATTCATTCGCACGGATGAACCAAATTGAATTTAAACTGTACACTTTGAATTGAATTTTGATGTATGACTTTCTAATGGTTCTATGTCTTGTGTTTCAGGTCAATGGCTGATAGATGGTCCATCAATCCAAAGCAAAATATATGTGCTCATTTGGACAATACGACTCGGAATGGGGCCGAGTTTACAGAGATTATTGCGTTCCTTCAACGTTCTCTGATACATAAAGCCATATCCACACCGTGTACTCCTTACAGGTCGTTACATCAGACTTTCTGGGAGAATGCCTCCGTAGATCGTTCACGTGAGCCTTACAGCATACGGAGCTCCATTCATGGTCATGATATTGAGATTACAGCAGCTGACATCCAGAGAGTACTTGATTTTGGGGACGATACTGATCACCCCACCAGACTACATCCATTTACAGTCAGAGGTTGCTTTCTCAGGATCAAGTACGCTGGGGACATCAACTCAGGTGTGCTCAATAAGAGCAACCTGTGTCCCCAGTATAAGTACTTGGTGCATGTGATCTTGAAGTGTATTGCTTCTCGGAGGGGTGGG
The DNA here is from genome assembly GCA_025506515.1 of Flaveria trinervia. Classification (NCBI taxonomy): domain Eukaryota; kingdom Viridiplantae; phylum Streptophyta; class Magnoliopsida; order Asterales; family Asteraceae; genus Flaveria; species Flaveria trinervia. The sequence continues at coordinate 64,718,722 of CM046443.1, forward strand.
TTTGATGACCTGTCAGACCAGATTCAGAATGCCTATGTGGCACTGGTGCTGAACCACCCTTTCAGCTTCTCGAGCAAGATCTTCTCATATCTGGTGGACAATCTGGAGGCCAAGGGGAAGGAGGGTTTTTGTATGTACCCCAGGTTTCTGCAGCTGATCTTCAACGAGAAGCTGCCATTACTTCCCAAGGAGAGCCATGATGCGATTGCCCTAGAGATTATGGATGACACGACTTTGGGTCGCATGAGAGTGTATCGGGGCAAGCAGGTAAAGCCCCAGGTAAAGAGGTTGATCGGCCATCTAGCCAATGAAAGATATGTGGCACCAGGTAGACGCAAGTGGCGTCATGATGACAACGATTCAGACGATGAGAGGCTATTGCTCCCAGAGCATGATTCAGACGATGATGACAGTGGGGATGCTGGGGATGATATGCCTATTCCACCGAGGGGCACAACTTCAATGTTATACCTCTAGTATCTGCCCCAACAGGCGACAGAACTGAGTCAGTGGGTTTCCACCAGGACTTCATACCTGGTGAGGAGGAAGAAGATTTTGATGAGGAGCCCTTGACAAGGACTGTGGGAAGCAAGGTTGTTCCCACAGAGTATGGACTCTGGGTGGTTGGTGAACACCCCAGGGATTCAGGAGAGACTACTGCAGATCCCAGCTATGCCCTGAGTCAGCTAGCCGTGTTCTAGGGGGAGCATCCACCTCGACTGGATCGAGGAAGAAAAGGATGGCTTAGCCCCACGGCCAGAAGAAGAAGAAGAGAAGAATCACCTTCGCCACCACCATAGCCACTACATCTACCACCACCACTACCACTTCTACAGCCACACCATCCACCACCACAGCCACCACAGCTACCACTACCACCACCACACCTCCCACCACTGTACATATGCCAACCACCACCATATCTTTCACTCCTATATCACCTCCACTATCTCACAGACCCAACCCCATCTTCACCACAGCCACCACCACCACCACTAGCCACCAAGCAAGACCCTCATCCCATCCCGCACATATATATGGATCTCCTCTACCTCCAATTGGGGTAGAGGAACAACTTTCTGCACTGAACCGGATGGTGATGCGTTTATTAGCTGCTGATGAGGAGAAGACGACGCAGATCCGTCATCTGACAGATCTTACTGCAGCGCAGTCTCAGCAGATCTCGGAGCAGGCTCGGTTGCTAGATGAGCAGGCCCAACAAATGGCTACTCAGAGCCACGAGATCGCCCAACTCCAAGAGCATAGTGTCACATCTACTAAGAGGATTGAGGAGTTGGAGGAGGCTATGAAGACCATCATGCTAAAGCTTAAGGGATCTAAAGACGAGCCACTAAAGATTAAAGAGGGAGACGCAGATGATGAGGATGGTATGAGGATGATGATGATGATGAGACTGAGGACGATGAGGGGATTGAGGACGAGAGGACAGAGGAAAGGAATGAGGATGATGACGAAGAAGGAGGGGATGCAGCCACATCTGCGTCTACTCAAGGTCAAGATAGGAGATCCAAGAGGAAAAAAGACCAACAAGCTTCCTCCTCTGCTCCACCAAGCGATGATCCAGTGATCCAAGAGAAAAGTAATGATTAGATGTCTATATATTTGATTGCTTTTGTACTTGAATCATGTATTAAACTTATGTATTTGATGTTTATATTAAGATTATTGTATTTCTGTCTTGATTATTAACTAATGTTTGCTGTGTTGAATGTTTTAAATCAAGCAGAACCTGAATTCCAAAGAGATGAATACGATATTTCTCCCCTCCAACATGTCAAGACTCAACTGACGTTGATTCTTGATCTGCAGGGTATTGTCAGGAGATCGTTATGTATACTCCTGAGGAAGGAGAAATCATTCATAATCTTACTAACGAGCAATTAGCTGAGATCTTCAAGTTAAATCCCGATGAGATTGTGAAGGATGCTCCAACGTGCGACTTGACAAGTGACGAAGAGCTCAATGACGTTGATGAAATAGAGATAGAAGATGTCATTGTAGAGCACTACCCTCAGTATGCTGACAATGAGGGAAATATGGTCCCCAATCTAGGTGAATCCCTTGTCAATGATACATTTGAGGTGTTAGACAAAATGGAGCAGGAGTCAGAGAAGACGGAGGGAACGGCACAAGCCTCAAATGATGATGTTGATATCCAAAAGGCTGAGTGGGCTGCCTGTTTTGAAGAAGTTAGAGCCCAACATGCTGCACCTAAACAGGACGCCTACACCAAACTCTACAGAGTCAAGAACATCATAAGGTGTCAGGCAGGATTATAGCATGGGCATATTTTGAGGACCTTAACGTCTATGCAGTTAAGAGGGAGAAGGGCATAGAGTACTTTAGATTTCCACATGATCTAAAGACTCTACCAGGTTTTGAGCTCAACCAGCTGGCCAAACTGAAGCTGTTGTATGCTGACCCAAGAAAGATGTCCGGCTGGTTTGAAGCTATCCTAAAGAAGGAGTACCACACCAGGTGGGTTAACTTCAGACCCTAACAGCCTACAAGGTACATCAGAAGGTCTGAAGTTTATGCCATTACTAGAAAGCCAAAGATAGTGTTGAAGTGGAGTCCTCCGCGCACGATGTCAAGAATCCCACTCAGGGAAATGCCACAGGACTTCACTTCACACTTTAAGTGGTGGTACTATGATTGGAGGACAGGAGAAGCGGTCATAGTCCTAAACAAAGAGGGCCAAATGGATACTATCAGGGTATTTGACCCAATGTGGCTTACCAACATGTCAGCTAATTATGTCTACACTCTATACAAGTGGCCACTGTTCTATGATACGCAGGATATAGTACAAGCCCTCCAGTTCCAGAATGTCATAAGACTCTGTTTTGCATTTGAGATTCATGCAGGAGTCACAAAAGAGGATAAGTACAAGGAGTATGAGGAGGCAATGAAGAAAACAAGACATTAGAGAGATCTAGGTCCAAGGGGGAGTTTGTTGATACATGTATGTCCCTAGATCATGATATGAATGTAATAGATCTTGTTTGTCTGATTCTGAGGTAATGTTTGGAATAATTAATGAAATGATATTGGTTGTTTATTATTTACAATGTTTAATATTTTATTAATGAGTCGATGTTGAATGGTTAATTAGGTTTGTGGTTGTTTGAATTGTTACACATAATGTTATATTAATTAATACATTCAAACTTAACAAAATGAAGTTCCCATACGACTGGCCCATGCGAATGGACCATACGCATGAATAACTTCATACGAATGACTCAGTCGCACGACTGAACCAGGAGACTGGATCAGTCGTATGATTGTAACATAAGATTGGCTCAATCGCACGACTGAACACTCAGTCGTGCGAATGAATCAACCGCATGGTTCAATCGCACAACTAAACCATACTAATGGTTCAGTCGCACGAATGAACAATACTAACCTATAAATACAACCCAATTCGTGGAAATAAGGGGGCTTTCATTCTATTTCGACTCCAGATGTACCCTAGCCGTCCAGAAGCCTTCAAGTTGATACTCCAAGTTCATAGAATGTTGTAGATCGATTCCTAATCAATTCTTAACGTTTGATTCAATACTTTATTGATTCTACGTGCGTTCTCACTGATTGGATCGCCAATCAAATAGGATTCCGCACTATTTGGTTTGGTTTACACGTTAATCATTCGGTATTTCGTTCAAATACTAGGTCCTAACAACGCCAAAGTCAACATCAAAAAGGCTGAGTGGGCTGCATGCTTTGAAGAAATAAGAGCCCAACGCAGTGCTCCAACGTCAACTGTCTACACCAAGCTATACAAAGTGAAGAAACATCACAAGGTGTCGGGCAAAATCATCGTGTGGGCACATTTCGAAGATCTCAACGTTTATGCAGCTAAACGTGAGAAGGGGATTGAGTACTTCAGGTTCCCACACGACCTGAAGACTCTTCCTGATTTTGAGCTTTACCAGTTAGCAAAGTTGAAATTGCTATACGCTGACCTACGTAAAATGTCAGGCTGGTTTGAAACAACTCTAAAGAGAGAGTACCACACCAAATGGGTCAACTTCAAACCTCAACAACCAACGAGGTATATCAGACAGTCTGAGGTTGATGCCATAACTGGAAAACCGAAAATAGTGCTGAAGTGGAGTCCTCTACGCACAATGTCTAAGATCCTTCTACGGGAGATGCCACAGGACTTCACTCCACACTTCAAATGGTGGTGCTATGATTGGAGAACAGGAGAGGCAGTCATAGTGTTGAACAAGAATGGTGTTATGGAAACCATCAGGGTGTTTGACCTGATGTGGCTTACTAACTTGTCTGCTGATGATGTCTACACATTATACAAGTGGCCACTATTCTATGACTCACAAGATGTTGTACAAGCTCTACAATTTCAGATGGTGATACAACTCTGTTTTGCTTTTGAGATACATGTAGGAGTCACAAGAAAAAGAAGTACAAGAAGTTTGAAGAGCTTATGAAGGATGTAAGACAATAGATGAAACTAGGTCCAAGGGGGAGTTTGTAGATACATGTGTCCCTAGTTTCTGAACTTAATTTAAAATGTCTTTATTGTCTTACACATATGTAATTGAATGGTACTTAATGAAATACAATGTGTGGTTGTGCTTATAATGTTTATTATTTCATTGATTAGTAGGTTAATGCTTATTAGGTTTGTGGTTGTTTGCATAGATCTTATTAAATGATAATTAAGAAATATGTTAGACTTAATCGTGTGAAGTTTTCATGCGATTGGCCCATGCTAATGGACCATACGCATGAACAACTTCATGCTAATGAACCATTAGTACGAATGAACCAGGAGACTAGATCAGTCGCATGATTGTGACATGAGATTGGCTCAGTCGCACAACTGAATACTCAGTCGTGCGAATGGATCAACCGCATGACTGAACCATGCAAATGGTCTAGTCACATGATTGAGAAACCCTAACCTATAAATACCGCTTAAATCGTGGAAAAATGAGACACTTTGAATAATTCGATACCTACACGTACCCTAGCCGTCCAGAGACCTCTAGCAACCTGTTCCAACTTCATAGATCGCAGTAGATCAATTGCTAATCGTTCTTAATGTTTAGATTCAATCTTTAATTGATTCTACATGCGTTCTCACTGATTGGATCACCAATCAAATAGGATTCCGCACTATTTGATTCGGTACACGCGTAAATCTGTTAGTATTCGTCCAGTACACGAGCCTAACAAATCACGTCTTGTTCATCGAGTGTTCATCAAAGAGAAATCAAGTTCCAAATCCTTAAATCAATCGAAACCAAGTAAGTTTGATACATGATTGTGATCGATTAAGCAAGGGGAACAAAAGCCTCATGGTTAGTTTGATTATCAATCTTGAATTAACGATCAATTTGATCGATTGTGTTTTAGGGTTCTTAAGGATTTGGGGGTTTTGTTTAGGTTTGTATATAAGATATAAAAGGCAAATACTATCGCCACTTAGGCCTTTGGTTCACTGGTTCCATAATCCCACCCTATCTTCGAGGTCCCGAGTTCGACCTTGGCGACCTCCAACTATAAGGCCCCGTTCCCGGGACGGTTACAACTGATAAATCATTGTGTATAAAACATATAATTACATTGACTTCAATAAAGTATTACAGCATAAACATTCAAAAATGACATTTCATTTCATTATAAAAGCTTTTGCAAAAATAATACATCGTTAACAAGTTACAAAATACATGTTGCATTACATCACAAAAGCATTATAAAAATGGATGCCATCCAAAAGAGCTGAGTAGCCACCCCGTACGATCCTCAACAATCATTACCTGCCAACTGGAAACACATAAAAGTTAGTGTTGCTGAGTGAGTTCAAGTTTTAAAATAAAACATACTTTTCTTTTGTTAAAACCGTTCTTTACTTTCATGCGATCATACATCATACGTACACATAGGTTATATTACTATCTTCATCATTCGTTCTTTAACTTCAGTTCATTCGTCGTACGTCATTAACTTTCACATTCCTTCAACCATAAACTCTACCCTTCTGTTCCTGGTATTGGACCTAGGACTATCATAGACCAGCTATAACGGTGCTCCGCACCTCTGGTCACAACACCTAGAGTAGAGTTTAGGTGTACCAATGCCATGTGCAATACCCTGCTGTTCCTGGTACTAGACCTAGGCCTATCATAGACCAGCTATAATGGTGCTCCGCACCTCTGGTCACAGTACCTAGGGTATGCAGCAATGGTTCTATACAAATGGCCAATCACAAAGAAAGACCCCGATGTGCATCCTCCCGGGGTAGCGAACCCACACACCGTTAGGCTAACACCTTTTAGTGGCGTGTCCCGACATACAAGGCTTGCAAGACTTTTTTTACTTTCATCCTTCATTAATGCATGCATTTATCATGTTCCTCTTTCATTATATTTCACTTTACGTTACATAATACTTTCATTTCATTCATTAACATTCACGTAAGTCACAGGAAAGATAAACATACATCATAACAAGGTACATATCCACGCAATCAACATCATCATACAGGGCAACATCATACATACATAACATACATCATGCATAATCATGCAACATCATCATTCCCAACATAACCTCTAAGATCTCAAAAGTCATCATACATGAACCTACGGGAACCTCCCACGTCAAAACTTACATCTGCACTTTCCCCCGAAAGTCAGTAATCAAACTACGCTTTCTCGAGTACACCAGCCCTACTTGGGCGTATGAGCACCCTTCAGTCGCATGGCCTTTAGGCGACTGAACATCATGTGAATGGACCAATATGGATGAAAACCTACGCGAATGAACACCCATACCAATGGAACTAATGCGGATGAACCCAATACGGATGAGTTCTATGCAAATGGAACTAATGCGAATGAACACTTTGTGCAGATGAAACTAATACTGATGAGCACTTATGAGAATGGGCTCTTAGTTGCATGACCCCCATGCGAATGACCCTCAGTCGCATGACTGGAAGGCGTATGGGCTCCAGTCGCACGACTCACATGCGATTGATCCTCAATCACACGACTGGCATGCTGTGGACTTCAGTCGCACGTCTGGCATGCCATTTGGTCGCATTGCCCTAGCTGATGTAGAATGCAGTTCATCCCGAACCCAATCTGCCATTTTCGGCCTCCAAGCTCATCCAAACCCATTTGAAGCCCAAATCAACCATTCTAAACCTTAGGAATGCATACGACAATATCATTCAAGCAGGCACAAGCCCGGAAACAAACTCCAAACGCATCACACGCAAACACATACAAATGGGTCAAACACACACACATACAAAAACGAGTTTCAGATGTGTTCCAGCCCTAAAATCGACCAAAAACGGTTAAAAGAGGGGTCCTAGGACTCACACAAACCACATCGAGAAGTAGAGCTTCGTTTGGACCCGGTACACGACGATTTTGCACTCTTGAATCCACCCGAACTAACTTTTTTTCTCTTTTTTCTCCCTTTCTTCTTCTCCTCTCTTTTCTTTGCTGAACTTTGGGTGTGGGGAGAGGGTAAGGGCTGACCTCTCCCTTCAAATACTTCAATTCACCCAACTTTCTCTCGTTGGCGAGTTTGGTCCCCCGACTTTGGACTTTATTTCTTTTCTTCTTTCGTCAGCTTTAAAGAAAATAATTAACCGGGTGTTACACCAACATTTTTTGGGGTTGTTTTATAACTTATAATAATATGTAAAAAATTATAAAAAAATCATTTTATAAATTTCGTGTATTTTAAACCATTTAAATAGTTTTCTGTAATTCACTTATAAAAATGTCCTTATATTTTATTTAAAATTCTAAAGTAAATGTTATAGTTAGTATATATTTTTGTAAAACTTAGACTTTAAACACTAGTTTATACAATTATTATTTCAACCATTGTTTGTTTAAATTGTTGATTAAATCGTGTTCATTTTATTTAGATACAAAACCTTAATTAAACTTTATGAATAATACAAATTTTTTTAAAAATGTTATTCTATTTCCATATTGTATATAAATATAAATCAATCATTTCCAAAAAAATAGAATTGGTTTTCGTTTGATAAATATAATTGACAAAACACCAAACATCAAATTGAACCCTAGCTCATAATAATTCGTTGGACTTAATATTAGACTTTAACCTTGTGCTTAAATATATTTAGGTGCCTTGTGACGATTCATCTTGAAATGATGTTTATTATTATTTTTATTAATCTTCATTGCATACTTAATTGATAAGTGACTTTCCATGCCCCTTTTTATATATTTCACACTATTTTGGGTGAAACATGATACATATACAACATACACTTATAAACGTTTGAACTTGTAAAGCACTTACAATTTATCTTTATATTTTGTCATGGTTATTTGTGTGTTGTAAGTGATTATATGAGATACATATTTGTTTGCAATCATTAACTATTGCTAGCCTTGCGACGTATTAGATCTTTGGGCCTGACAAGTCTATTTGGTGCTAAAGCTGAGGTATTGCTGGCTCCTGATGATGCATGCTTGTTCATCTTGGGAACCAAATACACTTAGCCAATCATACATACTTGTAATCAAGTCGAGGTTTGGTTGTAACGATATGTGTTCTATAACCTTGCTAACATATAACCTATGACATGAATTGCTACTTGTAATCTTGTTATATTATGTATGAAACCTTGGAAACTCACCAACTTTTTAGTTGACCTTTTATTTTTATCATGTTTCAGGAAATGCCCAAGTTTGAAGTTATCGTTTGAAGCTTGCAATAAACTAGGATTTGGACCTAGTTAAATAAATAAAACGTTTATGTTATGTTTTGTTTTATTTGGAACTATTTCATGTTTTGAGACTTATGATTGTATTTCATTTTAAAACTTATAAAAATAATATTTTCATTTAAATTTAGCGTTATGTGGCTGTGAACAATCTTAACCCTCACATCTCGATGATTTCGCCATCAAGGTTGGGATGTGACAAGTCAACTTATCCACATTGGCAATGCAGATGAACAAGAAGAAAGGCGAACGAAGACTTAGACTAGTTCTGATCTAATAGGTCAGGGGTAGTTTAGTCGTTTTGTAAAATGCAACTTGTCTGCCTATAAATACAATAGACAACCTCGTAAATGAGGTGACACAATATAGACAATCCGAATATTTTGTATTCCCTAGGTGCATTATTATTGTTCTTGCTAAACCCTAGCATTTATTGTAATCAATCACCTTTAATAATACATAAAAACATTTATGAGTATTTCTTCTGCATTGAATGTGTCTTGATTGTATGATTCCGTCATTCAATCACTAACTCAATCATTATATTCGATCCTAAGTGAGAATCTCAATCTCACTACCCAGTCACATTCAACAATATAAATTTGAGTCACTCTATGTAAGGCCCCGTTCCCGGGACGCTTATAGTTGGTCCTTCATCGCACATAAAACATATATTTTTATCATCTTACGTAAAATCGTTGCAGCGGAAACATCATTTTCATTTCATCAAAATGCTATTGCAAACTATACAACCGTTCATTACACAATATCATTTTTACATTTCATTACAAAAGCATTATAACAGTGGATGCCATCCCAAAATAACTGAGTAGTCGCCCCGTGCCATCCTCAGCAACATACCTGCCAACTGGAAATACATCAAAGTCAGTGTTGCTAAGTGAGTTCTAGTTTTATAAAATAGAACTTACTTTTCTTTCGTTAAAAACATTCTTTACTTTCATGTGATCATACAATCATACGTACACATAGATAATAGTTACTATTATCTTCTTCATTCGTTCATAACATCATTTCTTCCGTTCGTTCATTTCATCCACATCGCACTTTTCGCACAAATCGCACCTTAGCATCATCGTACCCAAAGTACATATCACACAAATCGCACACATGAGGTAGCCAAAAATCTCACGCTACATAGCACACAGTAAATACCACATCGCACATATCGGAGCAGTTACCAAAACTGAACTCCCACTGTGTCTATAGTCCCTCATGTTAACCATCATACGTATCGCACAAATCGCACCAATGGAGTGGTCACCAAGACCGACTCCCCTGTGTGTGTGAGAACTCTTGGGGTTTAGCCAGAATCGCATGCTATCTCATGGGTTAGCCAAAATCGCATGATACATAATCCACATGTGGTAGCCAAAATTGCACGCTACATACCACACAATAAATACCACATCGCACGTATCGGAGCAGTTACCAAAACTGAACTCCCTACTATCTCTATGCCCCTTATGAGTTAGCCAAGATTGCACGCTATAATTACACACACATTGAGCTAACAACTCTCAGTGAGTTGTGAACCTCCTTCCTTACACTTGCAAGCCATCCTTGCTCTCATTCCTTCATTCATGCTTACATTCATTCATTACGTTCCTCTTTTCATTATCTTCCACTTTACGTTATATAATACTTTCATTACATTCATTAATGTGACATGTAAAGCCATTGGAAAGATAAACATATATCATGATAAGGAACATAACATACACAATCATCAGCATCATACAGGGAAACATCATATATACATAACATGCATAATCATGCAACATCATCACAACATACACAATACAGCATCACACATCATCATCATACATCATCTTTAGTCATCCATACCCATTACATCATCTTCAACCCCAAAGGTCCGAGTCTATATCCGCACTTTCCCGAAAGTCAGACACTAACTATGGTCATTCGGGCGTATGGACCCTACTCAGTCGCATGATCTTCATGCGTATGAGAACACTCAGGCGAATGGACCTCCAGTCGCATAGCCTCCAATCGCATACTTCCCATGTGAATGAACCTCAGTCGCAAAATATCCGGGCGTATGGACCTCAGTCGCAGGACCTTCATGCGAATGGCCCTCAGTCACACTCCTTTCATGCATATGAACCTCAATCGCATGACATCTGGGCATATGGACTCCAGTCGCATGACCTTCAGTCGCATGACCTTCAGTCGCATGACCTTCAGTCGCATGACCTTCAGTCGCATGACCTTCAGTCGCATGACCTTCAGTCGCATGACCTTCAGTCGCATGACCTTCAGTCGCATGACCTTTGTCCCCATTTCCTTCAGTCACATGACTCTCATCCGCATTTCCTTTAGTCGCATAGCCTTCATGCGTATAGCTCTCAGTCGCACGAATGGACCTCAGCCGCACCTCTTTCGTGCGTATGGCCCTCAGTCGCATGCCATTCAGTCGCATGGACCTCCAGTCGCATAGCCCTAGCTAGGCACAGAATGCAGTTCATCCCGAACTGCAGCCGCCAAGCTCGACTTCCAAACTCTTCCAAACCTCTACTAAGCTCAAATCAACCATTCTAAACCTTAGGGAAGCATACCACAACATCATTCAAGCGCAACCAAGCCTGAAATCAAGCCCCAAACGAATCAAACACATACACATACATACAAAAACGGGTTTACACCCAAATACTCGAAAAATGGTTTTCAGATGTGTTCCAGCCCCAAAATCATTCAAAAACATGTAAAAGAGGGGTCCTAGAACTCACATTAACAATTCCGTCGAGTAGAGCTTCGATTTGACCCGCTACACGATGATTTCCACGCTCGAATCAACCCAAACCAAGCTTTCCTCCTCTTTTCTCCTTTTCTCTCTTCTTTGGCTGAGTTTTGACAAGAATGGGGAGGGTGTGGGCTGCCCTCCCCCTTTTATACTTCCACTCATCCAAGTTTCTTCCCGTTTGACAAGTTTAGTCCCTCGACTTTGAACTTTTATTTCTTTTCTTCTTTCGTCGGCTTCAAAGAAAATTTCCAGGCGTTACAAGTCCACCCCCTTATATAGGTTTCATCCCCGAAACCTGTTATCCCTTAAATCACCGCGGGCAATATTGTCTCATCTCTTTTCCAGTCTCCCACCTAGAATTCCATCGGTCTATGTCGCTTACTAACATACGACTTCTCGTTTATCTCTGGCTACCTTTATCAGGACTTTGATCCTTTCGAGCTTCTCAATCGTAGCCTCGTTCACCTCAATGCTTCCCATACGACATTTGGTGCTCAGCCTTCACTTGTAAACAAGTAAGACATTTACTCCCGTACTCCACCACGTCACGTTTCATACCCGGCCACCCATAATGTTTACTCAGGTCTCGGTGCCTCTGAAGGTTGGGATATCAGTGTATCCACATACCTTACATCGGCCAAGTAGACAATACGTCCACGCCTCAAACACTTTCCCGCCACCGCCATCGCAATCGCCATCGGAATCGTAGTGACTCGATCACCTTAGACCGTCACTATGATCCCGTCAGGCGCTGTCAACCATATCAGGTTTTGCAGCACATAATGTTCACTTTGTAGTCTGCCAAACAGTCCATTCCTAGGACCACATAGAAGGGCGTATCTATACTCTTACTACTAACAAGCAATTTAGCATAGAAAGCAGCAGGAATAAAACTCTTACTAGCGCTAGAATCGAACTACACAAGGCTAAAGGTTGATTTAGTAGGAACATACCTGACACAACATCGGGGTCGCTCTAGCCTCCTCCTGCATCATCGTGTTGGCGCTGCATTCGCCTTCTGTTCTTCTCCTCTAGTCCTCTTCACTCCCGAACCTTTCGCCCTTGGCTTCTTACAGTCCCTGCTTATGTGGCCAATTCCTCCATAATTATAACATCTCACAGTCCCACATTCTCTAGCCACATGTCCAGGCTTCCCACACTTAAAGCAAGTGTTTGGTCCCCTTTTTCATTCTCCCGAATGCTCCATCCCGCATTTACCACGTCTGTTCGTCCCCGCACCAGGTGTGACCATACGACGGTCATCCCCCGTGTGTGCTTATTATTCGTCATGTCACCACCCCGTCCAGTTCTCTTTCCCTTCCAGTTCTGGTCTCCATCACCTTTCTCGCCGTCTTCAGCCACCACCACCACCATAGTTCTTTCATCATACAACCTCCCCGCCAAATCAACTGCCGACCTAAATGTGCTCGGTCGGGCAGCGATCATGTGCCTACGGATATCCGCCAGCAAGCCCTGAATATACCTCTTGATCTTTTGCGAAAGAGGTGTCACCAGATCTAGCACCAGCCGTGCCATTTCGTTGTTTGGTGGTGTACTGCTGATGTGTCATTGTTCCCGCCTCTAGCTGCAGGAACTCTCTTTCAACTTTATCCATCTCACGGATTAGGACAGAACTCTTCAATCACCAACCTTTTCAACTCTGACCATCTCATCCTTCTGATAGCCCGACTACCCTCAAGTTCGACTATGTTGTCCCACCAGCACAACGCCGAGTCCACGAAAGAGTGGGCAGCAAACTTTACCTTCTGGTCCTCCCGACACTCGCTGATATTTAGAACAACTTCCATTTCCCTCACCCATTGGTGAGCAGCAGCAGTAGTGCCATTACCATCAAAAGTTGGGGGCTTTCATCGTTGAAACGCCCCGTAGTTATAGCCTCATGCCACCTCCGGCGCAGGCTCCTCCTCTCCTTCTTCCTCATCATCACCGGAGAAAACCGTTTCAGTCTCGGGCCATCTCCTTCCGCCGAAGGTCTACCCCTTTCCTGTCTCTCCCCATCTCGAACAACCTTTATCACTTCGGTCGCCACAGACGATAGGATCTCTGCATGGCCTGATGCACTTCCTCCGCAACCGCCTCTCTCATCGAGGCTCTAGATTGGCACTCTTATCACCGTCCTCCGGATGAGGGGTCTCGGTTTCCTCATGAACCACTTTCTCCACTCTAGGTCTTCCTCTCGTGACCCGTGGTTCAGCACCACGTCCACCACCGCCTCCATCTCGTGAAGCTTTCAAAGATCTACCACCGGCCATCCCTGCACCCACTGAAAGATTCAAACAGCAACACGGTCATTCAAGGGAACAACTCAGTTTATGTCAAGTATAGTAAGTCCCTAATTACAATGGACAGTTGTGATTAGCCACTCACTTTACTCTTCATACCCCAAGCATTACCTATCTTGACTGCATCGGTGTCTAAATCTACCAGCAACACATAAATCACATAACATGCACACATAATACCGGTTAACATTAAAGAAAATACCTAATGGCACGCAGCTACTCAGATTGGCATCCCTTTCTTTTCCGTCCTATTCTCAGTTTAAGTTAAGGTTTTTTTTGAAACTTTACCCATTTCACTTAAAATTTGGCTCTGATACCAACTTGTAAGGCCCCATTCCCAGGATGCTTACAGCTGGTCCTTCATCGTACATAAAACATATATTTTTATCATCTTACGTAAAAGCATTGCAGCGGAAACATCAAAAACAACATTTTCATTTCATCAAAATGCTTTTGAAAACTATACAACCGTTCATTACACAATATCATCTTTACATTTCATTACAAAAGTACTATAACAATGGATGCCATCCCAAAAGAACTGAGTAGTCGCCCCGTGCCATCCTCAGTAACATACCTGCCAACTGGAAAAACACATCAAAGTCAGCGTTGCTGAGTGAGTTCTAGTTTTATAAAATAAAATATACTTTTCTTTCGTTAAAACCATTCTTTACTTTCATGTGATCATACAATTATACGTACACATAGACAATAGTTATCATTATCTTCCACTGTGTCTTTAGTCCCTCATGTTAACCATCATACATATCGCACAAATCGCACCAATGGAGTGGTCACCAAGACCAACTCCCCTGTGTGTGTGAGAACTCTTGGGGTTTAGCCAGAATCGCACGCTATCTCATGGGTTAGCCAAAATCGCACGCTACATAATCCACATGAGGTAGCCAAAATCGCACGCTACATAGCACACAGTAAATACCACATCGCACGTATCGGAGTAGTTACCAAAACTGAACTCCCTACTGTGTCTATGTCCCCTTATGACTTAGCCAAGATCGCACGCTATAATTACACACACAGTTGAGCTAACAACTCTCACTGAGTTGTGAACCTCCTTCCTTACTCTTGCAAGCCATCCTTGCTCTCATTCCTTCGTTCATGCTTACATTTATTCATTACGTTCCTCAATTCATTATCTTCCACTTTACGTTATATAATACTTTCATTACATTCATTAACGTGACACGTAAAGCCATTGGAAAGATAAACATACATCATGATAAGGAATATAACATACACAGTCATCAACATCGTACAGGGCAACATCATACATACATAACATGCATAATCATGCAACATCATCACAACATACAACCATACGGCATCACACATCATTGAACATCACATCATCATGAGTTCATCATCATACATCATCTTAAGTCATCCATACCCATTACATCATCTACAACCCCAAAGGTCCGAGTCTACATCTGCACTTTCCCGAAAGTCAGACACGAACTATGGTCATTCGGGCGTATGGACCCTACTCAGTCGCATGATCTTCATGTGTATGAGAACACTCAGGCGATTGGACCTCCAGTCGCATAGCCTCCAATCGCATACTTCCCATGCGAATGAACCTCAGTCGCATGACATCCGGGCGTATGGACCTCAGTCGTAGGACCTTCATGCGAATGGCCCACAGTCACACTCCTTTCATGCGTATGAACCTCAATTGCCTGACATCCAGGCGTATGGACTCCAGTCGCATGACCTTCGTCCGCATTTCCTTCAGTCGCATGACTCTCATCCGCATTTCCTTCAGTCGCATAGCCTTCATGCGTATGGCTCTCAGTCACACGAATGAACCTCGGTCGCACCTCTTTTGTGCGTATGGCCCTCAGTCGCATGCCATTCAGTCGCATGGACCTCTAGTCGCATAGCCCTAGCTGGGCGCAGAATGCAGTTCATCCCGAACTACAGCCGCCAAGCTCGACCTCCAAACTCTTCCAAACCTCTTCTAAGCTCAAATCAACAATTCTAAACCTTAGGGCAGCATGCCACGATGTCATTCAAGCACAACCACGCCCGAAATCAAGCCCCAAACGAATCAACACATACATATACATACAAAACAGGTTTACACCCAAATACCTGAAAAATGGTTTTCAGATGTGTTTCAGCCCTAAAATCATTCAAAAACATGTAAAAGAGGGGTCCTAGAACTCACATTAACAATCCCGTCGAGTAGAGCTTCGATTTGACCCGCTACACGACGATTTCCACGCTCGAATCAACCCGAACCAAGCTTTTCTGCTCTTTTCTCATTTTCTCTCTTCTTTGGCTGAGTTTTGGCAAGAATGGGGAGGGTGTGGGCTGCCCTCCCCCTTTTATACTTCCACTCATCCAAGTTTCTTCCCGTTTGGTAAGTTTGGTCCCTCGACTTTGAACTTTTATTTCTTTTCTTCTTTCGTCGGCTTCAAAGAAAATTTCCGGGCATTACACTCTACTTATTGGCATAAATATAGTTTAAAAAACGAATCGGGTCGATTGTAGTTTATACATTATCATGCAACGTATGCTGTCGCGGCAACACGCGACAGGTAAAATAGCTAGTTCCTTTATAAAAAAATAATTGAATAGAATAGTGTTATAATACAAAAAAATGTTTAATATAAAGTTTAAAATTAATTATGTTTTTGACACATATTGTTTAAGAAATGGGGTATTTTAGTTATTATGTATTATATGTTTATTGTATCAAATATCAATTAATTGTATCATATATTTTACTTTATCTGTTATATGTATTTATCATTGTATTTTACGTTTTTAATCATTTTGTGTTATTTTTATTATTGCTTCTATAGATTATAGAAACTTGTCATCTATATTGTGTTTTACAATTAGAAACACACGAAGATATACTTCGCTTAAAACTCATGGTGTTGAAGATAATACAATATGTTATTTTCGTCATTGTTTTTTGTAGTTATATAAACTTGTTATCTATTATTATGTTTTATAACTAAAAGTACAAAATGTATTTTACTAATATATTTTTTAAAATTTATAGTGTTCAAGATAGCACAATGATAATAAAAAATCATAACGAGACATTGTGCTATTCTGTTACTGTTTTTAATATATGAGATTGATTAGGTCTTACTTTATTATTTTTGTTTTACATACTAGAGATACATAATAACGTTATTCTATCATTATATTTTATTTACTTTATCATTTTATAAAAACACAATATTATTAAGAAAAACAAAAGAACTAACAAAAAGACACAGTTAATTGAAGGAAAGACACAATGACGAGAGGTGGGCTTAAAAACATAAAAAAGTTAATTATCTTTTTATATAACAATATTGTACTCATTTTTAAGAGTGAAAAATGTTAGTTTTTATTGTGTAAATTTAAAAAAAAATAATGTCGTATATAAAACTTATAAACGTTAAAAAAATGAGAAATTTGCAAAAAGTCAACCAAAGTAGTTATTCTAAAATCCCCTTGTAACAAACTTTCCCCTGTAAATTGATCTTAATTATTGATTAAAGAAATTGATCATGAGATTACTTCTTATACTTTTTAGTTTTAGGAGACTTTTTATTTGAACCTTTCGGTTGAATATATGATCCATGAGATTTTTTCATGTTGCATGTTTGATTTTTAGAATTTTAAAAATGTAAAACTAGCCCATTAAATCTCTTTAATATTTGAGTTAAAGTGAGTGTGATGGTGTATTTTCTCTTGTTTATGTTATTAATACTTTATAATAGTATAGACATGAATTCCTTCTTGTATAACTTGTATAACTTGTTGGAATGGAGTGTGACAAGCTTACACTACCTATTCAAAATGTGGTTGGAATACAACAAGCTTGCATATTGGAGGACCTTAAATATGGTTCGCTGGAATGTAACAAGCTTACAGTAGCATAATTCATAAACATTATGATGTAGCAAATTAGTGTATGCTGCCAATAGTATATGATCATGCAAGTTTTTTGACCTTAATCAGATTATGTATAGAAATTAGTACATGAAACAAATTAGTACATGAAAACATGTGCAACAACTTAATAGATGAATATACAAGTTAATTATTATAAGCATAGTATGTGTCATCCGCAGCCCCTGAAATGAGAGTAACTAACGGTCATTTGCTAAAAATTATACAGATTTAATGGGTCATTTGCAGCCTATAAAACTATTTGAACTGTCACTATACAAATGAACCAACTATGCAGCCTATGAAATTGACCAAATTGACACTAAGATCAAATTTTAATGAAAACGTTAAAGTCTTCGAAAGCGGGTCAAATTTTACTACAGGTCAATGTAAAATCAAAATTTAGGGATGAAGTCTGAAAGGTGATGAATGAAGTCAACATTCTAGCTTTGTGATTTTAAAGACATTTTATTAGTGTTTAAATGTAAAATTACATAATTATCCTCACTTTGACTCTAAATACTACATGGATTTAACCACAGAGACTAAACTTGCATCATACACATAAAAGTTTAGATTACAGTGCAATTTTGAAACTTTGAGGACTAAACATGCAATCTAGTCAAGCCATAGTGTCACATCCTATTGACGGGGGTTGATCGAAATTTGACTGGCATCAACTTATGTAGTGGGAAATAATAATTTAATCTTAAAGGCGGTTACATCTCCCAATTCAAATGTCTACGTGGCATTACAACAATAATAATTTATCTCATACTAAAAATTGTCTAGAATCCAAATAACATATTTTATTTAAATTGTATATAACATGTTTGACTAAATCTCCAAGTGGTCCAGCTAATGCGGCTCTATCCATAAGTCGATCAAAATTTTTCTGCTAAAACACACACCCAAAATATGTCAAGAGAATATTGGTAAGTGTAACATCATGTATTTTTTATTAACAAAAAGTTAACTTTTTTTTAAATTCTGAACCGTAGTTGGCATTTATAAAACTTATGAGTTATTTATGCTTATTTGTAGTTTGTCTTTAACCATTAAGATAAAATCTAATAATATAACTATTAACTTAAATAATAATAGTTATGATAATAGTAACAAAAATAATAACTAGAATAATAATAATAAAGATACTAATAATGAAAGCATTATTAATAAAATTAATAGAGTTAACTATCAAAATAATAAAACTAATAATAAGATTGTTACTAATAATAATAATTTGTGAAAATATTAAACTTGTAAGAGTTAAAAACTTAAATTAATTAAGTTATCGGTGTTGTTTTATCAATTTAGAAACTTTAAATATTAAAGTTTAAACATAAAATGTTAACAAAAGGAAACAACAGGGACCATTATGTAAATTAATAAACATAAATTAAGTTTCTTTTTCTCATGTTTTTCCGGCCACCACTGCGGCGAGCTCCGGCGGCCCTCAAGCACCCCAAAATAGACGGTAAAAACGAAATTAAACAATTTCTTAATTACTCTACACCAGTTTCAAACATAATATCGAGTAAAATTGATGTTATTTCATGTATTAAAGTCGAGGGTGACCGAAACCGAATCATTCGATCACACCAAAGACAAATCAAACCAAATTGAACAAATCAAGTCGATTGAATGTTCTTAAACGTATGTATAATCATTTCAGAAATAAATGCAGGAATTAATTTGAATTAAACAAACCTTTAATCTCTGAATTATAACCAAACACCTCGGTTCAAAGTTGAAACCCATTAAGGGTAAAATCGGTTAAATTAGGGCTATTTAACAAGGGAAACCATTTCATTGATCCCTTTGATATGTTAGATATCTCAATTTTCCATTAAAATGTACACATATACACAATTCGATGGAGACTTTATCACGACCTGAGAGTACGTCGAAGTGCATCGATCTCAACCCGATCACGTAAGTTACACACATCAACCTACTCGGTTTTGCATAACAAGCAAAGCCCTAAGTTTAATTTCGTTCACAATCACGAATCGAGGGTCAATTTAATTTAAGTTGATTCTAGGGTTCTTCAAATTTGGAGGAAACTCCTTACTTAAGGTTATAAGGTTTGGAAACCAATATGAACTGAGGCCGCAGCCCTGGTTCACTGGTTAAGATACTCGTCCCATTAACATGAGGTCCCGGGTTCGAATCCGGGCACCATCATGTAATTTTTTAAAGTTTTAGGCCAAAACAAATTTCAGAAAACTTATAATAAATATAAAATTTCTTTTATAAACTTCAAATATTTTTAAACCACCTAACTATTTTTCTGAAAATTTATTTCTTAAAATATCTTAATTGATTATTAATTATTTTTAAACAAACGATATATCTAGTTTATTTTCTTGTAAAATAGACTTTAAACAATTGTTATTATTTGTTCAAACATTAAATATATATATTATTATTGTTTAAATGATTGATAATTTAAAAAAATTAAAAGTTTATTTAAACTATACTTAGACTTTTATTACAAATGGTTTTCTTTTTATTAAAATGATTAAATAGTGTATTTCATTTCCATTGTCTCAAAACATGATCAAATATACAATTTTAGTTGGATTTAATTATTAAAACACCAAATGCCAAATTGGAACCCTAGTTCCCGTTAATTCGTTAAACTTATTATTAAACTTAAATCTTGTAATTATATATTTAGGTGTATTGTGACGGTTTACAATTGGAACAACACTTATCATTAATCTTATTAATCGTCATTATATATTTCTTGACCAAGTGAGTATTTCTATACCCTTTTGTATATTTTTTACACTTTGAGGTGGAACATGTTACCTTATAATCATTGCACTTGTAAAATGGTTGATTGTTGTAAACACTTGGCAATTCGCTTACTTGTTATGGTTAGTTGAACTTTAGTAATTACCATGTATTGACTATTATATGTGCAATCATTAAATAATGCTAGCCTTGTGACGTCATAGATCTATGGGCCTGACAAGCCTGCTTGCTTAATCCAAGAACACTTAGCTAATCGTATAATTTTGTAAATATGGAATCTTGTAAACTGTCAAGGTTTGATTGTTGCATCTGTCATACATCCCTAATTACTTTGCTCACTAACTTACGACATGAATTGCTATCTTTTATATACTTATGTATGAAAACTATGGAAATCTCACCAACATTATGTTGACCTTTTATTTTTAACATGTTTCAGGAAATGCGCAAGTTTAATAGCCATCTTTGAAGTTCTTTCACATCTAGGATTGGACCTAGTTAAGTAAATGAAATGTCTTGGTTTATTTACATCTTATGTTATGACTATTTTCATCTTTGAGATTTATGCTTGTAATGTTACATTTGAAACTCATGATTATTATACTTGGGATATAGCGTTATGTGGTTGTGAACAATCTTAACCCTCACATCTTGACGTTTCCGCCATCAAGGTTGGGGTGTGACAGATTGTTATCAGAGCCCATAACTATAGCGATTTAGGTTATTAGAAATGGTGACCTAGACTATAGTTTATGCATGAACCTTATAGAATAATATTTATATTCTTGTAAAAATACATTGTTTGCATGCTACATAATGATATGCCTTCTTATGTGCAACTTGCTGCCTTAGTGTAGAGATTAATGAAGAGGCTGATGTAACCTAAACATCCAATGTCTATCCTGCATGCTGCACAAGTGCATTGAAGAAGAATGTTTAGGAAGTTTTACACATACAACATAAAATACTCTAAGTGTAAAATCTTCCGAAGCCAAGACCAATATCTTTTGAAGCCAAATATGAAGTATTCCGAAGCCTCAGAGACAAAGTCTTACGAAGCTTCAACTTATGAAGACAGATTTCTTCCAAAGACTTTTAATACATGTTTTATCTGATGTACTTTTCCATAAAGCTGGACACCTTTCTGCTGCACCTTTGTAAGGTCACCAACTTACATGAGTTGGTGAAAAGGTCCATGCTTTTGGTAACTGTACATTGAGGTCTTGAGTCTGTAACTTTCTACTTTATGTACTTTATCCTTTTTGTAATAGATAAGGATGTGAGCTATGGCATGTCATAGTCACAAGTCAAAAGGCAATCTACCTTTTGACTCTACAATTGATTTTTTTTTGTGTCTAGTCAATTGTATCCAGCTGGCTTTCAAAGTATAGCCGGCTGTAGGATGTAGTATAATTATCTCATGTTCTTGTATCCTCCTATCATGCTTTGTAACACTTGTAATAAAACATAGAGAAAACAATATACTGCAATCTTGAAAACCATACACTTGTGTTTTTTGTGTTCTGTCTCTTATATTACTTGTGTTCTTAGTGTCCTACCTTGGTTAATCCAGTTTACTGTTTGATTAAGTTTTAGTTAATCTCCTCTTTGTGTTGTTATGTTGTAAATCTACACCCTTCAACAGTCCTGCATTTGGTATCAGAGCTTATCAGGCTCTTGATATAAGATCTCACCATCTTAAGATCCCTCACACACACAAATACTAAACTTTTCAAATGGCAGCCATTTCCAAGACTGATATGGAAACTAGAACCATGAACCTGACCACTCTTGATGAGTTTGATATCTGGTGTTTGAGAATGGAAGGTTTCATCAGTTCTCTTGATTCAAAAATGTGGGAGTCTATTAAGAATGGACCTTTCATACCCAGCACCCCTTCTGCTACTGGTGCTGGTATGATCCCAAAAGATGTGGCTAACTACTCTGATAAAGATAGGAAGAGAGTAGAGATTGACAGAAAAGACATGACAGCCCTTCAAACTGTCGTTCCAAACTCTGTGTACAGAGGTTTCAAAAAGTACAAAACAGCCAAGCAGCTGTGGGATACACTAAAACTGATGTATGTGGGTTCCTCTGAAGCCAAGGAGAACAAGAAGGATCTCCTGAAGCAGCAGTTTGAAAACTTCACCTTCAAAATAGGTGAAACCATGACTCAGCAGTACTTCAGGTATGTTGAGATTGTGGATACCCTAGTGGATGGAGGAGTTTCTCTTGAGAATAGAGACATTGTAAGGAAGTTCATGTCCTTACTTCCTAGGCAATGGACACACTACTGTGTGGTGATCAAGAGAATGAAAATCTCAAAACTCTTACTCTGACAGAGTTATATGGGATTCTTAGTGGCTACCAGATGGAGATGAACATGCAAGGTTCATCTGGCAACTCCAATAATCAAATGGGTTCAGCCCTACATGTGGTTGAAAGGGATAGCATAGAACCCAAACATCATCTCTTATGCTACCCTGACAACTCACCAAAGGGTCCTTTCATCACCTTCCCAGAGACACCAAGGGAGAACTACACTCAAGGAAGCCCATTCCAAGAGACAATCTCTTCTCAAGCTTTTGTGTCTTTTGATGAAAGCTGTGGCAACTCTCTTTTCACTTTTGAAGACCTGGATTGTATTCATCCAGATGATCTGGAGTACATGGAAATAGTCCAACAGATGGCTCTTCTCACTCATAGAGCCAAGAAGTTCTATAAGAGGACTGGAAGGAAGTTCCTAAGCAATGCAACCAGTGGAAAGTTTGGCCTTAACAAAGGCAAAGTCAAGTGTTACAACTATAACTTGATGGGCCACTTTGCTAGAGATTGTAAGGCACCTAGAGCAAATGGTGGCCAAACACAATCCAGACCAAACTACACTGACAAAGCTCTCCAGAATGAGAAGTCAAAGCAGCAGGCTGCTGTTGCTGTTGAAGAAGGAGGCTTTGACTGGAGCTTTCAGGTTGAAGATGCTTCTCCTAATCAAGCATTGATGGCAGATCATGATGAAACCAGGTATTAGAACATCTTTGTACTCCTGAATGCATTGCTAAAGTTAATAGATACAGGTCCTATAACCTGGAGATGAGATCTAACCTTGAGTCCTTAAACATTTTAAAATTTGATTTTAGAAAGTCTGAAAATGATTATAAACTGAAGATATAGGACCTAGAGAAAACCATTTCAGTTCTAAAACATGAACGCACAGATTTTAGGACTCAAATCAAAGATCTCATAACCAAGTTAACTAAGTGCCAGGCTGAGCTTGTGATCAGCAAAGCCAGGGCAAAAAAGAGTGTTCTTGAAGAAGAGACCTTTAAGAACATGATATCCTCATCCCTGTACAACAAAGTGTGCTATCAAAACAGGCAGGGACTGGGATCCAATGAGATAGCTCCTCCACACACAATCTTGTCTTTACGATCTGCTAGGTGTGGAACTTGTGAAGATGAGCTTCCTCTCATAGATCCTATGAGTGAAGAGGATGAAGAAGAGATAGTGAAGAATTCATCTGAGAAGAGTGAAGAAGAGGATCCCAAGAAGGGTCATTATCCTTCTGAGGAGAGAAAGAAGACTGTGATGACCAAGTCCATGAGAAAGAACTTAATCAGAAAGAGCAAAAGAAAAGCAAGGAAGGCTCAAGAGATCAAGGCTACTTTTGACTCTATGCAGAAACAAGTTTTCATCTCTGCATGGTTTAAAGTGGTAGGGACTGAAGACATCAACCAAAACTCTTCTGCTAAGAGTTCTGGTTCTTGTTCAACTCATCTCAGTAACAAGAAGAAGACTGATCTGCTATGTACCATTGCTGCACAACCTGGACCATCAAACTCCAAGCACAGTTTTCAACCCAAGAGGACTGTCTCAGCATCTAGAAAGATGAAGGTGGAGAAGGGATGTGACCAAAGATAGTCTTGTTCTCAGGAAAAAGGCTCTTGTGAAGAAGAAGATGAATTGTGTCATGTGTGACAACACCACTCACATTGCTAAGGATTGTCCATACAATCCAAAAGGTACTATCCATATGACCAAAAAAAGACTTCAAAGGGTCTCAAGAAGATTCAAGCTTCGTAAGGAAAATCTGTTTCCCTCGAAAGCTCCAAATCTCAAAAGAAGGCAAGTGGAAAATTACCTTCGGAAGAGAAGTTGGTCTCGGAAGAAAGGAGTTCTTCCAAAGTACTAAAGTCTGCTGCAGTGTCTGCAGAATCTTCGAAGGATCAGTCATCAAAACTTCTGAAGTTCCAAAAGCTTCCGAAGTTTTGAAGGTCATGTCCAAGACTCCAAAGGTGGTCTGGATGTCTAAGAAAGATCAAGTGACTGAGATTTCTCCATCTACAACAGCTCAAGATCCTCTTAGTACAACCACATGATTTATTACTGTTGAATTACCTTCTGTAAATGAGCCCAAGACAAGCAAGGCTTCGGTTTCCAAATATAACTAATCATTTTCTTTGTGCAGGGACAGCTGAAGACAAACAAAAATGTCTGGATCATAGACAGTGGCTGTTCCAGGCACATGACAGGCAATAGCTCACTACTCCAGAACTTTGAAAGGATTGATGGAGGACCAGTTGCTTTTGGAGGAGATAAAGGTGGTTATATTTTTGGAAGGGGCAAGGTCACAAATGGTAAGCTCAACATAGAAAAGGTAAACTTTGTCAAGGAGCTTGGATACAATCTTTTGAGTGTATCTCAATTTTGTAATCAGAGTCATAACATGCTCTTTACTGAGCATCAGTGCATTGTTCTTAAGCCTAGTGTGGTCATTCCTCATGAGCATATCCTGCTTAGAGCCCCCAGGAAAGGAAACATGTACAAGATGGACTTGCAAGAAACCTCTCCCTCTAGAGAAGTTTCATGCTTTTTGTCTAAAGCAAATAGTGATGAGTCTTTCCTATGGCATAAGAGAATGTGCCATGTAAACTTTAAGAACATGAATAAACTAATTAAGCATGATTTGGTAATTTGAATGCCAAAGAAAGATTTTACAAGTGATGACCACTGTGTTGCATGCCTAAAAGGGAAGCAACATAAGGTTTCTCACAAGCCTAAGGAAAGAAACTCCATCACTACACCCCTACACTTGTTACATATGGATCTTTTTGGCCCCACCAGTGTAATGAGTTTAGGAAGGACCTCTTACTGTTTAGTGATTATAGAAGATTTTACAAGATTCACCTTGGTTTTCTTCCTTAGAACTAAGGATGAGACTCCTGAGATTCTGAAGAATTTCATCTTAAAGATTGAGAATCAATCTGATCATAAGGTCAAGATCATAAGATGTGATCAAGGAACTAAATTGAAGAACCAAATCCTTGATACATTCTATGATGAAAAGGGTATTACAAGACAATTCAGTGCTCCCAGGACTCCTCAGCAGAATGGCGTTGCTGAGAGGAGAAACAAGACACTGATTGAAGCTACAAGAACCATGTTGTCTGACTCTAAGCTGCCCATCACCTTTTGGGCAGAGGCAGTCAACACTGGCTGCTATGTGCAGAACAGAGTTTTAGTGGTTAAGACTCATGGCAAGACTCCTTATGAACTTTGGCACAAGATGAAACCTTTCATTGGTTTTCTCAGGTCATTTGGATGTCCTTGCACCATCTTGAATACCAAAGATCAAATTACCAAGTTTGCTGAGAAGTCAGATGGACACTTTATTTGATACTCTTCTCAAGCTAAAGCTTATAGAGTATACAATCTCAGAACTAGAATTGTTGAGGAGTCAGGCAATATGACTTTCAATGAACACACACCTTATGTTGTTGGTTCTGGTCCTGATTGGCTATTTGATCTTGATTTAGTTACCAACTGTTTTAACAAATCTTGTGAGAATGTTTCAGGATCTGCAGAAAATTTAAATACAGGTGATCCTGATCTAAGATTTGAGCTAAGAAGACCATCAAGTCCTACATCTTCAGCTACAGTTGGAACTACTTATGCTAATGAGGTTCCTATTAGCACTACAATGACAAACTCAGCTGATACATCTAGGGTGCCTTCAATTCCAGCTCAGAGGCTCCACAACCAGATAAGAACACTTCAATTATGGAAGACAACAATGGTGGTGGTGACAGTGACCAATAATTTCTTGATGCCACTAACCACACCATAGATGAGAACATCAATGATGTCACACACTGCTTGGATCAAGTCTCTCTTGAAAAGTGTGCTAATGTGGTGGGAGAAAAATCTATGCCAGATCTAAATTTCTCTAATTTAGATCTCTCTCAGTAACTTGCTGTGATCCCTCAGCTTAGGATCCACAAGTCTCACCCCACCACAAACATCATTGGAGATGTTGTCACAGGGGTAAGGACAAGAGGACAAACCCATGAAGCAAAATTTTGTCTTCACTCTTTTTTCTTATCCCAGATAGAGCCAAAAAAAGTTGATGAGGCTCTAAAGGATGGAAGTTGGGTTGAAGCTATGCAACAAGAGCTGCTTCAATTCAAAAGGCAGAAAGTTTGGAACCTTTGTCCTCTTCCTTCTGGGAAAACTATCATTGGAACCAAATGGGTGTTTAGGAATAAGAAAGATGATAGAGGCATCATCATCAGAACAAAGCTAGATTGGTTGTTCAAAGATACACACAAGAAGAAGGGATTGACTACACTGATGTCTTTCCTCCAATGGCAAGATTAGAAGCTGTTAGGATATTCCTGGCATTTGCTGCATCCAAGAACTTCAAGGTTTTTCAGCTTGATGTGAAGTGTGCCTTTTTATATGGAGTGATAGATGAAGAGGTATATGTCAAACAACCACCTGGTTTTGTAGATCCTGATCATCCTGATTATGTTTGCAAGCTTGACAAAGCTCTCTATGGGCTACATCAGGCACCCAAGAAGTGGTATGAGACACTATCTAAGTATCTTTGTAAACATGGATACAGGAGATGTACTATAGATGGAACTCTCTTCATCAAAGGACAGGGAAATGACATATTTCTAGTTCAAGTGTATGTGGATGACATCATCTTTGGTTCAACTAATCCAAAGCTCTGCAAAGACTTCGAGAAGCTGATGAAAGACAGATTTGAAATGAGTGCCATGGGGGAACTCAATTTCTTTCTGGGAATTCAAGTGAAGCAAGTTGAAGATGGCATCTTAATAAGTCAGTCAAAGTAAGTTCAGGACATACTCAAGAGGTTCAACATGACTGATTGTAAGATTGCTAAGACACCCATAGCCAGAAACCACTCCCTTGGACCTGATCTGGAGGGGGAGTGTGTAGATGAGCACTTATACAGGGCTATGATTGGGTCTCTTATGTATCTTACATCTAGCAGACCTGATATCATGTTTGCTACATGCATCTGTGCAAGATATCAAGCCAACCCTAAGATGTCTCACCTCATCACTGTCAAGAGGATTCTAATATACCTCAAAGGTGCTTTAACGCTTGGTTTATGGTACCCCAAGAATCCTGACTTCAATATGTACGCTTATACAGATAGTGATTATGGTGGCTGCAACATGACTGCAAAGTCTACATCTGGGAGATGTCAATTCGTTGGTGGAAGGGTTGTCTCATGGCAATGCAAGAAACAATCCTGTGTCTTTGCATCAACTGCTGAAGCTGAATACATTGCTACTGCAAGCTGTTGTGCTTAAGTACTTTGGATTCAGAATCAGATGTCGGACTATGGGTTAAACTTCAAGGAGACTCCCATTCACATAGACAACAACAGTGCTATCTCAATCATAGAGAATTTTGTGCATCACTCAAGGACAAAGCACATCAATATCAGGTATCATTTAATAAGAGATAACTATGAAAATGGATTAATTAAACTAGTCAAAGTTCACATAGATGAACAATATGCTGATCTGTTTACAAAGGCTTTTGATGAACAGAGATTTAAATATCTAATATCAGCTATTGGGATGATAAACTTTGAGTAAGTTTTTCTTAAAACTAATTTTATTATTTCTTAAAATATGTGTGTCCTAAGTTGTCTAGTTCATCACTTTCATAAGCTCATGTTTTCTTTGGATGAAAATTTCATTTTGAAGACTTTCCTTAGATTTTTGAAAATTTCTGATACTTCAGAAGTTATGCTTTTAACTTCGGAAGCAAATCATGCCTTCAAAATAAATAACTGTCTAAGAAATTTACCTTCGGAAGAGCTTTCAGATTTATCTTCCGAAGCTTAAATACTTGTCTAGACACTTATTTTCAAGGACCATTTACTTCAAAAGCAAAATTAACTCTCGGAAGCTTTGTTGTCTTATATACAAAGCATTCAAGTTTTAATTTCTCTTCCGAAGCAAAATTCTCAAAACTCTCAGGAAACTCTTCCGAAGTCATTTCAGCTTCGGAAGCTTTTTAATTAAAACTTCCGAAGATAATAAACCTTCGGAATCTTTTTGACTTCCAAGAAAACTTCTTTTTGAGCAAAAGTAAACTACTTTTTCAGAGGTGGGACCGACATCTGGATTTCAAACTTTATCCTCTTTCATTAAACTTTATCTGAAATCCCTCTCACATATAAACCCAACGGTTTCCCCCTCTTTCTATCATTTGTTCTTCCTCCAAACCTAAAAACCCAAATTTCTCTCTGAAATTTCTTTCTTCCTTCTTTCTTCATCTCTAAGCTACCTCAAAATGGCCAACCTTGCTCACAGAAATGATCCCAACTTTACCATGCAGCTACACAGACAACATAATCAGGTTGCTCTGTTAAGCTCTGAGAAAGATCCTCATTTCTCAAGGTTTGTCATTTCTTAGCTCTGTCTAACTACTTCACCTCCCTAACCATTGATCCTCCATTCTATGAGGATCATCTGCTAGAATTCTGGAAAACCTACCAAGAGGTTGTTATGGATGAGGAGAAGGCACTGTCTGCCATAGTTCAGGGAGAACAGTCTTCATCACTCCGGCCATCATCAACATGCATCTTCAGCTGGATGATAAAGAAGGTGAGGTGTTCTACCCAAAGGAAGCTGTCAATCATTCTTTTGAGCAGATGGGATATGAGGGAGATTTCTCTGTAAAGACCTTTAGGAAAGGGAAGGTCTCATCCTAATGGAGATTCCTGCAAAATGTGGTCATCCACAGCTTATCAAACAAGCATGGTGGATGGGACCAGATTCCTGAGGATCTCTCTTTCATAATCCATGGAATGGTTCAGGGGGTCAAATTCAGGTATTCTCAGTTTGTTTATACAAATTTACTTGCTAATTTAGACTCCTTAGAGTATTACATGTTTCCTAGATATGTCCAGTACGTTCTTAACTGTGAACTGGGCTCATAGTTGAGGGAAACAGGTAACATTCTTAAATCAGGATAGATGAAGTCCGACATCTTTAAAATACTAAGGAAGCCCACTGTTGGCTTCTCTGGGGTAGAAATAGCCCTTGTCCCCAAAATGTTAGAGCTCATTGCTCAAGGTGACAACCTATCAGCACAAGCTAGTATTGAGCCCACACCTGCTACCTCCCAACCACCCACACAGCCTCAAATCACCATCACTTACCAAAGAAAATCCAAATGAACCCCTGCTCAGGCTATTTAGTCTGTGGAGGCCCCCATATACTCACCCATACAGGAAGAAGTGGACATTGGAGCTCCCACTTCTCCTAAGGAGCAGACCACTCCCATCTCTTCAAGAATCAGTGCTGAGGTTCCTCATGCTCAGTCTGATGAGCTCATTAGCCCAACTGCCTTAAGCCATCACTCTGAGTCTCAACACTCAAGTGATCAACCTTAGGGGACAGTTACCATCCCCAGCCTATAGATCTCAACCAACCAATTCCCCAACTTGACTTCTATACTGATGAAGATCTAGGTTTCAGTGAGTATAATGAGTCTCTCTTCTTTACCCCTCCTCAAAAAGAGATGAATGCTCCTGAGTCTCCTATATCTATCCCACATTAGTCACCTACAACTAAGGTGGACACTTCTGAACCTGTTTAGGATGTCCATATGGAAGAGGCTCTCACTTTTGAAAGTGATTACATCATTAAGACCTTAACCATGGCAACTCAGCCCATTGAAATCTGAACTGAGATTTCCAGTGAGCAGAGGAAAACCAGCAGCCAAGAACTGAAGCTGGTGGTGAGAGAGAGGACTCTTGTCCAATCATCTCATCGCCTAATGAGTCTTCTGATGAAGATGAGGGGAATCTGAGACTAAAGGTGCACAGACTTACTAAAACATGCACCTATTTAGTTTCAAAGGTCAGTCACCTTGAATCTCAGGTGACTACCTTACAAAACAGGATCAATGATCAGCAACTTGAGATTTCATATCTTAAGGAAAAACTAGCTGGGAGACCCTTACGAAGTGCTCAACTAGGAACACAAGAACGTGTGGATGTGATTGACCTATCTTCCAGCTCACCTATGCAAGTGGGTGATGCTACCAAAAAGGGGAGAAAGTTATTACAGCCACAGAACCTGGGAGTTCTTCAGAGAGAGTGGACATTGAGGACTCACCATCCTCACTTGCAATTGTGCATTCTCAACAACCTCCTCAAATTCATATTGATGTGGACTACACTGACTCCTTCATACAGAGTCTGTTTGAGGATGGGATACCACGGGCTATGTCATCTTCACCATCTTCCAATCATATCATTAGGTGGAGGTATGACAACATCAGGAAAGCCCTAATCATCATAAGAGTTCAAGGACAACAAGAAGTCTTCAATTTTCAGACTTTAAACTACTATGAAGGTCTGGATTTAGTTAACATGCCACTTGTCAACCCAAGCAAATCAAGACAAGCTGACAGACTGGCTCAAAGAATCCAAGACAGGATCACTACAGAGTTCAGCTTAAGAAGGAGACTTAGGCAATCAGGCAAAGCCATTGGTAAACTGTATATTGAGGCGGACCCTAAGATTAGTTTCATAGGGGAAACCTTGACTGAAGGTCCAGCGGCAAAACCTGAGACCCCTGTCTCATCATCATCAACTGCTGTAGAGATCCCCACTCCTATTGAGACACCTACTGGTGAAAGTGCTTCTCAACCTCTCTCTGGCTAGAGCTTAGATGCTGCAACAAGCAATGAAGGCCAAAGCTCTCTCCACCCTGAGTCACAAAGGTCTGTGAGTGACAAAGGGAAAAGAAAGATGAAATCTGAGGAGATTGAGAAGGAGGAGAGAGAGAGAGGAAAAGGAGGCTGAGGGGAGAAAGTTCTTCTGCTGAGTCTTCAAGACACATGGAGTCTGCTATTAGGGCTGGCCCTAGACCAGATACTCCGAATGATGAGTTAAGGCTAGACAGGATAAATTACCTGTAGACAAGGAACTATGACATAGACAGTGTCATCTCTCTCCCCTTAGAAGAGCTGAATGAACTGGTTGATCTAGAAAGGTCAAAGGAGAAGAAGAGGCAGAAGATGCAGAGCTTCTAGTACAAGTCAAAGAAGAGAGAAGAAGAAAAAGACTGTATAAGGATATGCCTACCTTCTCCCTAGTTTAGGAAAGTCCTGCACAAGATGATGTGGTTCAACAAGAACCTCAGGTAGACAAAGAAGAATAGAGGATCAAGATGATCAACTAGCTGAGTGCCACAGGCTTCTATCAAGCAGATGCACTCCTTCCCTTGTCCTATGACTATGTTGAGTTTGAATACTAAAAACAGCTTGAACTTGAGATATCTAAGGACAGAAAGACAACTAAGAAGAAACTAAGGAAGAAGCTGCAAAATCAAGAGCCATCATCCAAAAGAGCATGAAGAAGTCTGCTGATAGGCAGAGGATGATGAGCTTCTTGAAGCTATATGGATTCTACGGAAGGAGACTTGGCCCCATGTCTTTATCCACTATGGATAAGCATGTTAGGGTGATAAAGCAGAAGATCAAAAGTGGAGAGCTTATTGACTTACACTCCAATCCAAGTCAAGCCTCACATGAAGTGAAGGTTAAGGTTGAACAACCAAAGACAACACAACCTGGACCTCCTGCTGAACTCAGCAAGCTTCATCTTGTGATCCATTATAGGGTCAACCTCCCTCTCCTTCTGAGCCTGAGAGAGAGGAAGTCCCAACTAAGAAAGATAGTGAAGATCAATCTAGTGCTGCAGGCCAGTCTCTTAGTTAAAACCTATTAAGAGAAAGAAGAGGATGGCTTCTAAACCAAAGCCAAAGAAAAGAAGACTGCACCCTCTTCTAAACCCCAGGATGAGTCAGAACATCTTGAGGTTGTGCAGCCAGAGGATGCTACATCAACTCCAATTCAAACAGCTCCACTAGCATCAGGAAGACCCATCTTGTCTTGGACATACACCACAAATCCAGAAAGATGGCATGTCATTAGAGATCAAGGCACTAAAGACATTTACACAAGGCAAGATATGTTTCAGTTGCCTCTGCATGACCTCTTTGATATGAGAAGACACTTTGATAGTCTGAAGGATCCTGATCACCTTATGAAGAAAGGATTGGTGATCATCCTAGTGAGGACTGTTGACATATGAAGTCTACCAAGTGTTTTGGTAGCATCAGCCTATGGGGAGTTTGTAGAGATTAATAAAAAGGCTGATGCAACCTAAACATCCAATGTCTATCATGCATGCTGCACAAGCGCATTGAAGAAGAATGCTTAGGAAGTGTTACACATACAACAGAAAATACTCTAAGTGTAAAATCTTCCGAAGCCAAGATCAATATCTTCCGAAGCCAAATATGAAGTCTTTCGAAGCCTTAAAGAAAACGTCTTCTGAAGCTTCAACTTATGAAGATAGATTTCTTCTGAAGACTTTTAATACATGCTTTCTCTAATGTACTTTTCTATAAGCTGGACACCTTTCCGCTGCACCTTTGTAAGGTCACCAACTTACATGAGTTGGTGAAAAGGTCCATGCTTTTGGTAACTGTACATTGAGGTCTTGAGTCTGTAACTTTCTACTTTATGTACTTTATCCTTTTTGTAATAGATAAAGATGTTAGCTATGGCATGTCATAGTCACAAGTCAAAAGGCAATCTACCTATTGACTCTACAATTGATTTTGTTTTGTGTCTAGTCAATTGTATCCAGCTGGCTTTCAAAGTATAGCCGACCGTAGGATGTAGTATAAGTATCTCATGTTCTTGTATCTTTCTATCATGCTTTGTAACACTTGTAATAGAACATAGAGAAAGCAATATACTGCAATCTTGAAAACCATACACTTGTGTTCTTTGTGTTTTGTCTCTTATATTACTTGTGTTCTTAATGTCCTACCTTGGTTAATCCAGTTTACTGTTTGATTAAGTTTTAGTTAATCTCCTCTTTGTGTTGTTGTGTTGTAAATCTACACCCTTCAACGGTCCTACACTTAGCATAGGATTGCCTTATGAATGCTTAACTTTGTTACATGTCTCCCCTACACTTATCTTTGACTCTTTAATTCTCCTGAACATGAAGCTTCTTAATCTTATTCTCGATGACACAGGGGATCGTATACTGCAGGATCGTTTTGTCACTTAACACTTGGTTTTTCTCTCAAACTCACTTATGTTACACTCAGATCAGATGAAGAAGAGTCTATTCTAAGAGTTGAAAGTAATATAATAAGTAACAAAGAACACAATATAATTTTCAAGGTACTTGCATATATTGCTTCTCAACTCAATGTATTACATACTCTACAAGCATGATGTTATGAGTTACAATGAGAAACTATATATATACTACCTACAGCTAGATATACTTTGATACCAGCTGGAATCCTCTAACTAAAGCAAATACTACAAAGCTATAGTTTAAGGTATCTTAGATAAGTCTTATCTAAGATATGGTAGTCATGACATGTCCATGACTTACCTTTTGTCACCAACTAAAGTTGGTAACTTATACTAACATAAAAGGTGAACAATGGAATAAAGTATGGTCAACTACATGGCCTTTTGGGGAAACGCCCTGCAATATCAGTGGTCTGTAGCGGAGTGTCAGAGACCATACTTATGTACACTGGTTCATAGTAGTGTCTCCTGAAGGTTAATTGGCTTCGGAAGAACAAGTGCTTCTGAAGCCACTTATACTTCGGAAGATGCTACTTTTTCTGAGGCTTGATGGACTTCTTCTTTTCTTCATACTTCGAAAGTTTACTTATGATCTTTTCTTCTAAGACTTGATCTTCGGAACTGAGCACTTTGTATTCGGAAGTAGAGTTTATCTTTGGAAGTAAAACTTTTACATTGTCTTTAGAAGAACTCTATTTCCTTCGGAAGTCCCATACTTAGCTTCGGAAGTCCTTTCTAAGTTGCACCAAAATTTTTCTAAGTGATTTGGTTTTGGTTGCACCAGTCTTCCTCTTGATACAACAAACTCCCCCTAGGCTGATGCTACCAAAACTTCACTTATTCCTGCTCCTCAAGCTTTCAGCACCAAAGAAAGTAGATATTTATCTATTTCTTGTTCTTCCCTAAAGTAGTGCTGAGAAGCTTGTACAGATCATTATTTGACAGGAACTCCATTCTGTCACCCTGAATGATATGCACCCTTTGTTGGGTCCCTCCGAAAAGAGTTACTTGATGAGAGCTGTAGTCATACTCCCATCTAACTATAGGTTCCAATTTAGGGCCTTCCACCATCTGTAGAAAAGCAGTGTTTTTGGCGGTTGACCTTTCCTTGTTTTCCTTCTCTCTCAACTTCAACTCTTCTTCAACCCTTGCCTTTATGGTAAGCTCAGCAAGATAAAGGTTGCTAAGATGACTTCTGATATGAGCAGCAGTTTTAGAGTTGGAGGGATTGGAGAATGGTTTCTCTGCTAACTCAGTAATGTCAAATCTGCTGGAGTGTAGCAGAAAGAGGCATTTAGCCTGTTACTTTATCCATTCTCTCTCTCCACAACAAAGTTGTGAGAGGCTTCATCGAACCTCCACTGGATGATTTTCTTTCTAGGAACAAGAGGCTGACCGAGAACCTTGTCTCATTTCTTTGTGTCCAGCAGAGTCACCAACTTTCTTCTCAATTTCTTCTCTTCATCCTTTAAAGAATTAGAGTTGAGACCAAGAAGTCTAGTAGCATGGTCTAGTGTTCCACTGGGCAAATCAAGAAATTGATCTCTTATGAAGGAACATGAAGATCCATCAACATAAGTTAGTTTGATAGAGTCTTCTTCACAAGAGATGTCACTCAGGGTTGTGCATTTTGAGAGCTTTGTCTTGATTGCCTTGAATTCCTCTAGGGAGAGATGTTTAGAAGGCTGAGGGGATGGTTTGGAAGGTTGTTGGTAGTTGTGGTGTAGTGATTCTGGGAGTGTTTTGGTTAAGGATGGGTAGTTTGGGTGGTTGGTGAGGAAGTGGGTATGGATAATGGTGTAGTTTAGGTGTGTAGGGTTCAGTTTTGATGGTGAATGGTGAGGGAATTGGCTCAGGCTTGAGTGGTTGGCTTGAAGATCATCCACTGTATCCTTCTATACATCTCTTTCCTTTTGCC
Source organism: Flaveria trinervia (assembly GCA_025506515.1). Taxonomy (NCBI): domain Eukaryota; kingdom Viridiplantae; phylum Streptophyta; class Magnoliopsida; order Asterales; family Asteraceae; genus Flaveria; species Flaveria trinervia. Next base: position 64,754,649 of record CM046443.1, read on the forward strand.
CAAACGAATTTCAGCCTTGATTTCACTGACAATTCGTTAGAGTGTCTTTTCAGACATGGGTCCCACCTGCCTGCCAGAGAAGCCGTGAGCCCGGAGATAGTATTTCATCCAGGTATTCTCACCTATCTTCTTGGTCGCAGTGACTCGAGCTTCTTCTTCCTTCTTCTTCTTCTCCTTTAACTTCTCTCTTGCAGTTTTCTTTCTCTCTTTCTCCAGTTGATCCTGCTCTTTGTTGAAGAGCCATAGGATCGTCTTATCATTGAGTGGAGATAGTTCTTGAAGAGAGAAACCTTGGGAGGTTAGGAAAGTTATCCTTTCCCTCTAGAGCTTCATGTCAGCTTCCCTCTTTTCTCTTTCTTTTTCTTCCTCTAAGGCCAACCGTGCTGCTTCCTTCTGTTGTTCATTCCGCAGCCTGGTTGCCTTTTCCAGCTCTACTAACTCCTTTAATGGTAGCAGGAATATGTCTTCATTGGCAGCTCCAAGCTTGATGAGCTAATCAATGATCTCTACACTCTTCTTATTGTTGATTGCCTCCTGGTTGACTGCACTGCTTTGGAACTGGCAGCTAACAGCTTCCTAGTTGGAAGTCTACCTTTTCTTCTAAGCTTTTCAATCCTTTCCTCCTCCTGAAGCTCTTCTGCGGTTATTTTCTTCTTTCTTTTATCATCTTTTGAAGTGCTTGACTTTGGTGGCTCTTGAAGAGAGGATTCAGATTATGAGAGAGGTAGGGAAGGTGTCTGGGCTAGTGGTTGATTGAGAAAGACATCACTATTCACCTTAGATGCCAGCTCTAGAATTGCATCTGTGATGATTAGATCCTTAGACAGGAGAACAATCCTTCCACAACTTCCATTTCAGCTTCGGAAGACTCAACTTGTTCTTTTGAGGCTTTGACTTTAGCTTTGGAAGTTTGAGGAGTGTAGTTTCTGTCCCAACTATTTTGGTTGCTGGGCCATCAGTCCCCATTTCCTATTCGAATTGAATCTCAGGTTCCATTCGGACCTTAGATTGACCAACTTCTTCCACAGTGGTAGAAGGTGCACTTAACCTCTGAAGCTCTTCAGCTCCAAAGTAGATCATAGCCGCATCAGGACTAGGCTAATCTAGAGAGGATCTCAATAGAAACTTGGAGAGAGTCTATAGAGATCTCTGAGCATCCTTGGGTCAATTTGAAGTACAACTTGGGATGCTCAGAAAAGATAGTTGTGATAGGAGCCGAAAATTTGGAAGTTGAAGTCTGGCTCAGTGGTTCCTCAGGTGTTTGTCTCAGTGGTTCCTCAGTGTTTGTCTCTAAACACTCTCCCCTTTTTTCGTAGCATCATCTTGAGAGCTAGATGAGCTAGAGGAAGAGGTCAGGAAACTTGAATGGGTACATGTCTAACATCTCTCAATCTGTTTCTCAGCTAGTTGAGCCTTGAGATTGTCAATCTCAAGTTGCTGAGTGGCAGACCTATCCTTTAAAGTCCTAACCTTGGATTCAAGGTTTGACACTTTAGAAAGCAGGTCTTGTACAATGAGTTGCAGTCTTCCCTCATCTTCTTTTGAAGAATCATGGGGAGATGAGGTAACATACCTGTATGTTCAGCCTCACCACCAGATGTGGTTTCTTGGCACCCTGGTTTCCCTTGCCTTGTGATGTCTCTTTTAGAGTCATCAAAAGGCATGGTTGCCGCATATTCAGTCTAAAAAATGTTACCACTGTCCAGAAGGTCCATTGAGGCATCTTCTGTAGTGGCAGCTGAATCTGCATGAGTCCCTCCACATTGGTGGGATTCACCTCAGTAAAGGTTTGCTCATGGGGCTTAAGATAAAGGTCTCTCTAGGCTCTATTGATCCTTGAGAGAGTGTTGTGGATCAACTTCATTTCCATGAGGAGACGTAATCTCTTCACCAGTTTTGAAAAGAAGGCCAGTGACGGATAGAGAGGGTAAACCTAATGACCCGAGACCTTGATCAATGTCTATAGGCATTGAGCCTCTAGTGGGGCTGTCCCTTTGAGGCTGCTTAGAGGAGTGTAGATACTCACACTGAGGGCTTTCAGTTTGGGTAGTGGGCTCATGGGTTTGAGACTGAGGAGACTCAAGACCCATATTGAGGTCAATGGCGAAGGATGGTGAGACCTTAGACTGAGTGGGAGCCAATGTTCCACTTTAGTCCTTTTGGATTGAACAGGAGGAGCTTGTTCAATCAGAGTAGATTGAACATGGGTTTGTTTGGGGCGTCTTTGGTAAGTGATGGTGATGGGGTGAGAAGGTAAAGTTGGTAGTGTGGGGGCAGTTGCTGGTGTGGGTTCATCACCTGTGGGGGAATAGGGATGTCACCAGGAGTTATTTGCTCAGTCAACTTGGAAGTAGAGGAGTGTACCTTCTAGTGAAGTTGGTGGACACCTTCTTCAAAGTTTTGAAGATGGTTTCCTCATTTGAGGGACAGGTAGAGTGGCTGCACAGACAAGTCGACTCTGGTCTAGCTCACAGTTGATAATGTGCTGGAGAAATCTGGGATACATAAAGAATGTTCCCTCTGGAGATTTCCCATGAGATTTGTCAGCACAAATCTTGAATTTGAATCGGAGGCCTCTTACCATTCCATGAACTAGCACCCTATTCGTATGGAATTTGATCCCATCCCCCAGATTTATTTGACAGACAGTAAAGAACAACATGCAGCAGGAACTTCCAGTTGTAAGAAAAGTTGAATTTGTAGACAGTTGACCTGTTGATGTCTCCACCATATCCCATTTGAATATAAGTGCTATCCAAATTTGCTTTGGGGAATTCTATGGGTGCACCTTCATCATGAAGCTCGAGATGCTCCCTGATGAGTCGTTCAGTAATGATCAACTCCTGGCCACAAACGCTCGATCAAATTACTCGAATCCCATTTAGGGTTTCAATCTGACGATGATCCTAAAATTCAGCCATGTGATTGGAGTACACAGTGGGATTAACAGTCAGGGCAGTGTAATAGGATGATTGGGTAAGAAAGGAGATGATTTTAGAGAAGTCGGCATCTGTTGAGGATTCAAGAAGTGTGATTTTATTGTGTTGAGTGTTAAGTGCCATTTATGAAAAGTGAAGGCGGATGAGTTTGAGCTTGGGTAATTGGGAAGGAAGAAAGCTTTTAGGGCAGTAGAAATGTGGTAAGAAGATGAAAGTGAATAGTCGGTTATTTAAAAGAGGGTGAAATGACAATAGAGGTGTTTGGATAAGGTGATGTGATGTTTTAGTGGATGATGTGATAAGGGTGGTAAGGTTTAGTTTAGTTAAATAATCCGACATCATTAAAAAGATCTTTACTTTTTACAGTGTGGGGCCCAAAATATTTCCGTTACACAGTAAGAATTCTCTTCGGAGTATAAAGAATTTCCGAATGTAATTTTTCTTCCGAAGGCAATTCCTACTTCCGAAGGTAAAGTGTTACTTCCGAGAGTAAAGATTGCTTTTTGAATGGAGAGTTTTATAAGCTGCGAAGTAGACTTGATATGTATCAATCGCTTCTTCCGAGACTAAAACTCTTCCGAGAAGAAATTATCCTTGGAGGAATTTTGCTTCATAAGATATGTAAAATATCTTCTGAGTGTTCATTCCTCTTCAGAAGAATTTATACTTAAAAAATTTCAAAGAGAAACTTTTTTAAACAAGCTTAGCTTGTATTAACATAAGACATTACATATCAAAATATTTTCACAAGAGGTGAACTAATCAATATTTATCATCCCAATAACTGTAATGAGATACTTAAATCCCTGTTCATAAAAACTTTGGTGAACAAGTCAGCATATTGTTCATTTGAATCAACTTTGATTAGTTTAATCAAATTCTTCTCATGAATATCTCTAATGAATGATACCTGATATCAATTGCTTTGTCTTGGAGTGCTTTACAGGATTATCAGTGATAGAGATAGCATTGTTGTTGTCAATATGGATAGGAGTGCTCATAAAGTTGAATCCATAGTCTAACATCTGATTTTGAATCCATAGCAGCTGAGCACAACAACTTTCAGCAACAATATATTCAGCCTCAACAGTTGATGTAGAGACACAGGATTGTTTCTTGCATTGCCATGAGACGATCCTTCCACCAAGAAATTGACATCATCCTGATCTTGATTTCTTGTCAATGTTGCAACCATCATAGCCACTATCAGAGTATCCATAAAGATTAAAATCATTGTTCCTAGGATACCAGAGACTTAGTTTAGGTGCTCCCTTGCGGTATATGAGGATTCTCTTGGCAGCAGCTAGGTGAGACACCTTTGGAGCAGCCTGATATCTTGCACAAATGCATGTTGCAAAAATTGATATTAGATCTGCTAGCTATGAGATACATCAAATAACCAATAATCGCCCTATACTTATGTTTATTAGTATCCCCCTCAAGGTCAGGACAAGGATTATGGTTTCTGGGTATGGGTGTCTTGGCTGGCTTACAATATTTCATTTCAAATCTTTCTAAGATGTCATTGACATACTTGGATTGATTGATGAAAAACCCTTCCTTAATTGCTTCACCTGAATTCCAAGGAAAACATCCATTTTTCCCATGGAACTCATCTCAAACTTCTTTTTCATAATGCTTTCAAAGTCTTTGCACATTTGGTCGTTTGAGGAACCAAATATGATGTCATCAACATAGACTTGAGCAAGCAAAATATCCTTTCTAGACTTCCTTATGAAGAGAGTCTTATCAATGGTACCTCTAGTGTAACCATTTTTTCAGAAGAAACTGAGACAAAGTCTCATACCATAGCCTGGGCGCTTAGTGCAGCCCATATAGAGCTTTATCCAATTTGCACACATAATGGGGTGCTGTGGATCTTCAAATCCTGAAGGTTGGCACACGTAGACTTCCCTATCTTATCCCTATATAGAAAGACACACTTGACATCAAGTTGGTATACAGTGAAATTCTTGGATGCAGCGTAAGCAAGGAAGATCCTAACTACCTCAAGTCTTGCAACAGGTGCAAAGACATTAGTATAATCAATTCCTTCCCCTTGACTGTATCCTTGAACCACCAGTCTTGCCTTGTTCTTGATAATCAAGCCTCTATCATCTCTCTTGTTTCTAAAAACCCATATTGTGCCTATAGGTAATTGACCAGATGGTAGCAGACATAGGTTCCAAACCTTTTGTCTCTTGAATTGAAGTAGCTCCTCTTGCATCGATTCAATCCAACTACTATCTTTCAAGGCATCTTCGACCTTCTTGGGTTCTATCTACGACAGAAAGCACGAGTACAAGCAGACATTACCATGATGAGTCTGTCCTCGTGTTCTGACACCTTCAGAGACATCCCCTATGATGTTCTCAGCTGGATGAGTGTTATGAATCCTTAGACGAGGGATCACTTCCGATTGCAAGATAGATCCAGATTGGACATATTTTGCTCAGTAGCTTGAACCCTTTATCTAGCTGTTGTTTCAAACTCATTCAATGAGGACTGATTGAATGAATAAGAAATATCATCAATTGTTGGTTGTGAAGTAGCATTAATAGTTGCCATTTCATTCAAGATGCTACTTCCATCAACTTGGTGTTGTGCAGGATCACCTGATGAAAATTAAGAATCAGCAGGTGATTCACTAGTTGAAGCTTCACTATCCCTTGATATAGTTATAACTATCAGATCTGCCAATAACGGAAGCTTGATTTGTGGCAGCTCTTGGAGAACTTGGAAGAGGCCTGGGTAGCTCAAGTAGTTGATCAACATCAAAATCATTTTGAGCATCCATTCCAACCAAAACATTCTCACAAGATGGTTTAGAATAGTTTGGAAACAATTCTAAATTGAAAATATGATCAGGGCCATTCCCCTCACATAAGGAGTGTGCTCATTAACAACAATATTAGATGATTCCACAAATTGTTGATTCTTGATGTTGTAGACTCTATAGGTTTTAGAGCTAAAAGAGTATCCAACAAAGATAGCATCATCTGACTTTTCAGCAAATTTTCCCAAATTGTCCTTTGTGTTAAGTATGGTCCACCTACTGCCAAAGGACCTTAGAAAGCCAATGAACGGTGGCCTCTTGTTCCGTAACTCATAAAGGGTTTTTCCATGTGGCTTAACTATAAAAACCCTATTCTGCACATAGCATGCAATGCTGACTGCCTCTGCCCAGAATGTTAGAGGTATTTGGAATCAGCTAACATAGTTCGAGCAGCCTCAATAAGTGCCATGTTCCTCCTCTTAGCAACACCATTTTGTTGAGGAGTTCTAGGAGCACTGTATTGTCTGGCAATCCTTTTTAAGTTATAGAATGAGTCAAGAATGAAGTTCTTAAACTCAGTCCCTTGATCACTTTTGATTATCTTAATCTTGTGATCAATTTGATTTTCTATTTTAAGAATAAAAGATTTTAATGTTTTAGCAGTTTCATCTTTAGATCTTAAAAAGAATAACCATGTAAATCTTGTAAAATTATCAACAATCACAAGGCAATATGATTTCCTTCCAATGCTCATTATACTTGTGGGACCAAATAGATCCATGTGCAATAAGTGTAATGGAGTGGTGATGGAGTTAACACTTTTGGATTTGTGAGATGCCTTGTGTTGCTTCTCTTTCAGGCATGCAACATAGGTATCTTTGCATAAAAATTCATTTTTAGGCAAACCATGTACCAAGTTATTTTTAGCCAATTTATTCATTGTCTTAAAATTTACATGACACATACGTTTATGCCAAAGTGTTGACTCATCACTATCAGCTTTGGAAAGAAAGCATGATACTTCACCCATTAGGGAAGCATTGTGCATATCTAGCTTGTACATATCCCCTTTCCTCGGAGAGCTAAGAAGCACCAATTTCAGAGGAATTGTCATCCGGGTTTGAGGATAATGCACCCATGTTCTATGAAGAGCATTTGATGCTTTTGATCACAAAACTGAGAAATACTTAACAGATTGTGTTCAAGCTATTTGACAAAATTGACTTTGTTAACCTTTAACCTTCCATTGGATATACTTCCTCTGCCAGAAATATATCCTCCAGCCTCACCTCCAAACTGGACAGGACCTCCATCATAATGTTGAAATTATTGAAGGAGAGATCTATTCCTGCCATATGGATGGAGCATCCACTATCCATAATCCAGACATTGTTATTCTTGTCATATGGATGTCCTTGCACACAAGATGAGATGATTAGTTTTGTTTGGAGACACAAGCCTTGTTGCTCTTGGGTTCTTCCAATGATAGTGACATAATTGAACCAAAGTTAAGCATGGGGGTTCAATGGATGTCTTTGAAGAAGAGGTTTGGGCTGTAGCATCGTTCTTGATCTTCCAATCCATATTTTGGTTGATCATTGAGGATTGAGCCATTTGAGGCTTGCATAACATGGCATTCTTCCGAAGCTTCTTTCTTTTCGGAAGAACCCTTCACCACCTTTTCTTCTGAAACAGCCTTCTTCTGGCGTGGTTTCAAGGGAGTTCTTTTGTTCTTTTCATTTCTAACAGGGTTAGCTTCCGAAGCCATTTTCCCTTCGGAAGAAGAATTTTCTTCTGAAAGCAACCTTACTACGGAAAGTAGCTTTCCCTTTTTCATCACTTGGACCGTTTGATAGGGTCCAAATGAGAAACCTTCCTTGACTCATTCTTTCTTAACATTATTTGCATAATGTGTGCTAGCAGGATTGTAGTAACAATCTTTAGCCATGTGGTTTCGCAGACCACATATTATGCATGCAATATTAGTCTTTTGGGAGCTTAAGGATTGCTATTTCTTGTTATTTTTCTCTTTATCAGCAACCTTTCCCTTCAACTTCTGACCCTTTAGTAGGATAGGAGTGTTGGTACTACACTCCTTTCCTGGGTTAGAGTTACCTACCACTTGGAATCCAGCTGAGATGAATACACCCTTTTGTTTTGGGTCAATCATCAGCTTGGACTCAGCTACTTTCTTGGCAGTTCTTCTTGCAGCTTTAGCTCCGCTTCTTCTAGATTTGGTGGTTAGGATTTGATCTTCACTGGGAGAGGTGGGTTGATTACCTATTCCTTCCCTGTGGTGGCCTCTATTATTGCATCATTCTTTAACAAAAGTGAAGATGGGTCAGCAGATGGGACCTCTTGCTCTTTAGTACCACATCTAGGTTGTCTTATGGACTCATAAAAATATGGTGGAGCAATTTCATTGGTCCCCAACCCTCTTTTGTTTTGATAACAAATTTTGGAGTGGGCGGATGATGCACAAATTTTGATAACAAATAGCTTGGAAGTTCTACTCAGAAATAGCATAGTTCCTGGCTTAAGCATCAACAGTGACAAGCTGGGCTTGAGCCTTAGACAATTTGGATATTAAATCCTTTATTTGAGTCCTATGGTTTGTATGTTCGTGTTTTAACAGGGACACAGTTTTCTCCAACTCTTCAATTTTTCTTTGATAGTAAGATTCAGCCCTTTTAAATCAGATTTCAAAACTATAACATCCGTCACTTTTTAAAGTTTAAAACCCAAAACCCGAATCCATTTTAAACTTTCATGATTTAATTATTTTAATAATTATAATGGATCATATGCAATAAAGGATACTTAACCAATATTGTGAATTGTGTTAGTCAAATTTTTTATTTAAACCATTTAAGAAATGTATAATAATTTGACGATTTATAAAATAACATATCATAAAGTTATAAAGTCTACATGTCATTTAGGAGTTTTAACTATTAACTTTAAATAAATAATTAAAACATACATTCTTCTTTAAAAGTTATAAAGTTTTAATTAATAATTAATGACAAAGGTATTTTCTGTTAATTATAAACTTTATAAAGTTTTAATGGACAACAAATATTTCATTAAATTGGGTTTAATAGGTTTGGGGTCAAATTTGTAAATTATGAAACTTTGTTTTAAAGGTTTGGTCATAAAAAAATAAGTATCAAAATCATAGGGACCAAATATGTAATTTGGTTTAAAAACAACCCAAAGCATTTCCCCACCCCCATTTTCTCTGACCACAATCCGGCGGCTTCTGGCCAACCTCGGGCTACCACCAAACCTTTCCAAAATACCGAATTGAATCCAATCCAACTGTTCTTGAGTCTCGCATGTATCATTCGAATTCAATGCCGGTTCAATTGAATTTATTGGGTGGTTACAACTGGGTATTCGAAACCGAAAGCGTGGATTAGAGCATTAACTAGTTTATGGTGAAACCGAACAAATTAATGCTATATGAATGAGGTCAAAAACTTGAATCAACACGATTTAACTCTTTTATCACTTAATTTCATTCCAAATACGCACAAACATTGAAATCGATTACCACCTTGTAACACCCGGTTATTTATTACTTTTGAAGCCGATGAAAGAAGAAAAAGAAATAAAATCCAAAGTCGAGGGACCAAACTCACCAACGAGAGAAAGTTACATGAGTGGGGGTATTTAAAAGGAGAGGGCAGCCCTTACCCTCTCCCCAGACCCACAAATCAGCCAAAAAGAGAGAAAGAAGAGAGAAAAAGGGAGAAAAGTTGGTTCAAGTGAGAAAAATCGTCGAGTAGCGGGTCAAATTGAAGCTCTTCTCGTTGTGGTTGTTTGTGTGAGTTCTAGGACCCCTGTTTTACACATTTTTGAATGATTTTGGGGCTAAAACACATCTTAAAATCGGGTTGTGTGTGTGTGTGTGTGTGTTTGACCCGTTTATGTATGTGTGGGTATGTGTATGATTCGTTTAGGTCTTTTGTTTAGGCTTGTGTGTGCTTGAATCGTGTTGTGGTATGCATTCCTAAGGTTTAGGATGGTTGATTTGGGCTTAGAATGGGTTTAGATGAGCTTGGAGGTCGAAAATGGCAGATTGGGTTTGGGATGAACTGCATTCTGCACCAGCTAGGGCTAGGCGATCGAATGGAGGCCATACGGCCGATTGAGGTGCGATTGAGGTTCATTCGCACGATTGAGGGTTCAGTCGCACGACTGAGGGTTCATTCGCACGATTGAAGGTTCATTCGCACGACTGAGAGCCCAGTTGCATAAATGCCCATTCACATTAGTTTCATCCGCATTAGGTCCATTCACATGGGACTCATCCGCATAGAGTCCATTCGTATTAGTTTCATTTGCACGATTGGGTGTTCATCCGCATAGGTGTTCATCCGCATTGGTCCAATCGCATGATGTTCAGTCGCCTGAAGGCCATGCGACTGAAGGGTGCCCATACGCCCAAGTAGGGCTGGTGAACCCGAGGAAAGTGTAGTTTATGTACCGACTTTCGAGGGAAAGTGTAGATGTAAGTTTTGACGTGAAAGTTCCTGTAAGTTCATGTAGGATGACTGTTGAGGCCTTAGAGAGTATGTTGGGCATGATGATGATGATGTTGCATGATTATGCATGTTATGTATTGTATGTATGATGCCCTGTATGATGATGTTGATGACTATGTATGTGATGTTCCTTATTATGATCTATGTTTATCTTTCCTGTGGCTTTACGTGTTATGTTAATGAATAAAATAAAAGTACTATGTAATGTAAAGCGAAAGATTATGAAAGAAGAACATGAAGTAAGAATGCATGCATTAATGAAGATTAATGTAAAGAATTCTTGCAAGCCTTGTATGTCGGGACACGCCATTAAAAGGTATTAGCCCAACGGTGTGCGGGTTTGCTACCCCGGGAGGATGCACATTGGGGTCTTTCTTTGTGATTGACCATTTTTATGGAACCATTGTTGCTTGCCTTAGGTACTGTGGCCAGAGGTGCTGGGCACCGTGAATGAAGGTCTATGATAGGCTTATGTCCAGTACCATGAGCATGAAGGGCATAGCACATGACAATGATATACTTGAACTTTGTATTAGGTACTGTGGCCAGAGGTGCTGGGCACCGTGAATGAAGGTCTAAGATAGGCTTAGGCCCAGTACCATGAGCATGAAGGGTAAAGTTCATAGTGTTGATGAAAGGAAAAGATGTAATGACGAAAGAACGATTAATGAAGATAATAATGATATTATCTATGTATATGTATGATGTATGATCGCATGAAAGTAAAGTACGGTTTTAACGAAAGGAAAGTATGTTTTATTTTATAACTAGAACTCATCAGCAACGCTGACTTTTATGTGTTTCCAGTTGGCATGTAATGGCTTTTGAGGATGGCACGAGGTGGCTACTCAGCTCTTTTGGGATGAATCCATTTATAATGCTTTTGTGATGTAATGCAACAATGTATTTTGTATATGATTAACGATGTATTATTGTGCAAAAGTTTTTATGATAAAATGAGATGTCATGTTTGAATGTTTCCGCTATAATATTTATGTAAGATAAATGCAAATGTGTGTTTTATGTGCAATGATTTACCAGCTGTAAGCGTCCCGGGAACAGGGCCATACAAGTTGGCATCAGAGCCAAAGTTTAAGTGAAACGAGTAAAATTTTAAATATAAACCTTAACTTAAGTGAGAATGGGATGAAAAGGGAAGGGACGCCGATCTGAGTAGCTACGTGCCATCAGGTATTTTTGTAAAGTTAACCGGTATTATGTGCGCATGTTATGTGGTTATGTGTTGTTTGTAGATTTAAATACTGATGTATTCAGGACAGGTAATGCTTGGGGTATGAAGAGTAAAGTAAGTGGCTAGTCACAACTCTCCACTGTAATTAGGGACTTACTATACTTGACATAAACTGGGCTGTTTCCTGGAATGACTGTGTTGGTGTTTGAATCTTTCAGTGTGCGTGTGAATGGCTGGTGGTAGATCTTCGAAAGCCTCTCGTGGTGGTGGTTGTGATGGGCTTGGTGCTGAGCCGCGACCCAAGAGAGGAAGACCCAGAATGGAGAAGGTGGTTCACGAAGAACCAGAGACCCCTCATCCGGAGGGTGGCGATGAGAGCGCCAATCTGAGAGCCTCAGTAAAAGAGGCTGTTATAGAAGAAGTTCATCAGGTCATGCACACGATCTTACCGTCTGTAGTGACTGAAGTTATGAAGGTTGTATGAGAAAAGGAAAGAAAGGAGAGAAACAGGTCCTCGGGAGGACGGGAGCAACCGGAGCCGAAAACGGTTCTCTCTGATGATGAAGAAGAGGAAGAAGAAGAGCCCGTGCAGGAGGTGACACGAGCCTGTAATTATGGGGCATTTCAACGATGCAAGCCACCTTATTTCGACGGAAACGGCACTGCTGCTGCTGCTCACCGGTGGGTGAGAGAAATGGAAGCTGTATTGAATATTAGTGAGTGCCGGGAGAACCAAAAAGTAAAGTTTGCTGCCTACTCTTTTGTGGACTCGGCTCTATGCTAGTGGGTAGCAGGGCAATTGGGAGGATGAGATGGTCGGAGCTGAAAAAGTTGGTGATTGAGGAGTTTTGTCCTCACCAGGAAATGGACAAGGTCGAAAGGGAGTTCTTGCAACTGGAGGCGGGAACCATGACACACCAGCAGTACACCACAAAGTTCAATGAGATGGCACGTTTGGTGCCGGATCAGGTGACGCCTCTGTCACGGAAGATTAAGAGGTACATTCAGGGTTTGCCATCGGAAATTCACACGCAAATGAATGTTGCCCGACCGAGCATGTTTAGGTCGGCGGTGGATTTGGCAGGGAGGTTATATGATGAGAGGGCTGTAGTGGTGGTGGCTAAAGGTAGCAGGAAGGGTGGAGGTGATCGAAACTGGAATGGGAAGTGGTTTGGTCGAGGTGGTGCCTCGACAGGTAACAAGAAGGCAATGGTGGACGACCGCCGTGTGGTCACATCGGGAACAAGTTGAAGAAGTGTGGTAAGTGTGGAAGAGAGCATAGTGGGGAATGTAGGTTTGGGTCGAACTTGTGCTTTAAATGTGGGAACGCGGGGCACATGGCAAGGGACTGTCGTACGGCCTGGTGCTTTAACTATGGTAAAGAGGGTCACATAAGTAAGGATTATAAGAAGCCAAGGGCGGATGGCTCTGGGGAGAAGAAGACAGGGAGTGAAGGGCCAAGGGCGGGCGCCAGGGCATTAACTATGACACAGGAGGAAGCTAGGACGGACCCTGATGTCGTGTCCGGTACATTTCTTCTTAACCAAACTTTAGCTTGTGTGTTATTTGATTTGAGTGCCAGTAAAAGTTTTCTTTCTGCTGCTTTCTGTGCTAAGCTGCCTGTTAGTAGTAGACGTGTTGATGCGCCCTTTGATGTAGAAACTGCCATAGGTAAGTCTACAAGGATTTCTGAGATGATAGAGAACTGTGATGTGGAGCTAGAAGGTCATAAGTTTCCTGTTAGACCGTTCGTGATAACCTTAGGTGGTTTTGATTTGGTTCTTGGGATGGATTGGTTGGCGGACTCCGAGGCGAACATTGTGTGTCGCAAGAAGATGATTCGTTTGACAGCGCCTGACGGGAGTTTGGTAACTATTTATGGAGATCGGTCACGAAATCCCGCAAAGTAATCTCAATGGCGGTTGTGGGAAGTGTATGAGGCATGGATGTAGCACCTACTGCATTGTAAAGGATGTGGATACACCCTGCACCACAACTATCTGATGTAACGCTTATGTGGGACTTTCGAACGTGTTCAGAAGACTTACCAGGAGTGCCACATGACAGAGAGATTGAGTTTCAACTTGATTTGTACCGGGTGCCCAACTGTGGCCAAGGCATCGAATCGTTGGAGCCACGGAGATGAAGGAACTAATGGAACCGTTGCAAGAGCTACTTGATAAGGGTTATTAGACCGAGTATCTCTCCTGGGGTGCTCCGGTCCTGTTTGTGAAGAAAAAATACGGTAGTCTGAGGATGTGCATTGACTATCACGGCTGAACAAAGTTGACGCGGAAGAATCGTACCCTTACCCGATAGATGATTTGTTCGACAGCTTCAAGGTGACTAGTTGGTTTCAAGGATGACCTTCGATCTGGGATCATCAACTGAGGTGAAGGAGCAAGACATGCCAAAATAGCTTTCCGCACGCGTTATGTGACAGGATCAGTGATCACAAGTTTGGTATCAGAATATAAGCAGCGGAATACAACACGAATTAGACAAATTGTAGCAAGCTAACAATATATGTGAGCATTAAGATCGCATACAGTTATAGGGAGAGTATGTATTTCTGATTTCTGGAATGTTTATAGATGAAGAATATTCTAATCGAATCAATCATTCATTCCATTCAATTCATCATTCATTCCATGATTACAATGGGTTGTCACTCCTTATATAGAGTGCAACAGTCACTGCTGTTATCACGGAAAGTGACAACTGGCAGATCCAATACAGAAATAACTAATTCTTAACAAACTACTGAAATGTTCACAACTACTGAGAACATATCAGCAAGTTAAGTACAAAATATAAAACTACTGAAACTACAACGACTGAAGAACAAGCTCTTCAGTCGTTTTACAAAACTACTGAAACAAAGAAAATAAAACTACTGATATCACAACTACTGAAGAAGTACTCTTCAGCAGTTGTGACAAACTACTGAGGCTTCAGTACTTGATCTTCAGACTTTGACCTTCAGGCGTTTCATCAGCTGATGACTTCAGTAGATATCATCAGCTGATGTCTTCAGTCTTTGTCTTCAGACTTTGTACATCAGTTGTTGATCTTCAGCACTTGTGAACTCTTCAGCTGTTGTACTTCAGTACTTTGGTCTTTCAGCTTCAGCACTTGTGTTCTTCAGCTGTTGTACTTCAGCACTTTGGTTCTTCAGCTGTTAAGGTCTTCAGCACTTGATCTTCAGCTGTTGAAGTCTTCAGCACTTGTCAAACTACTGATGAGGCTTTCAGCAGTTGTTGTGATACCGTGTGGGACTTAGAGGTTTTCTGATCTTGGCTCATTGGTTCTTTTGGTCCAACAAACTCCCCCTGAACCAATGCAGCCAAAACCTCTAACTTATTTATACTCCCACTTATTGATGGCAAAAATGTTGGTCTTTTTCCTTCTTGATCAGTAGAGAAGATGACCCATGTACGCTCCGGCCTGGGAAGAACCTCAAATATTTGTTTGGCAGAGTATGAATGGGAACTCTGTTTTGGGGAACTGGACACAGAGTTGTTATCCCATTCATGAGATTCACTTCCCCATAATGAGTCTGTACGACTCTCTTGTGTAGGCCTCAAGGAAGGTGATTTGTTCCTCCATGGTTAGCTCTTCAGCACCTCCTTCAAACAATGATTCCGGCCCATAATACTCAGACAGGTATTTGGCCTGTTTCCCATTCTTTAGCTCCACAGTTGTTATTATTCTGTAAGCAAACTCATCCGGGTGATTACCCTCTAGGAACAACTGGAGCTCATTTTTCCTGACTTCCTCAAGCCTCTTGTAAACTAACCCCTTTTTCACTATTTTGTTTTCCAGCATCTTCTGAGGGGTTAGATTAGCTTTGTAGGCCTTCTTGAAGTCTTCTAGGATTTCCAGGGTGAAACTACAAAGACCAGAGAGATCACTTCATCTACGATCTTTTTCACCTGGCCAATGTATCTCCGAGGTATATTGTTCTTATGAATTCTGTGAGAGACCCTGGGATCAGGCCAAATCCTCACTCTTTCCTTTTGATATTGAAAGGTATGCCTGAGAGTGTAAAGTCTGAGGGCTTGCTCCTTCATATTGATGATGGAAGATGTGGCTGCATAAGCTTTGTCAACTCTCTTCAGCAATTCCTCATCATGCTGTTTATGAAGCTCTTCTTCTTCTAGCTTCACTTTAACCATTTGTCTCTGGACTTCAGGAGTAATTGCTGAGGGTGACTTGTGGCCTTAGGCAACTGAATCACAGCTGATAGCGGCAGCCTGTCTTCATCATCTTCTTCATCTTTTCTAGCCTCATATCCTTCTCTTCTTCTTCAAGGGTATATCATCGGCTATGGGTTTGAGGGTAAGGGAGTTGGTTTGGTGGGTTGTGTTTGGGTGGTTTTGGTGTGGGAATGTTGACAGGCTGTGCTAGCATCCTTGAGGTGAGTGTGGCTTTTGATTGCTTTGCTAGCTCAGTCCTGCTCCCAGCACCACTTCATTCAAAGCTTCAATAACAAGCCCCTTAGTGTATGCTTCAGACGAACAGATCTTGGTGGTGATTGCCAAGATACTGTCCCTGGACCAAGCTTTGATCTCAATCATGATCTTCCAAGATATTTTGCAATAAATCTTATCATGATCTAGCCTTTCTCTTTCTAACACTTCATAACTTGCCCATCTATTCTGGATTTCTTCAATCTCTAGTCGTCGAATCTCAGAGTCAAGTTTGTTGGTGTCATGACCTTGCCTGAACAGCTGATCAATGATGTTGTCCATTGATCTACTGTGTTCGGCATCAGCCTCTTTTATCAGTAGCTCCAAGGCTTTATCTTCAGCAATGTGCTCATCAGCACCTTTCTTTCGCTTGTAGGTGAGCATTGGTTGCTGTTCTTTCTCCTCCTTTGGGCTTGCTTCGCTTCCTTCTTTTCCTCGGATCTTTTCCTCTTC
The DNA here is from genome assembly GCA_025506515.1 of Flaveria trinervia. Classification (NCBI taxonomy): domain Eukaryota; kingdom Viridiplantae; phylum Streptophyta; class Magnoliopsida; order Asterales; family Asteraceae; genus Flaveria; species Flaveria trinervia. Next base: position 64,771,031 of record CM046443.1, read on the forward strand.
TGTTCTTTCACTGCAGGACTCTCCCCCTTTTTGGTTGCATTGGAGGAAGGGGTTAGACCGCAGAAAGAGTCTTGTGGACAGCAGCATCAACCAAGGGCTGTAATGTTGAGGAAAGCCTCTCATCAAGGGCTTTGATCACTATATCAGTGATTAGGGGGTGATGAGAGGGAGGGAATTTTTGAGTGCAGCACCTATTTGCTCAGGAGGGTTCTGTTCCTGAGAAGTAGGGCCTGAAGCGGAGGCAGGTGGTTGATTTGGGGTGGCTCTGTGTTTGGGAAACCTTCAAGGGAAGGTGCCATCTGTGGGTGTATGAGGGTGGCAGATGGACTTGCATCCTGAGACATCTTGGCCAGCAGCTCTTTGAGTCTGCTAACTCATCCTCTAGAATGGTGTTTTGAGCAACTACATCGTAGAAGAAGCTCAGGTCATCATCAGTGATACTGAATCACCTGACCTCCTGCTTAGAGCAGGATTTACATGCACTGGGTGTAGACCAGTTGGTGCATGTGCCCCTTGTGCTTGGTACTGGGGACTTCCAGCCTCAGGACAATGTCCATCATCAGCAGTTGCCTCTAGGGAGGTCTTAGCAATGTTACCAGCCTCACTCTGGTCATGTGCTGAGTCAGAGGAGGTGGCAGCCTCACTAGATATTCTAAGCTCCTTCTCTACACCAGGAGATAGAATTGGGAAACCCCTGTGCTGTGGGTTCTCAGGTGCACTGTGTTCCTCCCCCTCAATTGTAGAGGTATTCCCAGTAATAAGTGGTTTCTGGGGAGGGGGTGAGGAGTGCAATTGAGTCAGCACTTGAGCAACTATTAAAGTTGGGCTGTGAGGGGCGGTTGTTTGGGGTAGGGGAGGGTAGAAGCAGTGTGCACCTGGGGTGGATGGTGCTCTTCAATGGCAATCTCCTCAAGTGAGGAAGATCCCAGATAAGTAGGTGCCCCTTGGGTTGCTGCAGGCTCCTGTTGAGAGGAAGCCTGAGCGGCTGGACTGGAGGAGTCATGGTATCCACTAGGGGGTTTGGACTAGTGGATATATCCTGCGTTGTTGTGCAGGAGCATCCTCAGGGGACTCAATTCCCTGAGTAGATTTTGGGTTTCTTTTTGGTGGGTTTGGTGGGGACATTGGATTTGGAGGTGGTGGCTGTGGGTTCCAGCTGCGTGGGTTTTCGCAGCTTGGCAGCCAGTTTGAGTGTCCGGTCGGAGTTGTGCCGGGAGTATACTTCTGGCAAACAGCCGTAGCAGGGACTCCCAAGCCAACAAGTCCCTCAGCATTAAGCTGGTCTATTATAATGGCCATTATGAACCGTGGATAGAGTATCCAACGGTTGGCAGTTAGTTTTTGAGCCATATCTTTGAGCTCTGAAAATATTAATTCTGAAAATTCAGTGGTTGTTGCTCAAGGATAGAATACATTACCTGCTGCCATTTGGTGGACATTTGATCCCAAGACGATGTCTTAGGGGCCAAACATACATTGACCATGTGAAAGATCAGGCGCTCAGCGTCATTAAAGTGTTTCTTCATGATGGTGGTGGCACTGAGATCACCTTGATATCCATGCTGAGCAAATGATATCTATGGTGCCCTTCGGATATCCAGCAGGAGAGGTAGCATCACTCAGTTGAAGAATTTTACGGATTGTTGCAGGAGTTAATCACTACTTCTTTGTGGTTGACGACTGACCGGAGGGATCGTGTGTTGCTCTCCTCAGTAGTGACATTAACGTTCATCCAAATTGGTTCAAGGATTCGGTATGTAAAACGGGGTTCAGAAGGAATGCCTTGTTGTATTGGGACTGAACCATAAGATCGATAGCAGTATCGAACTTAGTCCAGATCGGCGATTTTGTGAGGTAGGCAACACAGTTGTGTCGCGGTTTAATTTGCATAGACGCCATGGAAATTTTTGTTTTTGGAGAGAACGTTAGGTTTGAAGAAGATAAAGCATGGAGAGCTCAGGTTAAGGTATTATAGGGTACGGGTGAGGAAACGACTGAAGGATGTGGTGTTAGTCATCAGTAGTTTTAAACGACCGTTGACATGGTATTATCCTTTCAGACGTTGAAACAGCTGAAGTCGCGGTGTTAGGCATCAGTAGTTTAGAAAACTACTGAAGACCGTGGTTTTGACTTCAGGTGATTGAAACAACTGAGGACATGGTGTTTGTCATCAGTAGTTATGAAACTACTGAAGACAGTGGTTTTGTCATCAGCTGTTGTAAACAACTGAAGACTTGGTATTGGTCATCAGTAGTTATAAAACTGCTGAAGACGTGGTTTTGCTTCAGTTGTTTAAAATGAAACAGCAGTGGTACAAACGACTGAGGAGAAAGTTCTCTTCAGCTGTTTTCGTCAATTCTTAGCTTTTCAGCTGTTTCAAACTGTCCTCAACACATTCATCAGTCTTTATGGCTGATTTCAGTTGTTTCATAGGACATCAGTACTTATCTGTTTTTACTGATTTCAGTAGTTATGACTGCATCAGTAGTTGTAACTACTTCAGTAGTTTAGAGCAGATGAAGTACTTCAGTACTTGTGAGAACTTTTAGCCTTCAGTAGTTATAAAAACTACTGAGGTTAAAAGAGCTCATCAGTACTTATATGTGACAGGCACTCATGATCATCAATATGAATTACTGAGATCATCAGTAGTTGTCACCTATTCTAGCTGCAGCATACCAAGCCTTAACACCAGGTTTTGGAAAGATGAACTATCCAAAGGCTTAGTAAAAATGTCTGCAAGCTCATCAGCACTGGGCACAAACTTAGGATCAATCAGACCTTTTTCAAAACAATCCCTTATAAAATGATGTCTGATCTCTATATGTTTGGTCCTAGAGTGCTGGACTGGATTTTTGACAATGCAAAGAGCTGAAGCACTATCCATTAACAATGGAGTCTTAGTCTCTGTAATGCCATAATCCAAAAGTTGGTTTTGAAGCCAGAGTACCTGAGATGTACAGCTTGCAGCAGCAATGTACTCTGCTTCCGCAGTGGATGTAGCAACTGAGGTCTGTTTCTTGCTCTGCCAAGAAATCAAGCAGTTGCCTAGGAATTGACATCCACCAGAAGTTGATTTCCTGGTCAACTTACACCCTGCATAGTCACTGTCAGAAAAAGCAACTAATTTACCAGAATGTCTGGTAGAATACCATAAACCTAGAGATGGAGTGCCTTGCAGATATCTAAAGATCCTCTTGACTGCAATCAGATGAGACTCTTTAGGTGCAGCCTGAAATCTAGCACAAACACATGTAGCAAACATAATATCTGGTCTAGAAGCTGTTAAATACATCAAGGACCCAATCATACATCTGTAAAGTGTTTCATCAACCACTTTACCTTTCTGATCTGAGTCCAGTTGTGTGGTGCTGCTCATGGGAGTAGAACAGGGCTTACAGTTTTGTAAATCAAACTTTTGCAAAAGATCTTTTGTATATTTGGATTGATGAATAAAAATTCCATCAGCCTTTTGTTTGATTTGCAACCCCAGAAAGAACTGTAATTCTCCCATGGCACTCATTTCAAACTTCTGTTGCATCAACTTTGTAAAGGCATCACACAACTTTGGATCAGAGGATGCAAAAAAAATGATCATCTACATAAATTTGAACAAGTAGATTATGCTGCCCAGCTTTCTTAATATAAGTCTTGTCTATGGAGCCTCTAGTGAAATTGTTTTCCAGAAGAAAGTTTGATAATGTCTCATACCAGGCTCTTGGAGCTTGTTTTAACCCATAAAGAGCTTTATCAAGCTTATACACCCAATTAGGATGTTTATTGTCCTCAAAGCCTGGAGGTTGACATACATAAACCTCTTCTTTAACTTTTCCATACAAAAATGCACTTTTGACATCCATTTGAAAGACTTTAAGTTTTTGATAAGCAGCATAAGCTAAAAACAATCGAATTGCTTCCAGTCTGGCTACAGGGGCAAAGGTTTCATCATAATCAATACCTTCTTCTTGTGCAAACCCCTGAACAACCAGTCTGGCCTTGTTCTTAACAATAAGCCCTTTTCATCAGTTTTGTTCCTAAACACCCATTTAGTGCCTATTGCACACTTACCTGGAGGTAGAGGAACCAGTTCCCACACTTGCTGTTTCTTGAACTGAAGAAGCTCAAGCTGCATGGCATCAACCCATCCATTGTCCTTTAAAGCAATGTGATAATTCTTTGGCTCTTGCTGACTGATGAAGAGAGCATAGAAGCAGAAATTTGACAATTGACTTCTTGTTGATACTCCAGCAGTGATATCACCAATGATTTGAGACATGGGGTGATTCTTCAGATCTTGATACACAATGAGATCTGTGCAAGTGTTTGTAGCCGGTTCAGCAGCAACAGATGGTGATGGTGAATCATTTCCTTGAAACAATCAGTGGATGGTAATTCAAAGGAAGTTGAATTCGAAGAAATCTCATCAGCATTTGTTGTGGATGGTGCTACTGGCGCTACAGGAACATCAGGTCTAGTTGAATCAGGCAGCTGATCACTAAACCTGAAGAGGTGAGTACTGCAATCATCATCATCATCAGCAGTACCACCAGGTGGTGAACTGTTGACAGGAGCAACAGCAGGAGTTTGATAAGGAACATATTGCAGTATGTCCAAATCAAATAACTCCACAGGACTTTGTGGAATCTTGTCCTTTGGAGATTCATTAAACTTAACATGTAGAGTTTCTTCAACCATCTTTTTCTGCAGTTGAAGACTCTGTATGCCTTGCAAGTAGATGAATAACCAACAAAGTATCCTGCATCCACCTTAGGATCAAATTTGTGGAGTTGATCCTTTGTGTTGAGAATAAAACAGGGACACCCAAATGCTTTGAAAAATGAAATCAGAGGAGCCAAATGATGGAGAACTTCATATGGAGTCTTCATCAACCTCTGATTTACTAACACTCTATTTTGCACATAACAAGCTGTGTTGACAGCTTCGGCCCAAAAGGTTAATGGCAAACCTGAGTCAGCCAGCATGGACCTTGCAGCTTCAATGAGGGTCCTGTTCTTTCTCTCCACTACTCCATTTTGTTCCGGAGTCCTTGGAATGCTGAACTGCCTTTTGATTCCCTTTGAGAGATAGAAGTCATCAAGTGTATGATTTCTGAACTCAGTTCCATTATCACTCCTAATACACTTGACTGGAAGGGAATACTGCTTCTCAATGTACAGCACAAAGTGGATAATCTTCGGAGCAGCCTCATCCTTTGAATGTAGAAAGAAAGTCCATACAAATCTGGAGTAATCATCCACAATTACCAGACAGTATTTCTTCTTTGCCATGCTCATTACTCTCACAGGACCAAATAGATCCATATGCAGTAATTGCAAGCAGGCAGTGGACTTGGACACTTCAATAGGAGGAAATGAGACCTTGTGCTGTTTTCCTTTTAAACAAGCAGTGCATGTTTCATCACAGTGGAACTCCTTTATTGGTAAGCCTCTGACTAAACTATTGTGGCTAAGCTGATTCATGTTTTTGAGATTAACATGACCAAGCCTCCTGTGCCATAGTTTAGATTCTTGAAAAGAGGCTTTGGAAAATAGGCAAGGATTGCCTTTGAGATCTATCTTCTTAGAGAGATCTAAGGCATACACTTCCTGTCCTGTTGGCTTTCAGGAGAGTGTGATCATCCAACACCTTGTCAATCAAGGCAAAACTTTGGATGACAGAATCCTACAGTTTTGACTTGTGAAAAGGGCAACATGGCCTTTATCACACATTTGACTGACACTCAAGAGGTTGTACTTGAGATTTTCCACATGATTAACATCATCAAATTTGATTTCTCCATTGGAGACAAAGCCCTTACCGATGATGTAACCCCTAGCATCATTGCCAAAAGAGACAAATCCCTTCTTTCCTTGAGAGTAGTCATGAAGAAGAGAGATGTTCCCAGTCATGTGCATAGATCCCCCACTGTCTACATACCAGATGCTATTTTGGCATGTTGAAGAACCCTGCAATAATAAACAATCAGTTAGTTTTAGAGACCCAAACCTTTTGGTTTTGGGCCTGGTCTCATCAATAGATGGTAACTAGCATGTTTATTTGTAACAACAGCCTGAGAGGAAGAAGATGGTGCAGAAGAGGAGTCCTTGGCTTAGACCTCCTTTTCTGTGGTTTCAACATAGGAGAATCTAGTTGGTTAACTCTACCCAACAGATGTTGTACCATCATCACCAGCTGTGTCTGATTTTGTGATAAAGCTTTCAGCTCATCAGACACATTGCTAGTGGAGTTAGATAAGTCCTATGTTGCACCTTCTTCTTTTGAGCACCCTCAGCTGTCACCTGTTAACTCCTTCCTTTTTGGATTGCTTTAAGGACTTAAGGGTTACAGGATTTGATGTTGCTGATACAAATGTGGTCTCAAACTCAGTTTTCATTTTTACCATTTTCTCATTAATTTCTTCCTTTTGTTTGAGTTTGGAACCTCTTTTGTACCAACAATCATCTGTAAGATGATTGAACAAACCACATACTTCACATGGTTTCTTCTTCATCTTAGGTTGATCATCAACTAAAGATGGTGAAGCAACAGAAGACTTGTTCTTCAATGCTTTGGAAGCATTGGTTGCTTTCTTGACAGCATCTTTAGTAGTCTTCAAACTCTTTCTACTGCCGTTTTCTTCTCTTCAGTACTGACAGCAGTTGAAGTTTGAACTTCAGGAGTTGAATCCTGCTCTCCAGTCCTTTCAGGACCTTCAGGATTGACTCCTGAGTTGATCAACTTATTGATCATGTGAATGTCAGCATTTGGACCATCAACATCAGCTGATAGGTTCAAAGAGGACTTGATACTGACTGCTACTTCTGATTGTGCTGTATCAGAAGGTAGATCACATGACTTGATGGATTGGTTATCACTCTCACCATCAGATTCTACCTCTGCTCTTGGGGTAAAATCTGTAGGTGGAGCAGTGTGATTGTAACCAATTCCAAACTTCACATTTGAAGCAGATTGCTTACTAAGAAGCATTTCAAAACCTTTGCATGATTGTACCCATCTATCACACTCGACCTGGGTAACTGCAAGGGTTTCTTTGAGATCTTTGTACTTCTCTAAAGTACATCTTCTCTAGCCTTATCATCAATTATTTGGCAATTCAGTTTATAAACCTCATCATTTTTATCTTTGAGCACAAACTCAAACTCAGCTTTGTTTTTGGAAATTACTTGTTCTAGCTCAATGTTCTTATTAATTAAAGCTACATTTGCTTCTCTAATGGAAGCAAATGCTGCTATGCATTGTTCAGAACATAATTGGCTTTTGCCTCAGAGGATACTGTGATACCTGAGGTGTAGAGGCATTGGAAGATGAAGTATCAGCAGACTCCAAAGCCATAAGAGCTAGATTCCCAAAGGGACTGTCACCACCATGTTGACCAGCACCTGAGAACAGTTGATCATGACCAGACAAGTCATCTGGTAAACTGCTCCAGTCAACAACTCCTGGGGTGAAGAAGCTGTGTTGTTGAGATGAAGGTTGTTGATGAGATAGGGAAGGCTGAGGTTCTGGTAATGCATGAGGTTGTGGTGTCATAGGAACTTGAACTTGACTTGACTGTGGCATGTAATAACAAGGGTACTGATAAGGCATTTGACCCTGAGGAAAAAAATATGCCGGAGATTGTTGTTGAGGATGATGACTAGATGTGACAGGATGTTGCCCTCTGTTTGTTGACTGTTGCCAGGAAAAGTCACAAAGGGTGCAGTAGAGTTTGATCCAGTTGATCTACACTCTCTTGCAAAGTGTCCAAGCCGTTGGCATTTGTGACACCTCAACTTGCTCTTGTCAAAACCAACTTTGGTTTTGCCAGAGAGTCCTGGGAATTTTCTTCCAGTTCTTTTGTAGAACTTCTGAGATCTGATATTTATCAAGGCCATTTGGCTCAAAATATCCATCTCTTCTAAGTCATCATCAGCAATCCCCTTGAGATCATCCATAATGAAACATAAATTGTCATTATACCTCCAGTAAACTGACCATCAACACTTACAAATGCAGAATTAGAAGTGCTCGAAGAGAAATTAATATGCTCATCATACTGGCATTCAGATGCAGCATATTCTGACTCATGACCCACCAAGGCAGTGTTGCCTTGTATAAAGTCTTCAGTGAGCTTTCCAGATGAAGACAGCTTTCTCTTCTGTTCTATCTCTCTCTCAAAAGTGAGCAATTCCCATGGAGTGGGTGAGAGATAGTTTGTCCAAACTTGCACTGGAGCGTAGGACAATAGTATATGTGTCCCATCTCTCAGGCAGTGATCTGAGAAATCTGTTATTCATCTGAATATTGGTGTATTCAAGTTTGACCATTTTTAGTTCAGAGATCAAACAAGAAAACCGCTCATATTGTTGAGTCAGTGTCTCACCCTTTCTATGAGAGAATGTCATATTGTTGGGCAAGAATTTCTCTATTATTTGCCAAGACCTCATCTGTTCCTCCAAATTGTTCTTTCAAAGCAATCAGAGGTCATGGGCAGTTTCATGATGCATTAGCCCAGAATAGATTTCATTGGGCAAAGCCATGGCCAGAATTCCATGGGCTTTTGCATCAATCTCAAGCAACTTTTTATCCTCATCTGAGTATTGCTCCCTCCTCTTCGGAACCATTTGATTGGTTTCCGGGTATTCACCATAGGCTTGTGTGGACCATGTACCACAGATGTCCAACACCCTGCGCTGTTAACAGACAGGTGATGGAGCATACGTCTTTGCCATATGTTATACTCATTCCTAACCAGCATAGGAGGCTTGGTTGAGGAACCAGTATTGTGAGGATCATTGGAGGGAGTGTCATTTTCAGTTCAAAAACAGTTTAGTTCAAGTTTAAAAGAAGTTTTAGACAAACCACAAAACTCAATGAGAACCAAGAAAGATCTCAGGATGAATGAGCAGAAATACAGAAAATTCAATCTCTATAACCGTTTCTTGCAAAAACAAAAGCTAATTCAATCAAACTTGGATCTTGAATAGCAGTTTCAATGATCAATTATTAGATCGATCAATGATTAACCTGCTCTGATACCATTTGACAGGATCAGTGATCACAAGTTTGATGTATCAGAATATAAAGCAGCGGAATACAAACACGAATTAGACAAATTGTAGCAAGCTAACAATATGTGAGCATTAAGATCGCATACGGTTATAGGGAGAGTATGTATTTCTGATTTCTAGGAATGTTATAGATGAAGAATATTTCTAATCGAATCAATCATTCATTCCATTCAATCATCATTCATTCCCTGATTACAATGGTTGTCACTCCTTATATAGAGTGCAACAGTCACTGCTGTTATCACGGAAAGTGACAACTGCAGATCCAATACAGAAATAACTAATTCTTAACAAACTACTGAAATGTTCACAACTACTGAGAACATATCAGCAAGTTAAGTACAAAATATAAAACTACTGAAACTACAACGACTGAAGAACAAGCTCTTCAGTCGTTTTACAAAACTACTGAAACAAAGAAAATAAAACTACTGATATCACAACTACTGAAGAAGTACTCTTCAGCAGTTGTGACAAACTACTGAGGCTTCAGTACTTGATCTTCAGACTTTGACCTTCAGGCGTTTCATCAGCTGATGACTTCAGTAGATATCATCAGCTGATGTCTTCAGTCTTTGTCTTCAGACTTTGTACATCAGTTGTTGATCTTCAGCACTTGTGAACTCTTCAGCTGTTGTACTTCAGTACTTTGGTCTTTCAGCTTCAGCACTTGTGTTCTTCAGCTGTTGTACTTCAGCACTTTGGTTCTTCAGCTTTAAGGTCTTCAGCACTTGATCTTCAGCTGTTGAAGTCTTCAGCACTTGTCAAACTACTGATGAGGCTTTCAGCAGTTGTTGTGATACCGTGTGGGACTTAGAGGTTTTCTGATCTTGGCTCATTGGTTCTTTTGGTCCAACAAACTCCCCCTGAACCAATGCAGCCAAAACCTCTAACTTATTTATACTCCCACTTATTGATGGCAAAAATGTTGGTCTTTTTCCTTCTTGATCAGTAGAGAAGATGACCCATGTACGCTCCGGCCTGGGAAGAACCTCAAATATTTGTTTGGCAGAGTATGAATGGGAACTCTGTTTTGGGGAACTGGACACAGAGTTGTTATCCCATTCATGAGATTCACTTCCCCATAATGAGTCTGTACGACTCTCTTGTGTAGGCCTCAAGGAAGGTGATTTGTTCCTCCATGGTTAGCTCTTCAGCACCTCCTTCAAACAATGATTCGGCCCATAATACTCAGACAGGTATTTGGCCTGTTTCCCATTCTTTAGCTCCACAGTTGTATTATTCTGTAAGCAAACTCATCCGGGGTTACCCTCTAGGAACAACTGGAGCTCATTTTTCCTGACTTCCTCAAGCCTCTTGTAAACTAACCCCTTTTTCACTATTTTGTTTTCCAGCATCTTCTGAGGGGTTAGATTAGCTTTGTAGGCTTCTTGAAGTCTTCTAGGATTTCCCAGGGTGAAACTACAAAGACCAGAGAGATCACTTCATCTACGATCTTTTTCACCTGGCCAATGTATCTCCGAGGTATATTGTTCTTATGAATTCTGTGAGAGACCCTGGGATCAGGCCAAATCCTCACTCTTTCCTTTTGATATTGAAAGGTATGCCTGAGAGTGTAAAGTCTGAGGGCTTGCTCCTTCATATTGATGATGGAAGATGTGGCTGCATAAGCTTTGTCAACTCTCTTCAGCAATTCCTCATCATGCTGTTTATGAAGCTCTTCTTCTTCTAGCTTCACTTTAACCATTTGTCTCTGGACTTCAGGAGTAATTGCTGAGGAGTGACTTGTGGCCTTAGGCAACTGAATCACAGCTGATAGCGGCAGCCTGTCTTCATCATCTTCTTCATCTTCTTCTAGCCTCAATATCCTTCTCTTCTTCTTCAAGGGTATATCATCGGCTATGGTTTTGAGGGTAAGGGAGTTGGTTGGGGTTGTGTTTTGGGTGGTTTTGGTGTGGAATGTTGACAGGCTGTGCTAGCATCCTTGAGGTGAGTGTGGCTTTTGATTGCTTTGCTAGCTCAGTCCTGCTCCAGCACCCACTTCATTCAAAGCTTCAATAACAAGCCCCTTAGTGTATGCTTCAGACGAACAGATCTTGGTGGTGATTGCCAAGATACTGTCCCTGGACCAAGCTTTGATCTCAATCATTGATCTTCCAAGATATTTTGCAATAAATCTTATCATGATTTCTAGCCTTTCTCTTTCTAACACTTCATAACTTGCCCATCTATTCTGGATTTCTTCAATCTCTAGTCGTCGAATCTCAGAGTCAAGTTTGTTGGTGTCATGACCTTGCCTGACAGCTGATCAATGATGTTGTCCATTGATCTACTGTGTTCGGCATCAGCCTCTTTTATCAGTAGCTCCAAGGCTTTATCTTCAGCAATGTGCTCATCAGCACCTTTCTTTCGCTTGTAGGTGAGCATTGGTTGCTGTTCTTTCTCCTCCTTTGGGCTTGCTTCGCTTCCTTCTTTTCCTCGGATCTTTTCCTCTTCTGTTCTTTCACTGCAGGCTCTCCCCCTTTTTGGTTGCATTGGAGGAAGGGGTTGAGACCGCAGAAAGAGTCTTTGGACAGCAGCATCAACCAAGGGCTGTAATGTTGAGGAAAGCCTCTCATCAAGGGCTTTGATCACTATATCAGTGATTAGGGGGTGATGAGAGGGAGGGAATTTTTGAGTGCAGCACCTATTTGCTCAGGAGGGTTCTGTTCCTGAGAAGTAGGGCCTGAAGCAGAGGCAGGTGGTTGATTTGGGGTGGCTCTGTATTTGGGAAACCTTCAAGGGAAGGTGCCATCTGTGGGTGTATGAGGTGGCAGATGGACTTGCATCCTGAGACATCTTGGCCAGCAGCTCTTTGAGTCTGCTAACCTCATCCTCTAGAATGGTGTTTTGAGCAACTACATCGTAGAAGAAGCTCAGGTCATCATCAGTTGATACTGAATCACCTGACCTCCTGCTTAGAGCAGGATTTACATGCACTGGGTGTAGACCAGTTGGTGCATGTGCCCCTTGTGCTTGGTACTGGGGACTTCCAGCCTCAGGACAATGTCCATCAGCAGTTGCCTCTAGGGAGGTCTTAGCAATGTTACCAGCCTCACTCTGGTCATGTGCTGAGTCAGAGGAGGTGGCAGCCTCACTAGATATTCTAAGCTCCTTCTCTACACCAGGAGATAGAATTGGGAAACCCCTGTGCTGTGGGTTCTCAGGTGCACTGTGTTCCTCCCCCTCAATTGTAGAGGTATTCCCAGTAATAAGTGGTTTCTGGGGAGGGGGTGAGGAGTGCAATTGAGTCAGCACTTGAGCAACTATTAAAGTTGGGCTGTGAGGGGCGGTTGTTTGGGGTACGGGGGTAGAAGCAGTGTGCACCTGGGGTGGATGGTGCTCTTCAATGGCAATCTCCTCAAGTGAGGAAGATCCCAGATAAGTAGGTGCCCCTTGGGTTGCTGCAGGCTCCTGTTGAGAGGAAGCCTGAGCGGCTGTGACTGGAGGAGTCATGGTATCCACTAGGGGGTTTGGACTAGTGGATATCCTGCGTTTGTTGTGCAGGAGCATCCTCAGGGGACTCAATTCCCTGAGTAGCCATTTTGGGTTTCTTTTTGGTGGGTTTGGTGGGGACATTGGATTTGGAGGTGGTGGCTGTGGGTTCCAGCTGCGTGGGTTTTCGCAGCTTGGCAGCCAGTTTGAGTGTCCGGTCGGAGTTGTGCCGGGAGTATACTTCTGGCAAACAGCCGTAGCAGGGACTCCCAAGCCAACAAGTCCCTCAGCATTAAGCTGGTCTATATAATGGCCATTATGAACCGTGGATAGAGTATCCAACGGTTGGCAGTTAGTTTTTGAGCCATATCTTGAGCTCTGAAAAAATATTTCTGAAAATTCAGTGGTTGTTGCTCAAGGATAGAATACATACCTGCTGCCATTTGGTGGACATTTGATCCCAAGACGATGTCTTAGGGGCCAAACATACATTGACCATGTGAAAGATCAGGCGCTCAGCGTCATTAAAGTGTTTCTTCATGATGGTGGTGGCACTGAGATCACCTTGATATCCATGCTGAGCAAATGATAGATCTATGGTGCCCTTCGGATATCCAGCAGGAGAGGTAGCATCACTCAGTTGAAGAATTTTACGGATTGTTGCAGGAGTAATCACTACTTCTTTGTGGTGACGACTGACCGGAGGGATCGTGTGTTGCTCTCCTCAGTAGTGACATTAACGTTCATCCAAATTGGTTCAAGGATTCGGTGTAAACGGGGTTCAGAAGGAATGCCTTGTTGTATTGGGACTGAACCATAAGATCGATAGCAGTATCGAACTTAGTCCAGATCGGCGATTTTGTGAGGTAGGCAACACAGTTGTGTCGCGGTTTAATTTGCATAGACGCCATGGAAATTTTTTGGAGAGGAACGTTAGGTTTGAAGAAGATAAAGCATGGAGAGCTCAGGTAAGGGTATTTATAGGGTACGGGTGAGGAAACGACTGAAGGATGTGGTGTTAGTCATCAGTAGTTTTAAACGACCGTTGACATGGTATTATCCTTTCAGACGTTGAAACAGCTGAAGTCGCGGTGTTAGGCATCAGTAGTTTAGAAAACTACTGAAGACCGTGGTTTTGACTTCAGGTGATTGAAACAACTGAGGACATGGTGTTTGTCATCAGTAGTTATGAAACTACTGAAGACAGTGGTTTTGTCATCAGCTGTTGTAAACAACTGAAGACTTGGTATTGGTCATCAGTAGTTATAAAACTGCTGAAGACGTGGTTTTGCTTCAGTTTTTAAAATGAAACAGCAGTGGTACAAACGACTGAGGAGAAAGTTCTCTTCAGCTGTTTTCGTCAATTCTTAGCTTTTCAGCTGTTTCAAACTGTCCTCAACACATTCATCAGTCTTTATGGCTGATTTCAGTTGTTTCATAGGACATCAGTACTATCTGTTTTTACTGATTGCAGTAGTTATGACTGCATCAGTAGTTGTAACTACTTCAGTAGTTTAGAGCAGATGAAGTACTTCAGTACTTGTGAGAACTTTTAGCCTTCAGTAGTTATAAAAACTACTGAGTTAAAAGAGCTCATCAGTACTTATATGTGACAGGCACTCATGATCATCAATATGAATTACTGAGATCATCAGTAGTTGTCACCTATTCTAGCTGCAGCATACCAAGCCTTAACACCAGGTTTTGGAAAGTTGAACTATCCAAAGGCTTAGTAAAAATGTCTGCAAGCTCATCAGCACTGGGCACAAACTTAGGATCAATCAGACCTTTTTCAAAACAATCCTTATAAAATGATGTCTGATCTCTATATGTTTGGTCCTAGAGTGCTGGACTGGATTTTTGACAATGCAAAGAGCTGAAGCACTATCCATTAACAATGGAGTCTTAGTCTCTGTAATGCCATAATCCAAAAGTTGTTTTGAAGCCAGAGTACCTGAGATGTACAGCTTGCAGCAGCAATGTACTCTGCTTCCGCAGTGGATGTAGCAACTGAGGTCTGTTTCTTGCTCTGCCAAGAAATCAAGCAGTTGCCTAGGAATTGACATCCACCAGAAGTTGATTTCCTGGTCAACTTACACCCTGCATAGTCACTGTCAGAAAAAGCAACTAATTACCAGAATGTCTGGTAGAATACCATAAACCTAGAGATGGAGTGCCTTGCAGATATCTAAAGATCCTCTTGACTGCAATCAGATGAGACTCTTTAGGTGCAGCCTGAAATCTAGCACAAACACATGTAGCAAACATAATATCTGGTCTAGAAGCTGTTAAATACATCAAGGACCCAATCATACATCTGTAAAGTGTTTCATCAACCACTTTACCTTTCTGATCTGAGTCCAGTTGTGTGGTGCTGCTCATGGGAGTAGAACAGGGCTTACAGTTTTGTAAATCAAACTTTTGCAAAAGATCTTTTGTATATTTGGATTGATGAATAAAAATTCCATCAGCCTTTTGTTTGATTTGCAACCCCAGAAAGAACTGTAATTCTCCCATGGCACTCATTTCAAACTTCTGTTGCATCAACTTTGTAAAGGCATCACACAACTTTGGATCAGAGGATGCAAAAATGATATCATCTACATAAATTTGAACAAGTAGATTATGCTGCCCAGCTTTCTTAATAAATAAAGTCTTGTCTATGGAGCCTCTAGTGAAATGTTTTCCAGAAGAAAGTTTGATAATGTCTCATACCAGGCTCTGGAGCTTGTTTTAACCCATAAAGAGCTTTATCAAGCTTATACACCCAATTAGGATGTTTATTGTCCTCAAAGCCTGGAGGTGACATACATAAACCTCTTCTTTAACTTTTCCATACAAAAATGCACTTTTGACATCCATTTGAAAGACTTTAAGTTTTTGATAAGCAGCATAAGCTAAAAACAATCGAATTGCTTCCAGTCTGGCTACAGGGGCAAAGGTTTCATCATAATCAATACCTTCTTCTTGTGCAAACCCCTGAACAACCAGTCTGGCCTTGTTCTTAACAATAAGCCCATTTTCATCAGTTTTGTCCTAAACACCCATTTAGTGCCTATTGCACACTTACCTGGAGGTAGAGGAACCAGTTCCACACTTGCTGTTTCTTGAACTGAAGAAGCTCAAGCTGCATGGCATCAACCCATCCATTGTCCTTTAAAGCAATGTGATAATTCTTTGGCTCTTGCTGACTGATGAAGAGAGCATAGAAGCAGAAATTTGACAATTGACTTCTTGTTGATACTCCAGCAGTGATATCACCAATGATTTGAGACATGGGGTGATTCTTCAGATCTTGATACACAATGAGATCTGTGCAAGTGTTTGTAGCCGGTTCAGCAGCAACAGATGGTGATGGTGAATCATTTCCTTGAAACCAATCAGTGGATGGTAATTCAAAGGAAGTTGAATTCGAAGAAATCTCATCAGCATTTGTTGTGGATGGTGCTACTGGCGCTACAGGAACATCAGGTCTAGTTGAATCAGGCAGCTGATCACTAAACCTGAAGAGGTGAGTACTGCAATCATCATCATCATCAGCAGTACCACCAGGTGGTGAACTGTTGACAGGAGCAACAGCAGGAGTTTGATAGGGAACATATTGCAGTATGTCCAAATCAAATAACTCCACAGGACTTTGTGGAATCTTGTCCTTTGGAGATTCATTAAACTTAACATGTAGAGTTTCTTCAACCATCTTTGTTCTGCAGTTGAAGACTCTGTATGCCTTGCAAGTAGATGAATAACCAACAAAGTATCCTGCATCCACCTTAGGATCAAATTTGTGGAGTTGATCCTTTGTGTTGAGAATAAAACAGGACACCCAAATGCTTTGAAAAATGAAATCAGGGAGCCAAATGATGGAGAACTTCATATGGAGTCTTCATCAACCTCTGATTTACTAAAACTCTATTTTGCACATAACAAGCTGTGTTGACAGCTTCGGCCAAAAGGTCAATGGCAAACCTGAGTCAGCCAGCATGGACCTTGCAGCTTCAATGAGGGTCCTGTTCTTTCTCTCCACTACTCCATTTTGTTCCGGAGTCCTAGGAATGCTGAACTGCCTTTTGATTCCCTTTGAGAGATAGAAGTCATCAAGTGTATGATTTCTGAACTCAGTTCCATTATCACTCCTAATACACTTGACTGGAAGGGAATACTGCTTCTCAATGTACAGCACAAAGTGGATAATCTTCTGAGCAGCCTCATCCTTTGAGTGTAGAAAGAAAGTCCATACAAATCTGGAGTAATCATCCACAATTACCAGACAGTATTTCTTCTTTGCCATGCTCATTACTCTCACAGGACCAAATAGATCCATATGCAGTAATTGCAAGCAGGCAGTGGACTTGGACACTTCAATAGGAGGAAATGAGACCTTGTGCTGTTTTCCTTTTAAACAAGCAGTGCAAGTTTCATCACAGTGGAACTCCTTATTGGTAAGCCTCTGACTAAACTATTGTGGCTAAGCTGATTCATGTTTTTGAGATTAACATGACCAAGCCTCCTGTGCCATAGTTTAGATTCTTGAAAAGAGGCTTTGGAAAATAGGCAAGGATTGCCTTTGAGATCTATCTTCTTAGAGAGATCTAAGGCATACACTCTTCCTGTCCTGTTGGCTTTCAGGAGAGTGTGATCATCCAACACCTTGTCAATCAAGGGCAAAACTTTGGATGACAGAATCCCAGTTTTGACTTGTGAAAAGGGCAACATGGCCTTTATCACACATTTGACTGACACTCAAGAGGTTGTACTTGAGATTTTCCACATGATTAACATCATCAAATTTGATTTCTCCATTGGAGACAAAGCCCTTACCGATGATGTAACCCCTAGCATCATTGCCAAAAGAGACAAATCCCTTTTCCTTGAGAGTAGTCATGAAGAAGAGAGATGTTCCCAGTCATGTGCATAGATCCCCCACTGTCTACATACCAGATGCTATTTTGGCATGTTGAAGAACCCTGCAATAATAAACAATCAGTTAGTTTTAGAGACCCAAACCTTTTGGTTTTGGGCCTGGTCTCATCAATAGATGGTAACTAGCATGTTATTTGTAACAACAGCCTGAGAGGAAGAAGATGGTGCAGAAGAGGAGTCCTTTGGCTTAGACCTCCTTTTTGTGGTTTCAACATAGGAGAATCTAGTTGGTTAACTCTACCAACAGATGTTGTACCATCATCACCAGCTGTGTCTGATTTTGTGATAAAGCTTTCAGCTCATCAGACACATTGCTAGTGGAGTTAGATAAGGTCCTATGTTGTACCTTCTTCTTTTGAGCACCCTCAGCTGTCACCTGTTTAACTCCTTCCTTTTTGGATTGCTTTAAGGACTTAAGGGTTACAGGATTTGATGTTGCTGATACAAATGTGGTCTCAAACTCAGTTTTCATTTTTACCATTTTCTCATTAATTTCTTCCTTTTGTTTGAGTTTGGAACCTCTTTTGTACCAACAATCATCTGTAAGATGATTGAACAAACCACATACTTCACATGGTTTCTTCTTCATCTTAGGTTGATCATCAACTAAAGATGGTGAAGCAACAGAAGACTTGTTCTTCAATGCTTTGGAAGCATTGGTTGCTTTCTTGACAGCATCTTTAGTAGTCTTCAAACTCTTCTACTGCCAGTTTTCTTCTCTTCAGTACTGACAGCAGTTGAAGTTTGAACTTCAGGAGTTGAATCCTGCTCTCCAGTCCTTTCAGGACCTTCAGGATTGACTCCTGAGTTGATCAACTTATTGATCATGTGAATGTCAGCATTTGGACCATCAACATCAGCTGATAGGTTCAAAGAGGACTTGATACTGACTGCTACTTCTGATTGTGCTGTATCAGAAGGTAGATCACATGACTGATGGATTGGTTATCACTCTCACCATCAGATTCTACCTCTGCTTGGGGTAAAATCTGTAGGTGGAGCAGTGTGATTGTAACCAATTCCAAACTTCACATTTGAAGCAGATTGCTTACTAAGAAGCATTTCAAAACCTTTGCATGATTGTACCCATCTATCACACTCGACCTGGGTAACTGCAAGGGTTTCTTTGAGATCTTTGTACTTCTCTAAAGTACATCTTCTCTAGCCTTATCATCAATTATTTTGCAATTCAGTTTATAAACCTCATCATTTTTATCTTTGAGCACAAACTCAAACTCAGCTTTGTTTTTGGAAATTACTTGTTCTAGCTCAATGTTCTTATTAATTAAAGCTACATTTGCTTCTCTAATGGAAGCAAATGCTGCTATGCATTGTTCAGAACATAATTTGGCTTTTGCCTCAGAGGATACCTGTGATACCTGAGGTGTAGAGGCATTGGAAGATGAAGTATCAGCAGACTCCAAAGCCATAAGAGCTAGATTCCCAAAGGGACTGTCACCACCATGTTGACCAGCACCTGAGAACAGTTGATCATGACCAGACAAGTCATCTGGTAAACTGCTCCAGTCAACAACTCCTGGGGTGAAGAAGCTGTGTTGTTGAGATGAAGGTTGTTGATGAGATAGGGAAGGCTGAGGTTCTGGTAATGCATGAGGTTGTGGTGTCATAGGAACTTGAACTTGACTTGACTGTGGCATGTAATAACAAGGGTACTGATAAGGCATTTGACCCTGAGGAACAAAATATGCCGGAGATTGTGTTGAGGATGATGACTAGATGTGACAGGATGTTGCCCTCTGTTTGTTGACTGTTGCCAGGAAAAGTCACAAAGGGTGCAGTAGAGTTTGATCCAGTTGATCTACACTCTCTTGCAAAGTGTCCAAGCCGTTGGCATTTGTGACACCTCAACTTGCTCTTGTCAAAACCAACTTTGGTTTTGCCAGAGAGTCCTGGGAATTTTCTTCCAGTTCTTTTGTAGAACTTCTGAGATCTTATTTATCAAGGCCATTGGCTCAAAATATCCATCTCTTCTAAGTCATCATCAGCAATCCCCTTGAGATCATCCATAATGAAACATAAATTGTCATTATTACCTCCAGTAAACTGACCATCAACACTTACAAATGCAGAATTAGAAGTGCTCGAGAGAAATTAATATGCTCATCATACTGGCATTCAGATGCAGCATATTCTGACTCATGACCCACCAAGGCAGTGTTGCCTTGTATAAAGTCTTCAGTGAGCTTTCCAGATGAAGACAGCTTTCTCTTCTGTTCTATCTCTCTCTCAAAAGTGAGCAATTTCCCATGGAGTTGGGTGAGAGATAGTTTGTCCAAACTTGCACTGGAGCGTAGGACAATAGTATATGTGTCCCATCTCTCAGGCAGTGATCTGAGAAATCTGTTATTCATCTGAATATTGGTGTATTCAAGTTTGACCATTTTTAGTTCAGAGATCAAACAAGAAAACCGCTCATATTGTTGAGTCAGTGTCTCACCCTTTCTATGAGAGAATGTCTCATATTGTTGGGCAAGAATTTCTCTATTATTTGCCAAGACCTCATCTGTTCCTCCAAATTGTTCTTTCAAAGCAATCCAGAGGTCATGGGCAGTTTCATGATGCATTAGCCCAGAATAGATTTCATTGGGCAAAGCCATGGCCAGAATTCCATGGGCTTTTGCATCAATCTCAAGCAACTTTTTATCCTCATCTGAGTATTGCTCCCTCCTCTTCGGAACCATTTGATTGGTTTCCGGGTTATTCACCATAGGCTTGTGTGGACCATGTACCACAGATGTCCAACACCCTGCGCTGTTAACAGACAGGTGATGGAGCATACGTCTTTGCCATATGTTATACTCATTCCTAACCAGCATAGGAGGCTTGGTTGAGGAACCAGTATTGTGAGGATCATTGGAGGGAGTGGTCATTTTCAGTTCAAAAACAGTTTAGTTCAAGTTTAAAAAAGTTTTAGACAAACCACAAAACTCAATGAGAACCAGAAAAAGATCTCAGGATGAATGAGCAGAAATACAGAAAATTCAATCTCTATAACCGTTTCTTGCAAAAACAAAAGCTAATTCAATCAAACTTGGATCTTGAATAGCAGTTTCAATGATCAATTATTAGATCGATCAATGATTAACCGCTCTGATACCATTTGACAGGATCAGTGATCACAAGTTTGATGTATCAGAATGTAAAGCAGCGGAATACTAACACGAATTAGACAAATTGTAGCAAGCAACAATATATGTGAGCATTAAGATCGCATACGTTATAGGGAGAGTATGTATTTCTGATTTCTGGAATGTTTATAGGAAGAATATTTCTAATCGAATCAATCATTCATTCCATTCAATTCATCATTTCATTCCTGATTACAATGGGTTGTCTCCTTATATAGAGTGCAACAGTCACTGCTGTTATCACGGAAAGTGACAACTGGCAGATCCAATACAGAAATAACTAATCTTAACAAACTACTGAAATGTTCAAACTACTGAGAACATATCAGCAATTAAGTACAAAATATAAAACTACTGAAACTACAACGAGAAGAACAAGCTCTTCAGTCGTTTTACAAAATACTGAACACAGAAAATAAAACTACTGATATCACAACTACTGAAGAAGTACTCTTCAGCAGTTGTGACAAACTACTGAGGCTTCAGTACTTGTCTTCAGACTTTGACCTTCAGGCGTTTCATCAGCTGATGACTTCAGTAGATATCATCAGCTGATGTCTTCAGTCTTTGTCTTCAGACTTTGTACATCAGTTGTTGATCTTCAGCACTTGTGAACTCTTCAGCTGTTGTACTTCAGTACTTTGGTCTTTCAGCTTCAGCACTTGTGTTCTTAGCTGTGTACTTCAGCACTTTGGTTCTTCAGCTGTTAAGGTCTTCAGCACTTGATCTTCAGCTGTTGAAGTCTCAGCACTTGTCAAATACTGATGAGGCTTTCAGCAGTTGTTGTGATACCGTGTGGGACTTAGAGGTTTTCTGATCTTGGCTCATTGGTTCTTTTGGTCCAAACATTATGGTCACTACAATTTCTTGTAATGTCTTGTTGGACCATGTGCCAGCTGCTTTATGGATTGTGATGATCGAGTGGTGTCACCCGGGCCGGTGTTGGATAAATCATGGATCGTTGTTTATTGATGATTCTGATTTATTCCAAAAATGAAGAAAGAGCATGCGTCACATTCTGGGAGGTTTGGGACGTTGAGGAAGGGAAGTTGTACTAGCAGTCCCAAGGGCATCTGGTTACGCGAGGTTCAATCTTGGGTCACGTGGTAAATCCTGCGAGATTATGGTGGACCTGGCAAAGGTGGAGTAGTGAGGCAATGGAAGTCTCCAAGACGCCATCCGAGATTTGTAGCTTCTGGGGTTTGGCGGCTACTATAGAAGTTTCTCCACCAGAATTCTCTAACATTGCTTCCACTAACTATGTGACCGGAAGGATGTGAAGTTTGTATGGGTCAAGCTCAAGAGAAGGCATTGAAGAATTGAAGGCGAGGTTGACTCAAGCTCTGGTTCTGTCACTACAAGCATAGAAGCGAAGATTTGGTGGATTATTCTGATCTTCCTAGTCGGGGTTGGTGTGTGTGTTAAGGCAGAAAGGAAAAGTTATAGATATGAATCCCGACAGTGAAGTTCTGAGGTCAACTACCCTACTCATGACTTGGAGCTAGTAGCCGTGGTCTTTGCACTTGTTAAGAATAAAAAGGTTATAAAAATATATTAGTCATTACGGTTATAAATATACTATAGCCAAACTGGATTATTCCAAACACTCAAACTACATATACAAATACCTTAAATGTTTAATTATATAACTGAGGATTTAAATAATGAATTATCCACTAATCATGTTATATCATATTTAGTAATATTCTCTAAACTGTTATTAAAAACTCTTGAAACTTATAAATAATAGATATACTTTATTCTTATACTAAAATCTTGGATTATAGATATATAATAAATCTTTAAAGTTCAAAATTTTTAAAGATTTTAACAATTCTAAAGCATCTAAATAAGTATTCATTACGTACCTTTCAATTTTAAATAATTAATTATTAAAGTAATATTTCTTTAACATCA
The DNA here is from genome assembly GCA_025506515.1 of Flaveria trinervia. Lineage (NCBI taxonomy): Eukaryota > Viridiplantae > Streptophyta > Magnoliopsida > Asterales > Asteraceae > Flaveria > Flaveria trinervia. The sequence goes on from CM046443.1 coordinate 64,793,523, forward strand.
TATTCAATCCTCGTTAATTCATAAATTAAATTATTGAATCATTTTTTTAATTATTGAATCAAAACACAATCGATTGCTTATTTTATTTTACTTGATTAGTATTAAAAACCCCAAATTCAAAAGATACCCTAGTCATGTTTACTCTTGAATCGTATCCTTATTCTAATTTAAGACATCACCGTTAGGTTGATCGTTGAAGAAAATGGAACCATCTTATCTTCTTATTGTTATCTTAAGTGAACC